>OU892283.1:43989200-44013784 GCA_917834065.1 Ceutorhynchus assimilis
ACTGGTGATTATTTTCATCAAGTTCATTTCCTGGCGTATTTTTGATTGAAAACCGCATTAAAGACGGCAATACATCCCAAATTCTTCTCAAAATTGCTTTTTAGACTTTCTCTATCAAAAAAGTAAATTATCCGAAATTATTGTGAGATAGAATTATTTTCGCATTTTCTGGTATAACTTCACTTCCAAATGAAAATATGGCTTGAAATACGCGTTTAACCATCAAATTCAAGCTTAAAACAATGGAAAAAACCATTCCTAACGAATGTTTTGATCGAAACTGGTGATTATTTTCATCAAGTTCATTTCCTGGCGTATTTTTGATTGAAAAACCGCATTAAAGACGGCAAAACAACCCAAATTCTTCTCAAAATTGCTTTTTAGACTGTTTCTCTATCAAAAAAGTAAATTATCCGACATTATTGTGAGATAGAATTATTTTCGCATTTTCTGGAATAACTTCACTTCCAAATGAAAATATGGCTTGAAATACGCGTTTAACCATCAAATTCAAGCTTAAAACAATGGAAAAACCATTCCTAACGAATGTTTTGATCGAAACTGGTGATTATTTTCATCAAGTTCATTTTCTGGCGTATTTTTGATTGAAAACCGCATTAAAGACGGCAAAACATCCCAAATTCTTCTCAAAATTGCTTTTTAGACTTTCTCTATCAAAAAAGTAAATTATCCGAAATTATTGTGAGATAGAATTATTTTCGCATTTTCTGGAATAACTTCACTTCCAAATGAAAATATGGCTTGAAATACGCGTTTAACCATCAAATTCAAGCTTAAAACAATGGAAAAACCATTCCTAACGAATGTTTTGATCGAAACTGGTGATTATTTTCATCAATTTCATTTCCTGGCGTATTTTTGATTGAAAACCGCATTAAAGACGGCAAAACAACCCAAATTCTTCTCAAAATTGCTTTTTAGACTGTTTCTCTATCAAAAAAGTAAATTATCCGACATTATTGTGAGAGAATTATTTTCGCATTTTCTGGAATAACTTCACTTCCAAATGAAAATATGGCTTGAAATACGCGTTTAACCATCAAATTCAAGCTTAAAACAATGGAAAAACCATTCCTAACGAATGTTTTGATCGAAACTGGTGATTATTTTCATTAAGTTCATTTCCTGGCGTATTTTTGAGTGAAAACCGCATTAAAGATGGCAAAACAACCCAAATTCTTCTCAAAATTGCTTTTTAGACTGTTTCTCTATCAAAAAAGTAAATTATCCGAAATTATTGTGAGATAGAATTATTTTCGCATTTTCTGGAATAACTTCACTTCCAAATGAAAATATGGCTTGAAATACGCGTTTAACCATCAAATACAAGCTTAAAACAATGGAAAAACCATTCCTAACGAATGTTTTGATCGAAACTGGTGATTATTTTCATCAAGTTCATTTCCTGGCGTATTTTTGATTGAAAACCGCATTAAAGACGGCAAAACAACCCAAATTCTTCTTAAAATTGCTTTTTTCTACTGACGTTTCATAATAGCGACTTTTCGATTGTCATTTTAGTTTTTAAATGGCATTCTTTTAAGCACTAGTGCGTAAAAGTGACACTTTTAAGCACTAGTGCCTAAAAGTGTCACTCATTGTTCAGAAATAAAAAACACAGATTTGAATTTTGTCTATTTTTTCATAAATGTTGTAAATGCAATTATTTGAATTACTAAAGTAAACGTTTGGGTTACTCAAAACAGAACTTTCTGTTGTTTTTTTCAATAGGATTTCAATTTTCAATCAAAAAAACCTCATGAAAAATGTCAATCAAAAGCAGGTGCCAAACTTTTTTGGCGTGATCGGCTCTTATTTACGAGGAATAAAATTATGTTTTTTTTTTCAGTATGAAACGCCAGTAGAAAAAATCTTGTATACAACACGTAACGAAACGATGTCTTTTAGTCACTCGACGTGTTGTCCAACTCGGCTACGCCTCGTTGGACAATTTTCACGTCGCGTGCCTAAAAGACACTCATTTCGTAACTTGTTGTATAAATAGCTATTTTAGACTGTTTCTCTAGTAAAAAAGTAAATTATCCGACATTATTGTGAGATAGAATTATTTTCGCATTTTCTGGAATAACTTCACTTCCAAATGAAAATATGGCTTGAAATATGCGTTTATACATCAAATTCAAGCTTAAAACAATGGAAAAACAATTCCTAACGAATGTTTTGATCGAAACTGGTGATTATTTTCATCAATTTCATTTCCTGGCGTATGTTTGATTGAAAACCGCATTAAAGACGGCAGAACAACCCAAATTCTTCTCAAAATTGCTTTTTAGACTGTTTCTCTATCAAAAAAGTAAATTATCCGACATTATTGTGAGATAGAATTATTTTCGCATTTTCTGGAATAACTTCACTTCCAAATGAAAATATGGCTTGAAATACGCGTTTAACCATCAAATTGAAGCTTAAAACAATGGAAAAACCATTCCTAACGAATGTTTTGATCGAAACTGGTGATTATTTTCATTAAGTTCATTTCCTGGCGTATTTTTGAGTGAAAACCGCATTAAAGATGGCAAAACAACCCAAATTCTTCTCAAAATTGCTTTTTAGACTGTTTCTCTATCAAAAAAGTAAATTATCCGAAATTATTGTGAGATAGAATTATTTTCGCATTTTCTGGAATAACTTCACTTCCAAATGAAAATATGGCTTGAAATACGCGTTTAACCATCAAATACAAGCTTAAAACAATGGAAAAACCATTCCTAACGAATGTTTTGATCGAAACTGGTGATTATTTTCATCAGGTTCATTTCCTGGCGTATTTTTGATTGAAAACCGCATTAAAGACGCCAAAACAACCCAAATTCTTCTTAAAATTGCTTTTTAGACTGTTTCTCTATTAAAAAAGTAAATTATCCGAAACTATTGTGAGAAAGAATTATTTTCGCATTTTCTGGATTAACTTCACTTCCAAATGAAAATATTGCTTGAAATACACGTTTAACCATCAAATTCAAGCTTAAAACAATGGAAAAACCATTCCTAACGAATGTTTTGATCGAAACTGGTGATTATTTTCATCAAGTTCATTTCCTGGCGTATTTTTGATAGAAAACCGCATTAAAGACGGCAAAACAACCCAAATTCTTCTCAAAATTGCTTTTTAGACTGTTTCTCTATCAAAAAAGTAAATTATCCGAAATTATTGTGAGATAGAATTATTTATGCATTTTCTGGAATAACTTCACTTCCAAATGAAAATATGGCTTTAAATACGCGTTTAACCATCAAATTCAAGCTTAAAACAATGGAAAAACCATTCCTAACGAATGTTTTGATCGAAACTGGTGATTATTTTCATCAAGTTCATTTCCTGGCGTATTTTTGATTGAAAACCGCATTAAAGACGGCAAAACAACCCAAATTCTTCTCAAAATTGCTTTTTAGACTGTTTCTCTATCGAAAAAGTAAATTATCCGAAATTATTGTGAGATAGAATTATTTTCGCATTTTCTGGTATAACTTCACTTCCAAATGAAAATATGGCTTGAAATACGCGTTTAACCATCAAATTCAAGCTTAAAACAATGGAAAAACCATTCCTAACGAATGTTTTGATCGAAACTGGTGATTATTTTCATCAATTTCATTTCCTGGCGTATTTTTGATTGAAAACCGCATTAAAGACGGCAAAACAACCCAAATTCTTCTCAAAATTGCTTTTTAGACTGTTTCTCTATCAAAAAAGTAAATTATCCGACATTATTGTGAGAGAATTATTTTCGCATTTTCTGGAATAACTTAACTTCCAAATGAAAATATGGCTTGAAATACGCGTTTAACCATCAAATTCAAGCTTAAAACAATGGAAAAACCATTCCTAACGAATGTTTTGATCGAAACTGGTGATTATTTTCATCAAGTTCATTTCCTGGCGTATTTTTGATTGAAAACCGCATTAAAGACGGCAAAACAACCCAAATTCTTCTCAAAATTGCTTTTTAGACTGTTTCTCTATCAAAAAAGTAAATTATCCGAAATTATTGTGAGATAGAATTATTTTCGCATTTTCTGGTATAACTTCACTTCCAAATGAAAATATGACTTGAAATACGCGTTTAACCATCAAATTCAAGCTTAAAACAATGGAAAAAACCATTCCTAACGAATGTTTTGATCGAAACTGGTGATTATTTTCATCAATTTCATTTCCTGGCGTATTTTTGATTGAAAACCGCATTAAAGACGGCAAAACAACCCAAATTCTTCTCAAAATTGCTTTTTAGACTGTTTCTCTATCAAAAAAGTAAATTATCCGACATTATTGTGAGATAGAATTATTTTCGCATTTTCTGGAATAACTTCACTTCCAAATGAAAATATGGCTTGAAATACGCGTTCAACCATCAAATTCAAGCTTAAAATAATGGAAAAACCATTCCTAACGAATGTTTTGATCGAAACTGGTGATTATTTTCATCAAGTTCATTTCCTGGCGTATTTTTGATTGAAAACCGCATTAAAGACGGCAAAACAACCCAAATTCTTCTCAAAATTGCTTTTTAGACTGTTTCTCTATCAAAAAAGTAAATTATCCGAAATTATTGTGAGATAGAATTATTTTCGCATTTTCTGGAATAACTTCTTTTCCAAATGAAAATATGGCTTGAAATACGCGTTTAACCATCAAATTCAAGCTTAAAACAATGGAAAAACCATTCCTAACGAATGTTTTGATCGAAACTGGTGATTATTTTCATCAAGTTCATTTCCTGGCGTATTTTTGATTGAAAACCGCATTAAAGACGGCAAAACAACCCAAATTCTTCTCAAAATTGCTTTTTAGACTGTTTCTCTATCAAAAAAGTAAATTATCCGAAATTATTGTGAGATAGAATTATTTTCGCATTTTCTGGAATAACTTCACTTCCAAATGAAAATATGGCTTGAAATACGCGTTTAACCATCAAATTCAAGCTTAAAACAATGGAAAAACAATTCCTAACGAATGTTTTGATCGAAACTGGTGATTATTTTCATCAATTTCATTTCCTGGCGTATGTTTGATTGAAAACCGCATTAAAGACGGCAGAACAACCCAAATTCTTCTCAAAATTGCTTTTTAGACTGTTTCTCTATCAAAAAAGTAAATTATCCGACATTATTGTGAGATAGAATTATTTTCGCATTTTCTGGAATAACTTCACTTCCAAATGAAAATATGGCTTGAAATACGCGTTTAACCATCAAATTCAAGCTTAAAACAATGGAAAAACCATTCCTAACGAATGTTTTGATCGAAACTGGTGATTATTTTCATCAAGTTCATTTCCTGGCGTATTTTTGATTGAAAACCGCATTAAAGACGGCAAAACAACCCAAATTCTTCTCAAAATTGCTTTTTAGACTGTTTCTCTATCAAAAAAGTAAATTATCCGAAATTATTGTGAGATAGAATTATTTTCGCATTTTCTGGAATAACTTCACTTCCAAATGAAAATATGGCTTGAAATACGCGTTTAACCATCAAATACAAGCTTAAAACAATGGAAAAACCATTCCTAACGAATGTTTTGATCGAAACTGGTGATTATTTTCATCAAGTTCATTTCCTGGCGTATTTTTGATTGAAAACCGCATTAAAGACGGCAATACATCCCAAATTCTTCTCAAAATTGCTTTTTAGACTTTCTCTATCAAAAAAGTAAATTATCCGAAATTATTGTGAGATAGAATTATTTTCGCATTTTCTGGTATAACTTCACTTCCAAATGAAAATATGGCTTGAAATACGCGTTTAACCATCAAATTCAAGCTTAAAACAATGGAAAAACCATTCCTAACGAATGTTTTGATCGAAACTGGTGATTATTTTCATCAAGTTCATTTCCTGGCGTATTTTTGATTGAAAACCGCATTAAAGACGGCAAAACAACCCAAATTCTTCTCAAAATTGCTTTTTAGACTGTTTCTCTATCAAAAAAGTAAATTATCCGACATTATTGTGAGATAGAATTATTTTCGCATTTTCTGGAATAACTTCACTTCCAAATGAAAATATGGCTTGAAATACGCGTTTAACCATCAAATTCAAGCTTAAAACAATGGAAAAACCATTCCTAACGAATGTTTTGATCGAAACTGGTGATTATTTTCATCAAGTTCATTTTCTGGCGTATTTTTGATTGAAAACCGCATTAAAGACGGCAAAACATCCCAAATTCTTCTCAAAATTGCTTTTTAGACTTTCTCTATCAAAAAAGTAAATTATCCGAAATTATTGTGAGATAGAATTATTTTCGCATTTTCTGGAATAACTTCACTTCCAAATGAAAATATGGCTTGAAATACGCGTTTAACCATCAAATTCAAGCTTAAAACAATGGAAAAACCATTCCTAACGAATGTTTTGATCGACACTGGTGATTATTTTCATCAATTTCATTTCCTGGCGTATTTTTGATTGAAAACCGCATTAAAGACGGCAAAACAACCCAAATTCTTCTCAAAATTGCTTTTTAGACTGTTTCTCTATCAAAAAAGTAAATTATCCGACATTATTGTGAGATAGAATTATTTTCGCATTTTCTGGAATAACTTCACTTCCAAATGAAAATATGGCTTGAAATACGCGTTTAACCATCAAATTGAAGCTTAAAACAATGGAAAAACCATTCCTAACGAATGTTTTGATCGAAACTGGTGATTATTTTCATTAAGTTCATTTCCTGGCGTATTTTTGAGTGAAAACCGCATTAAAGATGGCAAAACAACCCAAATTCTTCTCAAAATTGCTTTTTAGACTGTTTCTCTATCAAAAAAGTAAATTATCCGAAATTATTGTGAGATAGAATTATTTTCGCATTTTCTGGAATAACTTCACTTCCAAATGAAAATATGGCTTGAAATACGCGTTTAACCATCAAATACAAGCTTAAAACAATGGAAAAACCATTCCTAACGAATGTTTTGATCGAAACTGGTGATTATTTTCATCAAGTTCATTTCCTGGCGTATTTTTGATTGAAAACCGCATTAAAGACGGCAAAACAACCCAAATTCTTCTTAAAATTGCTTTTTAGACTGTTTCTCTAGTAAAAAAGTAAATTATCCGACATTATTGTGAGATAGAATTATTTTCGCATTTTCTGGAATAACTTCACTTCCAAATGAAAATATGGCTTGAAATACGCGTTTATACATCAAATTCAAGCTTAAAACAATGGAAAAACAATTCCTAACGAATGTTTTGATCGAAACTGGTGATTATTTTCATCAATTTCATTTCCTGGCGTATGTTTGATTGAAAACCGCATTAAAGACGGCAGAACAACCCAAATTCTTCTCAAAATTGCTTTTTAGACTGTTTCTCTATCAAAAAAGTAAATTATCCGACATTATTGTGAGATAGAATTATTTTCGCATTTTCTGGAATAACTTCACTTCCAAATGAAAATATGGCTTGAAATACGCGTTTAACCATCAAATTGAAGCTTAAAACAATGGAAAAACCATTCCTAACGAATGTTTTGATCGAAACTGGTGATTATTTTCATTAAGTTCATTTCCTGGCGTATTTTTGAGTGAAAACCGCATTAAAGATGGCAAAACAACCCAAATTCTTCTCAAAATTGCTTTTTAGACTGTTTCTCTATCAAAAAAGTAAATTATCCGAAATTATTGTGAGATAGAATTATTTTCGCATTTTCTGGAATAACTTCACTTCCAAATGAAAATATGGCTTGAAATACGCGTTTAACCAATTATCCGAAATTATTGTGAGATAGAATTATTTTCGCATTTTCTGGATTAACTTCACTTCCAAATGAAAATATGGCTTGAATACGCGTTTAACCATCAAATTCAAGCTTAAAACAATGGAAAAACCGAGGGGGATTTCATTGTGGTAATTTAGTGTACACAATAGTGGTAATTAGTGGAAATTTCACGGGAAATGAGTGGTAATGACTGGAAATAAGGGGAAATACAGTGGAAATATATTGGTAATTAGTGGAAATATAGTGGTAATGTGGGGTAATTTTTGGTAATTTGAGGCAATTTAAGGAAATTTTTGGGGTAATTTGAGGAAATTTTTGTGGTAATTTAAGGAAATTTTGTGATAATAACTCGAAGTTCTGTAGTGATGAAATTGTGATATGCCTTCGAATTTGCTTTTATTTAGACGTTACCAGAGCTTCAACTAAACTATTCAACTAAGCTTTAAGTGAAATATTCTTCTGAGCCCCCATTAGTCAGTTAGAAACATCATATTTTATTTTCTAAGGAATGTTTCATTGCATGAGAGGTGGCAACCTTGGAATAGTTCAACACTTAGGTTCGACATCATCTGTGAGCGTCGTTTTTACAACTCAATTTGAAACTTTCGAGGTCTCGTTCCATTTAAGGCCCAATTTTGAGTTTTAGTGTCCCTAAAATTTAAAAGAAAAGGTAAGGACAGCATGCATTATTGTTATATTAAGCCTCCATCACACATTCGGCAAATAGCTACAAATATTTGGGTGTTTATTTATTCTCGTCTCTCTGTTTCTCTAGTTTCAATTTTCTAGATTTTCACCTATCCTAGATGGATGCCAAATAAAGAGCCAAATACGCAAATATTTGTGAGGAGCTTTAGAGATTTTTGAAGCGGGAATTTGCCGACTTATTTGGAGGTTATGTGTATTCTCTATGACTAGTTTCAATACAAGGTTGTCAGATTTTTTTTTATTTCTAAGATTTCGATTGTGTCTGTTGAACGAGTTGTCGAACGATCGATCTAACCAAACATTTATTAATTTTGACTGCAAAGGCGTGTAAAATCTCGTATTTTTTCATATTTTCGTCTTCTAGATGGAATCCGAAATAGAGTCGGAATGTTCTGAAGTCGCCGTTGAACTTGATTCCGGCGAACTCGGTTCCAATCGAGGTTCCAATCATGGCTTCAATGAAGAACGTATTAGTCCCGAATCCAATGTTTACAATAAGGAAGAATCCGAGGGGAAATATATCGAGGAAGATCTTTATTCGCAAATCGAAAGAAATTTAAAAACCAAAATTCCTTTGTATATTAAGAACTTGCTAAAAATTAATGGCTATAATTCCAAAATCGTTTTAAAAAACATATGTAGTAATGATTTAGACGCTATAGAAAATTTTGCTAGGAATGATTTAGTAGAGATTATTTCTAAACCTGAATATATAAATTATTATGGCCCATATTTCTCAAAGGCACCAAACAAATTTAAGATTACTATTGGCGATAGAAGACTTATTGAAATTATATCTAATTTTTTAAAGGATGAATCCTTGACTAAAACCAATAAACAATTTAGAGATCAGGCGACTATGACAGATATAGGGTTTACATATTTCAGTCCGAGTTTCAGTCCATCTTCAAATCAATCAGATAGTAGTTGCTCCCATAAAAATAAAAATGAACTTAAAATGCTTCAACATGACTTAACAGTAGAAAATGCATCCGTTTCTAGAATAATAAAAAAATGGGCAAGTGAGAAAATAAGTGATAATGGGGACAATGACTTGAAAAACAAGTTGAAAAATGAGTTAGAAAATAAATTTAATAATATTAGTTTTCAAACAACTGTTAATCCCCAAGGCGAATTAAGTTGCACCATCGGATGCTTCTGTGGGGAGAAAATAAAAATCTATAAGCATTCTAAAAAGGCCACTTTCAAAGCACGATGGGTTTGTTCCAATTATTATAACCACTATAATAAAAAACATTTCATCAAAACTACTGCCGCATATGAGGGTAGAGAAAGTACTTTGGCGACAACATGTTCTCAAAAGGAAAAAAATCCTGATGAAATAACCAAAAAAGACGGCGAATTAACACAAAAAAAAAATCACATTTTTTCTGTCAGGATCCGAGGCATCCCATGATAATTTATCTCGTTATTCTTCCAGTTCTACTTCCTCAGCTCTACTACTGTCATCCAAAAAATTATCTTCAAAAGCTGTTCAAAATTTGGAAACTCACAATAAGACCTATCAACTAACACATGTAGGACCGAGTGAAGAACCCATCAAAGCCATTGACAAATCGACTAATAATAAAGAAAAGCACCCCGAGAAGAATCCTGTTAGAATCCTACACTGCCAAAAACTAAAACAATTTAGGTCAGTTTCCGATACAGGTTTAGATGGACTCGACCGCAAAAAAAACAGAAATGAATTAATGAAAGGCCCATATCAGAATAATGCGCAAGAGGTGGATAATGTGCACAGCTGTAGCATATCCCAGGTCTCGTCCCAGGCAGAAAATTTGACAAAAAGTAAATGGAAATCTCAAAAATATTCCCGGGCTGGGAGGGAAATACGAAAAAGAGAGAAGTTACATGAGAACCAAACACTTTTAACAAATTTTCTTTCTACATTGGAAAGAGTACAAACAGTTATTACAGAACAAAATGAAAAAACGCGTGAAAATATATTAAACCCATTTAAAGAATGTTTTTCAATGAACGGTAGTAGTGCAACACTGAATGAACCACTAACGACTAACAAATTGCTTGAGATTTTTCTAAAAGCGGCCAATAATAATCAAGACCCTTTAAAAAGAAATAGTTTCGATGACAATCTAAAAAAATTTGCTTTATATATTTTCTATACTGGTGGTAAATTATTATATGAAACACTATTTGCAAACTTAAATGATATTCTACCATCCTTATCGACATTGCATAGATTCAGCTTAAACAACAAAATAACGGTTGAAGAAGGAGAAGTTAATTTGAAAGGACTTAAGATATTTTTGGAGGAACGGAATTTACCTATGGTGGTATGGATATCGGAGGATGCTACCAGAATCACTGGGAAAATCGAGTATAATTCTCGGACAAACAGTCTACAAGGATTTGTTGCACCTCTCGAGAACGGATTTCCACAAAAAGGCATATTTACTGTAAGATCTTGTGATGATATGGATACCTATTTTAGGGATGGCGTACGAGGTAATTACGCTTACGTAATTATGGCGCAACCTCTGAATTATCTTGCTCCGGCATTTTGTCTGGCAGCTTTTAATACAGACAATAGATTTACTTACAAAACTGTTTTGGAAAGATGGAGAACAATTAAATATCAAGCTTCCGAACTTGGGATTAGGATTCTCGGATTCTCTTCAGATGGAGATACGCGACTTTTGAAATCCATGAAGATAGGAGCATCTTTTACCGATGGTAAAATTAGTAATTCTGATGACAATGCTGAATGTCATTCGAACTGGTACCATATTGATTCCGAAATTAATGACGACTGTTTTATACAAGACCCAATTCATATCATGACTAAACTAAAAACTCGATTTTTAAAATTTGGAGTTTGTTTGCCAATGGGAAATTATTTTGCTACATCTCAACATCTTTATAATCTAATTGATACAGAAAATAAAAGCAAACATTTATTAACAAAATCCGACTTAAAAGCTGAAGATAAAATGAATTATCGGAGTGCTGAAAAAATATGTGACGAGAAAGTAATTAATTTATTGAAAGGTAACACCGAATGCAAAGCTACGGTTTTGTATTTAAAACTTATGAAATATCTCAATGACTCATTAGTTAACAAAGATGACACATTAGACAGTATAGTTCAAAAAATGTGGTATATTACCTTTTTCCTGCGATACTGGAGGAGCTGGTTGAAAAGAAGCGCTGAATATAAGCTGAAAGATAATTTTATTACATGTAATGCCTATACATGTATTGAAATCAATAGCCACATGATCATAAAGATTATTAAACTTTTCCAAAACGACCCCTCCCTAGATCCAAGCATGCTTCTCTTATACCTATTTAATAGCCAGCCTTGCGAAAAATTATTTAGAGCTGCGAGGTCGCTTACATCCACACAGTCTACAGTTGTTAATTTCAGTATTAAAGAGTTGATATCTAGAATCGATAGAATAACATTTGTACAATTTATTATTAATGACTTGAAAGAATATTTCATTTTCCCTAGGGAACATAAGAAGGAACATGACTTCTATAATAAAAGTGTGCATCGCGTTACACAACAGGAACTAAACAATATCAAATTTCAGGATTTAATAGAAAAGGCTATGGAAGACGCCCATACCGATGCAGTTTCTGTCGGGAGGAACATAAACAAGGAAGAAGCTATGAACTGTAATATTATTGCTGCAACCGAGGAAAGTGGCGATAACGAAGAACAAATGGGTCAAGAAAACACAGCAGAAAACGAGATAGAGAATATCGAGGAGAATATCGAAAGTGAAGAAGCTCCTATTATACGAACTTTTTTAAATAATGATTTTCAACTGCACTCCTATTTTGAAAATATTAACGAAAATACGGTCACAAAGGACATAGATCTGAAAGATTATTCACACAAAAACGTAGATATGTCGGAAAATAGTATTTTTTTAAAAGTTATCCTTCCTTCAACTCTCCCTTACGTCAAGACAGCTGTCATTAAAAAGTCATCATATTGTTGGATGCTGGATGAAGGAAATGGACGTGTTAGTACAGATAGATTAAAGAGGTTTATCACGGGAAAGAGATCTGGTCCTACTAAAATCGTCGGAAAAGCAAAAAAGGGACGAAAAGATACAACGAATATAATAAAGGAAGCATGTGTAGAAAAAGGAGCTCAAAAACGCCTCAAGAAGGAAGACGAGAAGAAAGACTTTTGTGAATCGTCGGATAGTGCCTCGAATAGTGCCGATGAAAGTGAGAATATCGTCTATAATGATTCGGATGACACAGAGAGCTTTTCTTCATTTCAAGCTTCATTGGAAGAGGGAAAAGAGGTTCAAAACACGCCTGATTGTGAAGATTCATCGGGAATTATCCAAAACTTAGTTTCTGTGGAAATAGATAAATATTATGCTGTACTATACGATGACGGATGGTATATTGGAAAAGTCCTAAAGAAAACTAATAATGAAATATCTCTTATGTCTTTTTTAAGCCAACAGTCTGATTTATTTAGTTGGCCAAAAAAAAGTGACATAGCTAAAGTAAATAAGGAGTATATTTTCTATGGACCCCTTAATTGGATAGGAAATGGGCCGTTTTCACTTAAAAGGGTTGACTTATTAAATATAAACAAAAACTATAAAGTTCTGAAAGAATCCTTATACTCATAAGAACTTGAAAATTTAATTTAAAACCTATTTTGAAACCTGGAGTTAATTTTTTTTTTTTTATTTCTGATTATTAAATTGTAGTTTCAAATATGTAAACGCAAAGTTACATATTGGCTCTTGAATTGAACCGACTGTCCTACTTATACTTAGTATCTATATTATTATTACGTTAGTTTGTTGCCAAAGTTAACCAGATATTTGTTTTTTTTTATATATATATATATATATATATATATATATATATATATATATATATATATATATATATACAAAATCCTATCATTGCTGCGTCCATAAACTTCCTCAACACATACACTGTTGCTTCCTTCGAATTACTGCGTCCGAATATCGGACGCAACAATGTCAACTCATATTTTTGCGAGTTCCCGTCTATTTTTAAACAAAATTTAGGCGCGAACAGGTGGTAAAAGTTTCTAAGTTTCCTTTCCACAATAAAAAGTGGAAGCATCTATTGAGATTCTTATGATTTTACTGGATTTTCTGTTTGGTAGTGGACGCAATAATATTCGTGTTATAGATAAAAATGTATACTATAAGTTCATCGATTCTCCGGTAGAGGTGCGAAAATAATATACAGAGTCAAGTATACAGTAAATAAACCTAGTATGTTATTGCGTCCGAAGCTTGGCAACATGGCAATCTATTTTTAGCTCGGGATTTTTGTGTGGTGTGATGTTTTGTATCGTGTCATCATTTTAGCAGAAGCCAAAGCCATTGTTGCTTCCAGTCAGCAAATATGAAACGCAGTGAGAATATTAGGTTTATGCCACAGAAGACCCAGAGAGTCATAATAATATACAACTTTTCTAACAATAATAGTGTAGGTGCTGGATGGAGTTCGAGAGGTCATAGCTTCTTTGAAAATATTATGCCCTAAAACACTTGCTATGATTTGTATTTAATTTTTAAGTTTTGATGAAATATTAAAATATTAGTATCAAATAGGTTGCATTTTAATATCTTTGTAATACAGGGTGTCCTTGGATAAACTGACACATTTTGCAGGTAAATATCTCGAAAACGGGAAAAGATAACGAGATGCGGTTTGTTCTGTGAGAACAGGGATTTTTTAAAGTTTTTTTCCACATTATTTCCGAATCCTGAAATTTGCTGAAATTTGGTTTTACAGACATGCGATTTTTTGAAATAAAATAACTGCCTTATTTTTAATGAAACACCCCGTATCTTTTGTCATCGTCAGAAAGGCTGATTTTTCTACTTTACAAAAATGTATAATTTTTTTCAATTATCTTAAACTTACATCGTGGAAATTGATTCTTATAATTTTTTTTTTGTCCAGTCGACAGTACGCCCTTCAACCAAGAGCAATTTTTACGATTTAATTTCATGATAATTGAAAAAAATTAAACATTTTTGTGAACTAGAAAAGTCACGCTTTCTGATGATGACAAAATATACTGGGTTTTTCATCAAGAATAAGGCAGTATGTTATTATTTCAAAAAATCGAATGTCTGTAAAACCAAATTTCGGGATTCGTCAACATCATGAAAAAAAACTTTAAAAAATCCTTATTCTTCCAGAACAAACCGCATCCCGTTATCTTTTCTCGTTTTCGAGATATTCATCTCTAAAATGTGTCAGTTTATCTATAGTATTTCTACAATTTTTTTTTCTTCATATACTTATATCGCTGGCATCAGTGAACTTCAACGCAAATATTGAATTTCTAAACTCAAAAACAATTGAAGGAAGCCGCGTGTAATAGCTGGGTTCGGTAATTGCATCTGCGAGCGAAGTGAGCAAAATTTGATAGACGTCACGTGATCACTTATCTCTTTTCGCGTGTCAATTACCGAACCCAGCTATTATACACGGCTTCATTCAATTGTTTTTGAGTTTAGAAATTCAATATTTGTGCTAAAGTTCACTGATGCCAGCGATATAAGTAAATGAAGAAAAAAAAACTATAGAAATACTATTACTGAGATTTAAAAATGCATACTATTTGATAGTGATATTTGAATATTTCATCAAAAATTACAAATTAAATACAAAACCTAGCAGGTATTTTAGGGCGTAAAAAACAATAAACAATATAAACAGCAAATTATACAGCTTCAAAGCTATAAATGATAAATTTTTTAACCAAAAATAAATGAAAGAATTTGAAAAAAAAATGCTAATGCTAAATTCACCAATATAAGCATTACATTCAAACTAACATTTATCTAGCTGAATGGGTCACTGAATGTCACTTTAAACAAATTCCAGCTTTAAATTTGGCGTGGCATATGTTGCATTTAAAACTCCTCCCATTTGAGTGTGTTAATAAATGACTCTTCAAATTGTATTTAAGTCTAAATTTTACGGTGCAAGTGTTACATTCAAATAGATAAATATCCGAATGTATTAGTTTGTGAATCTTCCAATCGCTTTTCCGTTTAAATTTTGATTTGCAAGTGTCACATTCAAAAGGATAAATATCAGAATGTGTTAATTTGTGTCTATTTAAACTTTCTGTTTGAATTTTGCATTGCAAGTGTCACATTCGAATGGATAAATATCCGACTGTGTTAGTTTGTGAATCTTTAAGCGCCGAATTTATAGTCGTTCCTCGAATCTTCCTTGGAGTCGCGAATTTAGAATGGACACTTGCCACTATTTGACAAGTCAGTCATGTCAACTCTAAACGTTCAAGGCTTTCTTAAGGTCTGAGGAAACCTCAAGGACCTACAATAAATTCGGCCCTAAATCGACTTTCTGTTTAAATTTTGAATTGCTTTTTCATATTCAAAAAGATAAATATCCGAGTGTATTGATACGTGCCTTTGCAAATTACCTTTTTCTTTAAATTTTGCATTGCAAATATCACATTCAAAAGGATAAATATCAGAATGTGTTAGTTTGTGTCTCTTCAAATAATCTTTTCCTTTAAATTTTGCTTTGCAAATGTCACATTTAAAAAGATAAATATCCGAGTGTGTTGAAATGTGCCTCTGCAAATTACCTTTTTGTTTAAATTTTGCATTGCAAGTGTCACATTCAAAAGGATAAATATCCGAGTATGTTGATACGTGTTTTTGCAAATTATATGGTATGCTGGGTTCGGTAATTGCATCTGCGAGCGAAGTGAGCAAAATTTGACAGATGTCATGTGATTTGACACGTGAAAAGGGATAAGTGATCACGTGACGTCTGTCAAAATTTGCTCATTTCGCTCGCAGATGCAATTACCGAACCCAGCATACCATATAATTTGCAAAGACACGTATCAACACACTCGGATATTTATCCTTTTGAATGTGGCACTTGCAAATCAAAATTCAAACGGAAACGCGTTTTAAAGATTCACAAACTAACACATTCGGTTATTTATCTTTTTGAATGTGACACTTGCAATGCAAAATTTAAACAAAAAGGTAATTTGCAGAGGCATATTTCAACACACTCGGATATTTATCTTTTTAAATGTGAATTTGCAATGCAAAATTTAAAGAAAAAGGTAATTGGCAAAGGCACGTATTAACATACTCGGATATTTATCCTTTCGAATGTGACAGATGCAAATGAAAATTTAAACGGAAAGGCGATTTAAAGATTCACAAACTAACACATGCTCTTGTGAATTTTAGAGTTGTGAAAGGATAGCTCTAATACTGGTGTTGCTTGCATCTGAGTGCAAAATCAACATGTCTTCTGATCGGGATAGGACAACACTCGACTTGTACATAATTCTCGTTTTAATTTTCTACATGTGGAATCGTATTCGTGGGTTCAATTGAATGTTGACTTTTCTTTCGTTAATCGATGAAGCGGAGCAGCTGTATTAGGGAATCCTTCTACAAATCTTCGATAATAGGAACACAATCCTAGAAAACTCCTCAGTTCATGTTTGTCGCGTGGTTTTGGCCCATCTCTGCCAGCATCTATCACTCCTTTCATAACTTGTATGCCAACTTCAGAAACCACGTGACCTGAGAGTTCCATTGTCTTTTGAAATAGAAAACACTTCTTTGGATTGAGTTTTCAAGTTGGCATTCTGGAAGCGGTCAAAAACTTGTTTCAGGTTATTGAGATGTTCTTGGCATGAATTTCCCATGATCAGACATCATCCAAATATACCAGGCAAGTTCTCCATGTACTTAATAAATTTCTTAACCAAAAATAAATGGAAGCATTTGAAAAAAATGCTTATGCTAAACTCACCAATATAAGCATTACATTCAAACTTACATTTATCCAGCTGAATGGGTCACTGAATGTCACTTTAAACAAATTCTCATTTGAGTGTGTTAATAAATGACTCTTTAAATTGTATTTAAGTTTAAATTTTTCAGTGCAAGTGTTACATTCAAATAGATAAATATCCGAATGTGTTAGTTTGAGAATCTTCCAATCGCTTTTCCGTTTAAATTTTGATATACAAGTATCACATTCAAAAAGATAAATATCAGAATGTGTTAATTTGTGACAATTCAAATTACCTTTCTGTTTAAATTTTGCTTTGCAAGTGTCACATTCAAATGGATAAATATCCGACTTGTTAGTTTGTGAATCTTTAAATTGCCTTTCCGTTTAAATTTTGATTTGCATGTGTCACATTCAAAAGGATAAAAATCCGAGTTTTTTTGCTCATTTCGCTCGCAGATGCAATTACCGAACCCAGCATACCATATAATTTGCAAAGACACGTATCAACACACTCGGATATTTATCCTTTTGAATGTGGCACTTGCAATGCAAAATTTAAACAAAAAGGTAATTTGCAGAGCCACATTTCAACACACTCGGATATTTATCTTTTTAAATGTGACATTTGCAAAGCAAAATTTGAAGGAAAAGATTATTTGAAGAGACACAAACTAAGACATTCTGATATTTATCCTTTTGAATGTGAATTTGCAATGCAAAATTTAAAGAAAAAGGTAATTGGCAAAGGCACGTATCAACATACTCGGATATTTATCCTTTTGAATGCGACACATGCAAATCAAAATTTAAACGGAAAGGCGATTGAAAGATTCACAAACTAACACATTCGGATATTTATCTATTTGAATGTAACACTTGCACTGCAAAATTTAAACTTAAATACAATTTGAAGTCATTTATTATCACACTCAAATGAGAGGAATTTTAAATGCAACATATGCCATGCCAAATTTAAAGCTAGAATTTGTTTAAAGTGACAATCAATGACCCATTCAGCTGGATAAATGAAAGTTTCAATTTAATGCTTATACTGGTGAATTAAGCATTAGCATTTCTTTCAAATTCTTTCATTTATTTTTGGTCAACAAATTTATCATTTGTAGCTTTAAAGTTGTATAGTTTGGTGTTTATATAAATAAATAAATATAATGATATGAAGAATTGTTTATAGTTTTTAACGCCCTAAAACACCAGCTATGTTTTGTATTTAATTTGTAACTTTTGATGAAATATTCAAATATCACTATCAAATAGGATGCATTTTAATAGCTCTGTAATAGTATTTCTACAATTTTTTTTTTCTTCATATACTTATATCGCTGGCATCAGAGAGCTTCAACACAAATATTGAGTTTCTAAACTCAAAAATGATTGAATGAAGCCGTGTATAATAACTGGGTTCGGTAATTGCATGTGCGAGCGAAATAAGCAAATTTTGACAGACGTCACCTGATCACTTATCTCTTTTCACGTGTCAAATCACGTGATATCTGTCAAATTTTGCTTACTTCGCTCGCAGATGCAATTACCGAACCCAGCTATTATACGCGGCTTCATTCAATTGTTGTCATAAAAAGTGTCACATTCAAAAGGATGAATATCCGAGTGTGTTGATACGTATTTTTGCAAATTATATGGTATTTCATTCCCAAAAGCCATTTTAGAGCTGCGTGATCCCTTCGAATCACAAAATTACTTCCGACTTCCGTAGAGATACTCATGGAAATGGTCGCCTGCTTTTACTATGGCAAGCAATTCTCTTCTTGTGGCACAATAATTTCGTTCCGGCTTTAATAAAAAATTGCTGTAGTACTCTACGACATGCTTCTGTGAATTTTAGATTTGTGAAAGGACAGCTCTAATAGTTGTTGCTTGCATCTGAGTGCAAAATCAACATGTCCTGATCGGGATAGGACAACACTGGACTTGTACATAATGCTCGTTTTAATTTTCTAAATGCGGAATCGTATTCTTGGGTTCAATTGAATGTTGATTTTTCTTTCGCTAATCGATGAAGCGGAGCAGCTATATTAGCGAATCCTTCTACAAATCTTCGATAATAAGAACACAATCCTATAAAACTCCTCAGTTCATGTTTGTCGCGTGGTTTTGGCCCATCCCTGACAGCATCTATTTCTCCTTTCATAACTCATATGCCATCTTCAGATACCACGTGACCTGAGAGTTCCACTTTCTTTTGAAATAGAAAACACTTGTTTGGATTGAGTTTTAAGTTGGCATTCTGGAAGCGATCAAACACTTGATTCAGGTTATTGAGATATTCTTGGAATGAATTTCCCATGATCATGACATTATATAAATATACCAGCCAAGTTTTTTATGTGAGGCCTCGCAAAACAAGATGCATCAGTCGCTCAAACCTAGCTGGAGCATTACACAATCCGAAAGACATCACGATTAACTGGTATAGCCCGCTTCCGATACTGAAGGCAGTTTTCTCCTTGTCATCTTTGTATATTGCCACTTGCCAGTATCCACTCCTGAGATCCAAGGTGGAAAACCATTTGGAGCCCGATAGAGTTGTTAATGTATCATCTATTCTCGGGAGAGGGAAGCTCTCCTTCTTGGTGACCTCATAAGGCTTACGGTAGTCCACACGAAATCTAAGACTTCCATCTTTTTTTGTAACCAATACTACTGGCGCAGACCATGGAATATTCGACTCTTCAATAATTCCCTCTTGAAGCATTTTATCAATTTGGTTCTCCACTTCCTGTTGTTTAGCTACTGGCATACGTCAAGGTGGTTGTCTAATTGGGTATGCCAATCCAGTATCAATTTTGTGTTGGATTAAACTGGTCCGTCCGGTTTGATTATCAATCACAGATACGTCTGCTTCTCTAAGTCTATCTGGATCGAGGTGTTTCCATGATATCTTCAAAGTCTGCATCAATTTGTCTGTATCCAATTTCGGTTTCACAAAATGTCATTTATCTGGTAGGTCACAGTTCGAAATTTGCTTAACTGGTTCGAGAGTTCCAATAATATCTCCTTTTTTATTTTTACTGTTTAAGAAGAAATATTGGCAATTCTTATCCTAATGTCACCATTTATTCTTACTAGAGTCTTTCCAACGGAAATTTTTCTGGTTTATCTCCAATAAAATTATTTGTGAGTCCAACGTAGCACCCAGATCCAGGGCGCAAAAGTTTTTCGTACCTATCAACCGATGATCTGGCATGTTCCACTTCCGCTTTCGCTCGCCTATTTAGAACAGAAAAGTCAATTTTCGTGAGGTGGGGGGAGTAAGAAAAAGAATTAGTATCAGGGGGGGCTTTATTTGAAAAGTGCAAATCAAATTCGTATCAGTAAGTGGCAATGTATGCGATGGTATACCGGCAAAAATTGCGACTTACTCACTATTTGAATTGCGGGAGAAATTATTATTGTGTATTTTATGTTGCGTTTTTGAAGTTGTCCAAATCAGCTCATAACTTTTTACCAAGAAAACGCCGATAAGCCGATATTCAATTTACCTTTGTCATAGTTTCGTAATTTTATTGCGTCCTGTCAGTTTGACAACATCGCACGGAAGCAACATTGTATGGTGCAACCAATATATGGAGCTGACAAGGTTGCTTTTTATGAGGACGCAACAGTGGTTTAAAAATATATGAAAATGTGTATATCTTAAATTTGAAGATACAAAAAATCTACATATAGCCCCATCTATCAAATTCATTGGTGAACCAGTATACGCCTTAAGATCCTAGATATCTCTTCGTTTTCCTGGAGACGCAACAATGTATGATTTTGTACGGACGCAATAATGTTTGAGGATGTATATATATATATATATATATATATATATAGTTTTTTTTAGATTATATCATTAAAACTGAAAGTGATATTGCAATATATAGTTTCGCCAAATAAGCGTTCTAGAATAAGTTTGATTTTGGCTGTTGAGCTGTATTATTATGTTGTCAAAGTTGACCAAAGATTTGTTTAGTTTTCTTGTTCCTTTGTTTTTTTAAAATTAGGCCTCAAATAAGATCATTTAAATAAACTATTGTCAAAGCTGGAAACTGATCTGATTTTTTCATTTCCCAAGTCTATTCTAGATAATGTTATGAAATAATATACTTTACTATTAAATTTTTTTATTGCAAAACGGTTTTTTCATGGATTTGATTTCAATATAAGAATGAAAAAGTGTTTTTCAGAGAAATAAATTATGACCAATCTTTTTTTTTTGTATGCACTTATTCTAAATTTTTTTCGAACTTTGATATTAGTTTTTTTCTTGTCGTCACTTTGTTATAGGTATCGAAATATAAGGTAATAAATAGAATATTTAGAAAGTTTTCTCCACTAACCAATTATTAAATATTTTAGAAGATGCAAGGTTGCTAAAATTATACCCCCAATAATACCTACGCTGCTTAATGTAGGTACACAATCATATTTTTCAATACCCTGAAAACGTATAAAAATTTACATCGTATTATTATTATCATATACCTACTTAGCAACATGTTATTGAGTTCTAGATATCGCGTATATTTGAATATAAAAATAGATTTGTGGTATTTAGTGGTAATTTCAGTGGCAATTAATGGTAATCACAGTGGTAATTAGTGGTATTTTGAGGAAATAAGTGGTAATAAGTGGTAATTTAAGTGGCATTGAGTGGTAATTTCTGAGGAAATGAGAGGTAATACAGAAAAAAAGTGGTAATTTAGAGGAAATTATTGGTAATTTGTGGTAATTTCTGTCAGAAGTGGTAATTTAGTGTACACAGTTTCACTACTGAAATCCCCCTCGGGAAAAACCATTCCTAACGAATGTTTTGATCGAAACTGGTGATTATTTTCATCAAGTTCATTTCCTGGCGTATTTTTGATAGAAAACCGCATTAAAGACGGCAAAACAACCCAAATTCTTCTCAAAATTGCTTTTTAGACTGTTTCTCTATCAAAAAAGTAAATTATCCGAAATTATTGTGAGATAGAATTATTTATGCATTTTCTGGAATAACTTCACTTCCAAATGAAAATATGGCTTTAAATACGCGTTTAACCATCAAATTCAAGCTTAAAACAATGGAAAAACCATTCCTAACGAATGTTTTGATCGAAACTGGTGATTATTTTCATCAAGTTCATTTCCTGGCGTATTTTTGATTGAAAAACCGCATTAAAGACGGCAAAACAACCCAAATTCTTCTTAAAATTGCTTTTTAGACTGTTTCTCTATCGAAAAAGTAAATTATCCGAAATTCGGAAAAAACGAAAAACGGGAAATCTTTCTGGTATAACTTCACTTCCAAATGAAAATATGGCTTGAAATACGCGTTTAACCATCAAATTCAAGCTTAAAACAATGGAAAAACCATTCCTAACGAATGTTTTGATCGAAACTGGTGATTATTTTCATCAATTTCATTTCCTGGCGTATTTTTGATTGAAAACCGCATTGAAGACGGCAAAACAACCCAAATTCTTCTCAAAATTGCTTTTTAGACTGTTTCTCTATCAAAAAAGTAAATTATCCGACATTATTGTGAGATAGAATTATTTTCGCATTTTCTGGAATAACTTCACTTCCAAATGAAAATATGGCTTGAAATACGCGTTTAACCATCAAATTCAAGCTTAAAACAATGGAAAAACCATTCCTAACGAATGTTTTGATCGAAACTGGTGATTATTTTCATCAAGTTCATTTCCTGGCGTATTTTTGATTGGAAAACGCATTAAAGACGGCAAAACAACCCAAATTCTTCTCAAAATTGCTTTTTAGACTGTTTCTCTATCAAAAAAGTAAATTATCCGAAATTATTGTGAGATAGAATTATTTTCGCATTTTCTGGTATAACTTCACTTCCAAATGAAAATATGGCTTGAAATACGCGTTTAACCATCAAATTCAAGCTTAAAACAATGGAAAAACCATTCCTAACGAATGTTTTGATCGAAACTGGTGATTATTTTCATCAATTTCATTTCCTGGCGTATTTTTGATTGAAAACCGCATTAAAGACGGCAAAACAACCCAAATTCTTCTCAAAATTGCTTTTTAGACTGTTTCTCTATCAAAAAAGTAAATTATCCGACATTATTGTGAGATAGAATTATTTTCGCATTTTCTGGAATAACTTCACTTCCAAATGAAAATATGGCTTGAAATACGCGTTCAACCATCAAATTCAAGCTTAAAACAATGGAAAAAACCATTCCTAACGAATGTTTTGATCGAAACTGGTGATTATTTTCATCAAGTTCATTTCCTGGCGTATTTTTGATTGAAAACCGCATTAAAGACGGCAAAACAACCCAAATTCTTCTCAAAATTGCTTTTTAGACTGTTTCTCTATCAAAAAAGTAAATTATCCGACATTATTGTGAGATAGAATTATTTTCGCATTTTCTGGAATAACTTCATTTCCAAATGAAAATATGGCTTGAAATACGCGTTTAACCATCAAATTCAAGCTTAAAACAATGGAAAACCCATTCCTAACGAATGTTTTGATCGAAACTGGTGATTATTTTCATCAAGTTCATTTCCTGGCGTATTTTTGATTGGAAACCGCATTAAAGACGGCAAAACAACCCAAATTCTTCTCAAAATTGCTTTTTAGACTGTTTCTCTATCGAAAAAGTAAATTATCCGACATTATTGTGAGCTAGAATTATTTTCGCATTTTCTGGAATAACTTCACTTCCAAATGAAAATATGGCTTGAAATACGCGTTTATCCATCAAATTCAAGCTTAAAACAATGGAAAAACAATTCCTAACGAATGTTTTGATCGAAACTGGTGATTATTTTCATCAATTTCATTTCCTGGCATATGTTTGATTGAAAACCGCATTAAAGACGGCAGAACAACCCAAATTCTTCTCAAAATTGCTTTTTAGACTGTTTCTCTATCAAAAAAGTAAATTATCCGACATTATTGTGAGATAGAATTATTTTCGCATTTTCTGGAATAACTTCACTTCCAAATGAAAATATGGCTTGAAATACGCGTTTAACCATCAAATTCAAGCTTAAAACAATGGAAAAACCATTCCTAACGAATGTTTTGATCGAAACTGGTGATTATTTTCATTAAGTTCATTTCCTGGCGTATTTTTGAGTGAAAACCGCATTAAAGATGGCAAAACAACCCAAATTCTTCTCAAAATTGCTTTTTAGACTGTTTCTCTATCAAAAAAGTAAATTATCCGAAATTATTGTGAGATAGAATTATTTTCGCATTTTCTGGAATAACTTCACTTCCAAATGAAAATATGGCTT
>OU892283.1:44014284-44118579 GCA_917834065.1 Ceutorhynchus assimilis
ATTTGGGTTGTTATGCCGTCTTTAATGCGGTTTTCAATAAAAAATACGCCAGGAAATGAACTTGATGAAAATAATCACCAGTTTCGATCAAAACATTCGTTAGGAATGGTTTTTCCATTGTTTTAAGCTTGAATTTGATGGTTAAACACGTATTTCAAGCCATATTTTCATTTGGAAGTGAAGTTATTCCAGAAAATGCGAAAATAATTCTATCTCACAATAATTTCGGATAATTTACTTTTTTGATAGAGAAACAGTCTAAAAAGCAATTTTAAGAAGAATTTGGGTTGTTTTGCCGTCTTTAATGCGGTTTTCAATCAAAAATACGCCAGGAAATGAACTTGATGAAAAAAATCACCAGTTTCGATCAAAACGTTCGTTAGGAATGGTTTTTCCATTGTTTTAAGCTTGAATTTGATGGCTAAACGCCTATTTTAAGCCATATTTTCATTTGGAAGTGAAGTTATTCCAGAAAATGCAAAAATAATTCTATCTCACAATAATTTCGGATAATTTACTTTTTTGATAGAGAAACAGTCTAAAAAGCAATTTTAAGAAAAATTTGCGTTGTTTTGCCGTCTTTAATGCGGTTTTCAATCAAAAATACGCCAGGAAATGAACTTGATGAAAATAATCACCAGTTTCTATCAAAACATTCGTTAGGAATGGTTTTTCCATTGTTTTAAGCTTGAATTTGATAGCTAAACGCGTATTTTAAGCCAAATTTTCATTCGGAAGTGAAGTTTTCCAGAAAATGCGAAAATAATTCTATCTTACAATAATTTCGTATCATTTAATTTTTTACCAGAGAAACAGTCTAAAAAGCAATTTTGAGAAGAATTTGGGTTGTTTTGCCGTCTTTAATGCGGTTTTCAATCAAAAATACGCCAGGAAATGAACTTGATGAAAAAAATCACCAGTTTTCGATCAAAACGTTCGTTAGGAATGGTTATTCCATTGTTTTAAGCTTGAATTTCATGGCTAAACGCCTATTTTAAGCCAAATTTTCATTTGGAAGTGAAGTTATTTCAGAAAATGCGAAAATAATTCTATCTCACAATAATTTCGGATAATTTACTTTTTTGATAGAGAAACAGTCTAAAAAGCAATTTTAAGAAGAATTTGGGTTGTTTTGCCGTCTTTAATGCGGTTTTCAATCAAAAATACGCCAGGAAATGAACTTGATGAAAATAATCACCAGTTTCGATCAAAACATTCGTTAGGAATGGTTTTTCCATTGTTTTAAGCTTGAATTTGGTGGTTAAACGCGTATTTCAAGCCATATTTTCATTTGGAAGTGAAGTTATTCCAGAAAATGCGAAAATAATTCTATCTCACAATAATTTCGGATAATTTACTTTTTTGATAGAGAAACAGTCTAAAAAGCAATTTTAAGAAGAATTTGGGTTGTTTTGCCGTCTTTAATGCGGGTTTTCAATCAAAAATACGCCAGGAAATGAACTTGATGAAAATAATCACCAGTTTTCGATCAAAACATTCGTTAGGAATGGTTTTTCCATTGTTTTAAGCTTGAATTTGATGGTTAAACGCGTATTTCAAGCCATATTTTCATTTGGAAGTGAAGTTATTCCAGAAAATGCGAAAATAATTCTATCTCACAATAATTTCGGATAATTTACTTTTTTGATAGAGAAACAGTCTAAAAAGCAATTTTGAGAAGAATTTGGGTTGTTTTGCCGTCTTTAATGCGGTTTTCAATCAAAAATACGCCAGGAAATGAACTTGATGAAAATAATCACCAGTTTCGATCAAAACATTCGTTAGGAATGGTTTTTCCATTGTTTTAAGCTTGAATTTGATGGTTAAACGCGTATTTCAAGCCATATTTTCATTTGGAAGTGAAGTTATTCCAGAAAATGCGAAAATAATTCTATCTCACAATAATTTCGGATAATTTACTTTTTTACTAGAGAAACAGTCTAAAAAGCAATTTTAAGAAGAATTTGGGTTGTTTTGCCGTCTTTAATGCGGTTTTCAATCAAAAATACGCCAGGAAATGAACTTGATGAAAATAATCATCAGTTTCGATCAAAACATTCGTTAGGAATGGTTTTTCCATTGTTTTAAGCTTGAATTTGATGGTTAAACGGGTATTTCAAGCCATATTTTCATTTGGAAGTGAAGTTATTCCAGAAAATGCGAAAATAATTCTATCTCACAATAATTTCGGATAATTTACTTTTTTGATAGAGAAACAGTCTAAAAAGCAATTTTAAGAAGAATTTGGGTTGTTTTGCCGTCTTTAATGCGGTTTTCAATCAAAAATACGCCAGGAAATGAACTTGATGAAAATAATCACCAGTTTCGATCAAAACATTCGTTAGGAATGGTTTTTCCATTGTTTTAAGCTTGAATTTGATGGTTAAACGCGTATTTCAAGCCATATTTTCATTTGGAAGTGAAGTTATTCCAGAAAATGCGAAAATAATTCTATCTCACAATAATTTCGGATAATTTACTTTTTTGATAGAGAAACAGTCTAAAAAGCAATTTTGAGAAGAATTTGGGTTGTTTTGCCCTCTTTAATGCGGTTTTCAATCAAAAATACGCCAGGAAATGAACTTGATGAAAATAATCACCAGTTTCGATCAAAACATTCGTTAGGAATGGTTTTTCCATTGTTTTAAGCTTGAATTTGATGGCTAAACGCGTATTTTAAGCCAAATTTTCATTTGGAAGTGAAGTTATTCCAGAAAATGCGAAAATAATTCTACCTCACAATAATTTCGGATAATTTACTTTTTTACTAGAGAAACAGTTTAAAAAGCAATTTTAAGAACAATTTGGGTTGTTTTGCCGTCTTTAATGCGGTTTTCAATCAAAAATACGCCAGGAAATGAACTTGATGAAAATAATCACCAGTTTCGATCAAAACATTCGTTAGGAATGGTTTTTCCATTGTTTTAAGCTTGAATTTGATGGTTAAACGCGTATTTTAAGCCAAATTTTCATTTGGAAATGAAGTTATTCCAGAAAATGCGAAAATAATTCTACCTCACAATAATTTCGGATAATTTACTTTTTTACTAGAGAAACAGTCTAAAAAGCAATTTTAAGAAGAATTTGGGTTGTTTTGCCGTCTTTAATGCGGTTTTCAATCAAAAATACGCCAGGAAATGAACTTGATTAAAATAATCACCAGTTTCGATCAAAATATTCGTTAGGAATGGTTTTTCCATTGTTTTAAGCTTGAATTAGATGGCTAAACGCGTATTTCAAGCCATATTTTCATTTGGAAGTGAAGTTATTCCAGAAAATGCGAAAATAATTCTCTCAAAATAATTTCGGATAATTTACTAGTAGATATAGTTTGACAGTTCTGCATCCTCCGACGCCTCCGACGCCTCCGACGCCTCCGTGACGTCTGCGCATGCGCCAACCAGGGCGTCGCGACGCCGTGACGTCATCAGTCAGCTGTCATCTGTCAATCTCACTCATCTGTCAATTTCACCTGTCAATGTCAGTCACCTGTCAATGTCACCTGTCAATGTCAGTCACCTGTCAATGTCACCTGTCAATGTCAGTCACCTGTCAATGTCATCTGTCAATGTCAGTCACCTGTCAATGTCATCTGACAATGTCAGCTGTCAATGTCAGTCAGCTGTCAATGTCAGCTGTCAATGTCATCTACCTGAACTACTCCAACTTACCCACTCTCTGATGCGCCATCTATAAACCCCGTATAACATTACACCTGTGTGCATTTTTTATATTTCTACATGTATTTATACAGATGAAAAAAAATACGTGAACATGCATACATGAAGAAATATAAAGAAACAGATGGGCTTACGAAAAAAAAAACTAACCTCAAACAATTTTTTATTTAAAAACATACATTTTTTAAGACTCAACTATTTCAAAAAGCGATATTTGGTTTGGTCGTCCTACATCCTTCTGGCCTCTG
Organism: Ceutorhynchus assimilis; assembly: GCA_917834065.1. Lineage (NCBI taxonomy): Eukaryota > Metazoa > Arthropoda > Insecta > Coleoptera > Curculionidae > Ceutorhynchus > Ceutorhynchus assimilis. Next base: position 44,018,213 of record OU892283.1, read on the forward strand.
TATATCATTGAATATTTTCCATCCATAAACTGCTCAATATGATCTTCCAATGATTTGGTGGTACGTTTTGGAAGAAACACTGCCTTATCGTCAAGTTCTATGAGGATGCTCGGTCCGAATTTACTTTGGGTTTTTTTAGCAGAAAATATTGGGTACTTTCTGCCAGGCTCCATGTCTTGTAATTTCACAAGTGTTTTTTGATCCTTGAAGAGGCAGGTCTCGTTGATTGATTTCAAATCCATATCTAAAAAATATTCTGTAGGTATTGATATTAGTATATAAAAGACTTAGGCCCGGTTGTACAAAGAATGGTTCAACACAAGTTCTGTTGAACCGTCGTTCAATGTTGAACGTGGTTCAGAGTTTCGAGTGTTGTACCACTGCCGGTTTACCTGAACCATCAGTTGCAATGCCCACAATAAAAAGAAGAAAGAAAATAGGCGCAACCCAACCCATAACCTATCAAATTCATTGTTTATTTTTTGTGTTTTCTTGTTTACTATTTATTTAATTTTAATTTTCATATTTTTTTACACACAGGACAGCGGACAGGTCACAGATGCATAATTTCATCTATGATAAATCACACTGCTTGTTTCTCTAAACTGAATCTGTCCTTGAATTATTCTTTATCATTACAAATGTTCAAATGATATGTTCGCTGTTCGATTTCTGAATATCTGTGGGGCTCGAGAAAGTATACATAATTTATATGTAACATAAAATTAAGTAATTTTTAAAAATCTTCGTCATCTGTAATATCTTCCCACAGTTCCCACTCAAGATCCATTTTCAATTAAATATAAAATAACGAATATCCACTTGAAAAAAAATATATATTCAAAAGCCATGGTGATCCCTTATCAAAAAACAAACAAAACATAGGAGAGTCAGGTTAGAAAAACCCAAAAAAGACTTGAACTCCCCTTGAACGCCCAAATTCGGACGTTCAAGATCAACCTCAGTTCACACTCTGAACCGACCATGTACAACGAGTTTTTTCCTTTGAACCACTAGTCAGTGTGAACTTCGGTTGAACGTCCGTTGTACAACCGGGCCTAACTTACTTGTTAAAAAAAAAAATGTGCAATAATTTTATAATAATTATAATGTTCGCTGTTGGACAGATTGAAAAAGACTGAAGCTCGAGTATCATAAAAACCGATTTAAACCTCAACGTACATACAATGATAATTATTTCAGCAGTGTTTGTTTAAATCTCTCCATCATCGTGTAGACTTATAGCATATGATGTCATTGTTTAGTCTACGGGCGCGACGTTATTAGTACTGGAAAATAAATAACGATAAACAAACTCGGTAATACACTTAGTTAATGTATCCGACCGCGGGCCCGACTTCATAAGGAAGGTATTTATGTTTATTTGGATTGCTGAGAACAGAGAACATCACTTTCCTGCTAGGTATTAACAACAAAATCAAGCATATGTACCTATAAAAGTTGTGTTGTATATTTTTGTTGGTGATTACTTTTAATATCAATATTTCTAGTATGGTAAAGTGCTGTTCTGTGTTTTTTGATGATTGATTGATTGTTGATTCAAAGTTTATTCTCCTTGGCGTCAATATAACTAGAACAAACAAGTTTGCGCTTCAATTCGACCGCAGCCATTTGGAGAGGCAGCAGCATAGCAGTAGCAACAACAGCATTCAATACTAATTTTAGTTTATTGTGAGTGATTGTGTCGGTTTCGAAAAAACAGTAAGTACTATTTTCAAATATCAAAGTAATTTTTTTTTTTTGATTGAAAGTTATTTCCAATAGTTTTTTTTTTAACAACTTGAGTTTCCCTTTTCACTTACATTTACACATAATTCAAATATCTTTTTCTAAAATTTAGGTGGGTACTTTAACTAATTTAAACTGGTTTTATTTTTTCATTCATTTTAAAACAAACCTCCATAAACAGCGGATTTTTAATTTCGTGAATATCTGCTTCAGGAAATGTTTAGCTGCGATTTCTGTACCAAATCGTTCACCAGGAGGGATAACCTGAAACGTCATGGAGATTGCCGAACATCTGCCAGGATCTGCAACCAATGTGGTGGGATTTTCAAATCGGAGGGGGCTCTCCAACGCCACCTTCAAGAAAAACACCCAGCCCCGAGAGCCCCCAAACGAAAGGCTGGAGATCCCGCCACCCCCATGACGAAGGAAGCGAGACTTGACCAAGTTGCCGGTAAGTTAAAATTGAATATTTTTTTTTTTTCTTCTAAAATCTAATTTAATTGTTTTCAGGACCATCAACATCAGCCACAGGTCGGTGGTGCGAGGATTGCGACTTGGAGACTCCGATAAATCAATGGGCTGGTCATCTTCGGAGTCTCCAGCACCGAGCCAACACCTGTGTGGAGCAGGAGGAAGACGTCAGCCTTGTCAGAACAACATTCAGGAACCGAATTGCTACATACCGGCTTTCATCAAAGCAGGACTCTACCAGCGTAAAGCACTTTTTGGGAAATTTCAAAGTGAAATTCGTCAAGCTGGTAGGGGATATGGTCAATAAATTTGGCCATATCAAAGTCGGTGTGGAGCTTTTCGGACGCTTCCTCCTGCAGGCGAAAGAGCAAGAAGAGGTCAAGTCGTTCAACGTCAAATTCCGACTGGTGAGCGATGGTGCAGATCTGGAGGAGCTGTTCCAGCAGTTTTCTGTCATCCTGGACAAGAAGTCCACAGAATTTCAGGAGAAAGAAAGTGGTATGTATTATTTCAATTGCAATTTTATTTACTAAATAATGTCTTTTACAGGTTGGACGCTCCAACAACTCCTCCATCTAGATATAAGTATTAATAAGGTGAACCCTCTAAAAGCCTCTTCATATCTGCCGCTTCCAAAACTGATCGATGCGAAGAAAGCTGTCCTGAACATACAAAATAGCGATCAGAAATGTTTCATGTGGTCGGTCTTGGCTCACCTACATCCAGTTGACAGAACTCAAAACGCCAATAGAGTCGCGAACTATATGCCTTTTGAGAACGAGTTAGACTTTACAGGTATGGAATTTCCGATTAAACTTAAAGACATTAGCAAGTTTGAGCAGCTCAATAATATTTCCATCAATGTTTATGGATTAGATAACGCTTATGAAAATGGTAGAAATATAATTGAAGTTGTTGGTCCCTTATACTTTACTCAATCTCGGAAAGCGAATCATGTAAATTTGTTATTAATCAGTAATGATTCTGGTGATAGTCATTACTGCTTAATAAGAAACATGTCTCGCTTGATCTCAAGTCAATTATCTAAACATGATGGTCAAAAGTATCTCTGTGATGGTTGCTTGGTGTATTTTTCAACAGAGCAGAAATTAAAAACTCATCAAGAACACGATTGTGCCCATGTTTCAGTTAAATTACCAACAACAGATTTGAAGAAAAATAAATACGGTGAAGAGGTTCCCGAGAATATTCTGAAGTTTATAAATTTCGAAAAGAAATTAAAGGTGCCTTTTGTTTGCTATGCCGATTTCGAGACAATCATTGAACCTGTTGATGCAGAGGAAAATGAGCTGGACCCCGAAAATTCCTATACCGTTAAAACTCACAAGGCTGTTCCTTATTCTTTCGCCTACTACATTAAATGCGATTTCGACGATTCTCATTCGATTTTCAAGACTTTCAGAGGACCTGATGCGCATAAATTTTTTGTAGAATGGTTAGAGGCTGACAGTAAATCAATCTATAATCAATTTATGAAAAACATAGTTCCTATGCATCCTCTGAGTCAAGAACAAGAAAATGAGTTTCGCAATGCAAAAAATTGTCATATTTGCGAGAAACCATTTAAAGTAGAAGACGAAAGAGTAAGGGACCACTGCCACTTTACAGGTAATTTCCGTGCTGCAGCTCACTCTGTATGTAACCTAAATTTTAAAACCCCAAACTTCATCCACATCTTCTTTCACTGTATGTCCAATTTTGATTCTCACCTGTTTGTCAAGGAGTTGGCTCAAGAAAACGAGAGATTGGATGTTATCCCTCAAAATAAGGAGCGGTACATTTCAATTACCAAACATGTTTGGGTGGATAAGATCCCTCTCGATCAATCAGGCAAACAAAAACAGGTATTTTTAAAATTACGCTTCCTCGACAGTTTTCGATTCATAGCATCAAGTCTAGATAAATTATCTCAAAATTTAAAACCAGAACAGTGTCGAGAAGTTAGAAAAAATTTTCCCGCGGAAGAAACTCATCTAAACTGGTTATATTTTCGAAGTTGATTTAGTATACCCGGAAGACCTACATTATAGGCATAATGAGCTACCTTTTTGTCCAGATTCCTTTGCCCCAGAAGGTTCTAAAATCAAAAAACTTATTCCAAATTTCAACCGAAAAAAAAAATACGTCATTCATCTTCAAAGTTTGCAGCAAGCCTTACAACATGGCTTAAAATTAGAAAAAATTCATCGCGTTCTCACTTTCAATCAATCTCCCTGGCTTAAAATTTACATTGACCTAAACACAGCCAAACGGAATGCTGCTTCCAATAAGTTTGAAAAAGATTTTTTCAAACTTATGAATAATGCTGTGTTTGGGAAAACCATGGAAAACGTGGAAAAAAGGGTAGATATCAAGCTGATTACCCATTGGGAAAATATTGGTAGAAAACTGGGGGCCGAAGCATGGATTTCGAAACCACATTTCAAAGACGTCACTATTTTTGGTGAAAATTTAGTTGCTATTCATATGGCTAAACAGAAAGTCATATACGATAAACCTATTTATGTAGGATTCGCTATCTTGGACATTTCCAAAACAATCATGTACGATTTTCTGTATAGCTATATTAAGCCTAAATATGGAAATAAAGCAACCTTACTATATACAGGGTGTCCCAAAAAGATACCGACAAACTTTAAAGGGTAGTAGGGGACATCAAAACAAGCATTTTTGTTTATATAAACATATGTCCGCAAATGAGCCATTTGGGCTGTAGAGCAAAAAAGCTGTTTGGTATTTAGTTTTATTTTTCGCAATAATTAAATCGTTGTTTACTTATTAATTTTGCTTTAATAGCAAATAAATTATGGTTTACAATAATTGTTCAACTCGCGAACTCTTTGGAATATTCCGGGAATGGCTTTTACATGTGTACAACTCGCCAGTATCCTTGCTATCAGATCTTCCTCATTACGAACAGGTGTTTCGTAGACTAAACTTTTCAGTCAATGACCCGACGGTGTAATCTTTGCATTGAAGTAAATGGTCAACATTTTGAACATGGGTTACAATCCATAATTTATTTGATAATAAAGCAAAATTAATAAGTAAACAGTGATTTAATTATTGCGAAGAATAAAAATATCAAACAGTTTTTTAATTATTGCGAAGAATAAAATTATCAATCAGTTTTTTTGCTCTACAGCCCAAATGGCTCATTTGCGGACATATGTTTATATAAACAAAAATGCTTGTTTTGATGTCCCCTACTACCCCTTAAAGTTTGTCGGTATCTTTTTGGGACACCCTGTATAGATACCGACTCCCTCATTTTAAATGTAGAGACACCAAATTTTTATCATGATATGAAAGAAAATTTAGACAAATTCGATACTTGCAATTACTCACAGTAGTGGAGCGAAATAGCCTATGAAATGTTAGGGGGCATCCGAAATGGCGATTTACGATATTTTTTAGTGGTCGAGAGATTTTTTATTTAGAAAAATAGCACCAATTTAAATAAAATCGAAAAATGTAAATTTTAAGTTCACACTCTAATATCTCTAAAACTAACAAAGCTAGGAAATCGACTTTTTTACCAAAATAAAGTCCATTTATTGGGCTTTCTAACAGACCCATACATTGCTGTACCGAAATATGATCTATATTTTTTAAATGACGTTTTAACTGTTACGTCACAAAATATGACTCTAAAATTTCACTAAGCGACAAACTTTTTTATTTTCAACTTTTTCCACATACATGCTGCGAAGCAAAGAAAGAAGAAACATTCAAAAAGTTTTTAAAGTAAAAATCTTTTATCTCCGATGTATAGTTTTTTTGTTATGAATTTTACAAAATCGCGCAATCTTGAAAATTCAGGCTTAGCGTGCACGGGATCGGCGTCAGCGGCTTGTCGTTTTTACGCCATTTAGTAGGTACGATTTTGTAGCTGAAAATATTTTTTATAATATGCAGACGGGTTAGTTTTTTTTTTTTTAATTAGAAGAATAAAAATAAAACATAAAACCAATATTGTTTTTAATCCTTATAATAAAGTAGGTATCTTGTTTTTAGTATCTATTCAACCTCTTGTTCTTCATTTTCAGACACCTCCGTTTGTTCCATAATTTATTTTTGATTTTTGCACTAGTTACAGCTGCACTCATCACAACGTTTCAGCCCTTCCTCAATGCAGGTGCATTTTGAATTCATGCAGTTCTTACCTGCACAATATAAGCTTGAACCTTGTCTTATAAATTGGGGCACTGGTTGTTGGCTCGAAAAGACTGGATTCCAATTCTCATTTTCCAAGATCGAACCATTACATTGGGGATCATTAGACCCCATCTTTAGGCCCGACAAGAGATAGGGGGGGAAGACGGGACAAATTCCCGGCGCCCGTAAGAACTGGGAGGCCCGGGTTCATGGGTTCACAGTGAAAAAACAAAACCAAATTCTTAGCTGATACATGCACCTAAAATTTTATGATAAAAATAAAATCAAACTTTGAATGATAAATGAAATTATTTACTCACTTAAGAAAATTTTGATAAAAGGCCGTGTTAGTTGGTGGCAGTTCTGATGATGGCTTATTGGTTGTTGTTATGTAGCCATACGCAAGCGTAATTCATTGAGTGTTTTTGTATAGCAACAACACGTATTTTGTAGCCAGCTTCAATACTATATTCTTTGAGAGAAGGGGTAATGCCAAATATTTTAGTTAGGCTGGTCAAAACAGTATTTTTTCCAACTTTATAAAAAGCACTAGTAGCGCCTCATCCGGTTAAGCAGGGAATTGCCAAAAAACAGGAACAAAATTCTTTACCTGAATTTTCAACAGCCATATTTGGTGGAACATATCGTCTCGTTTCGCACCATGGCCCAATTCGATAAATAACTCAACTGCTTCTAAAGTAGACAAAAAGCAATAAAAATGAATCAATAAAACTAACACATCTGTATCTATAGATTTTATCAAAATTCGTTGGCTTATTGGGATTCATACACTAACTTTACACAAAAAATCATTCGTATATCAGCTCCTTCTTGATTACTATACAAGTCCCTCAGATATTTCGTAAAATCCAGGTAAATTTAGATAAAGAAACTTTGTTCCTGTTTTTAGGCAATTCACTGCTTAACCGGATGTGACACTACTAGTGCTTTTTATAAAGTTGGAAGAAGACTGCTTTTGAAATCTTAAAAAAAAACCTTCCTAAACTAAAAGATTTGGCAATTTTACCCCTTCTTTCAGAGGATAAAGCATTGAAGCTGGCTACAAAATTAGATACTGTTGTTGCTATAATTATAAAAATAAAGATAAAAATATAACAATACCTACTTAATGAATTTGCTTGCGTATGGCTACAACAACCGATAAGCCATCATCAGAACTGCCACCATCAATTACCGCGGCATTTTAGCAGTATTTTCTCAGTCACCTGAGTTGATCTACTCACGTAGATCATTTAATTTATTCATACAAAGTTTGATTTTATTTTTATCGTAAAATTTTAGGTGCATGTATCAGCTGAGAATTTGGGTTTGTTTTTATAATAACGAAGCAAAGATGGGGTCTAATGATCCCCAATGTAATAGTTGGATCCTGGAAAATGAGAACTGAAATCCAGTCTTTTCGAGCCAACAACCAGTGCGCCAATTTATAAGACAAGACAAGGTTTAAACTTGTACTGTGCAGATAAGAAATGCATGAATACAAAATGCACCTGCATTAAGGAGGGGCTGAAATGTTGTTATGAGTGTAGCTGTAAGCAGTGCAAAAATTAAAAATAAATCATGGAACGAATGGAGGTGTCTGAAAATGAAGAAGAGGAAGTTGAATAGGTACTAAACACAAGGTACCTACTTTATTATAAGGATTTAAAAAAATATTGGTTTTATTTTTACTCTTCTGCAGAAATCACAAACGAGTCAGAGCGAATTTCATTGGTCGAAAACAGTCAGAAAACCAGTTTCAACCAATGAAATTCACTCTGACTGATTTGTGATTTCTGCAGAAACAGACCTTATATTCTCAGCTACAAAATCGTACCTACTAAATGGCGTAAAAACGACAAGCCGCTGACGTCGGCCGATCCCGTGCACGCTGCGCCTGAATTTTCAAGATTGCGCGATTTTGTAAAATTCATAGCAAAAAAACTATACATCGGAGATAAAAGATTTTCACTTTAAAAACTTTTTGAATGTTTCTTCTTTCTTTGCTTCGCAGCATGTATGTGGAAAAAGTTGAAAATAAAAAAGTTTGTCGCTTAGTGAAATTTTAGAGTCATATTTTGTGACGTAACAGTTAAAACGTCATTTAAAAAATATAGAACATATTTCGGTACAGCAATGTATAGGTCTGTTAGAAAGCCCAATAAATGGACTTTATTTTGGTAAAAAAGTCGATTTCCTAGCTTTGTTAGTTTTAGAGATATTAGAGTGTGAACTTAAAATTATCATTTTTCGATTTTATCCAAATTGGTGCTATTTTTGTAAAAAAAAAATCTCTCGACCACTAAAAAATATCGTAAATCACCATTTCGAATAGCCACTAAGATACTTAACAAAAATATAAACATTTCACCTGGTTGTACGCTGATTTTTTTTATCTCGGTAAATAAGCGACTTTTTGCCTCTGTTTCGCTCCACTACAGGACAACCCACACGGTCTTCCTGTAAACCAGTCCATTTTAGGTAGAATGAAGGATGAGTATGCAGGAAAGATCGCGTGGGAGTTCTATGGAACCGGAGCGAAGGCGTATTGTGTTAATGTGGAAGGAGAGTTGACTAAAAAAGCCAAAGGCGTGTCTGACTAAGTCACCGAGACAGAACTTAGTCTTGAAGACTACAAGACAGCGGTTGACGTAGAAGGTACGCTTATTCATCGGCAAATGAATACTTTTCGTTCACATAAACATGATATGTAAATCGAACTGAAAAATAAAGTAGCCTTGTCTTACGCGGACGACAAGCGTTACGTTATACCCGGTACAGAGTACACGCTTGCTTGGGGTCATCGAGATTTAGAAAAGTATAAGGAATCATCGGAAATTCCTGAGGGTCAAGACTGATTGAGGTAGCTTTCTTAGCTTCAATCGCTTTTGGTAACGGTAGATAAGACGATGCTTCTAGAGGGATTATAGTTTAAGAATGTATATATATATTTTCTAATTCGTTATTTATTATATCCATGTATTTAGTGATAGTTATTTTTTTTTTTATGTTATAAAAATGATTATTTTTTTTTGCTGTATATATTATTTTCATGTATTTAGTAGTGGTAATTTTTTTTATGATATATTCTTACAAATAATTAGGTAAGTATGTATGTACATTAAATTATGTGTTTTTTTAAATAAAAACACTGTTTTCTGTTTTACTCAGTTGTTGTTTTATTTCATTTTATAAACATATCTCATACAGGTTATATTTATGTCTCAAAACTAACTCAAGATATTTTTCGTTCAAAGCCATCACTTCATTGGTTCGAAAATCAGCTACAATCATTCCTCTACTTTCTTCCTCCTGCCAATAGCTCACATAAATGTAATCACCAATGTAGAATTTAATATCACACTGGCCATCTTTATCGTTGATAATTTCGAGAAAATATAGAAAGTCTCCAAACCCGTCATAGGTGAATTTTATTGCGGGTTCATTGCTGTGCTGTAAGATAACCTCATTTTTATCATCACTGTATTTAATTTGCACAATATTCTCGATGTTATATTCTTTATAAACTGGCTCGGAAGTAATTATTCCACTGGTTTGTAACATTTTAATTTTGCTCTTCCCATTAAATGAGTCATTCAGCGTTTTAACTGGTAACACACAAATATTATTTTAGAGCTGACTTAATTGATTGGATATTAATTATCTTACTCTGCATCTTTTTAGATAATTTCAGGCACAGCCAGACAAGATTTTGCTCCTTATCATTTGTCTAATGATTTAGTTGACCATTGCAGATGAATATTTATTGAACAATGCCTGGTTATCTTATTCTTGTTGTCCTTAAAAGGAATATACATAAATTATCAATTTCATTAGTCGATAGCCAACATTGTTTTGATTTTCAAATAAAAAGGGGTTATGTCCAGCTAATTGTCATTCAATTTTATTTTCGCGCGAGGCTCATTTCGAAGGATTAATTCCTTTAGTTTTCACTCCCTCTCTGTCTCTCTCTTACTGGAGGATTTCGTTTCTTTTATCTACCTGTTATCGAGTACCTATATCGATCAATTTGCTGGTACTTTGGTTTTGGTCGCGTAGGGTTGGGTTTTTCAATACATGTCGATATAATTGGTGTCGTGTCAGAGAAGGTATGGACACTATTATTTAATAAGTGAAGTTATTTATAGATTTTAATGAGAATAGTGTTTTCCTGATTAGTGTGGATTGATTCGGTCCCATTTGTTGAGTCTCTTTGGAGGTTTCGCTGACGAGTATCGATATCTTTGTCGTTATCTTTCAATCCTTCCTAAAGTGTGGAATGTGGAATTCGATAGAAAAAAATGTAACATAAAAAAAAGTTAGTGCGTAGAAATTTCTGGTTTAGGGTCCCAAAAATCGTACAACGGTCTCTTCTATTTCGTCCAGCGACTAGAACACTTTGGCTTTGGCCTGAAGAATAGTTTTTTTTATCCGGTTGACCATAAAGAAAATTAAGTGATTTTCTCTATTTAATTAGGATCCGGTCATCCAGATAATTTCAATTTTGGTTTTGCCAGTCTAGTTTTGGTTTTTGTTACCTTTTGGCAGCCAAATCACCTTTCTAAGGGATTTATCTATTTCTTCTAGTCGGTAAGTCCACCATTTTGTGAATTTGTTTTATTGTAAATTAATTAGTTCTATTCTCACAATAGAATATCACATCACGTCGCTTGGATTGAATTGTTTGAGCCTAGACTCTTAGAGCCTTGATTTTATTGTTGCTCGTTATTGTGAACTTCCAAATTGGATCAGCCAGCGTAGGTGAAATTAGAGTTCCATGACCTTCCGTTCACCTTCAACCTTTGAGCTGTGACCCTCAAAAATCCACGAGGTAATTATAATGGCAATTTTCCATTTTAATGTTTTATTGGGGGACCATTCTATGCCGCATTGATTGGTAGACTTATAGTTTTTTTATTTAAATATATTTTTTTTTTTGCAATGCAACTTATTTGATGAATTGAACTCATTATATTTAGTAAATGGGTTAAAACTTGGGAATTGAAATGTACAATTTCATGTCCCAAGTGGCATAATTTCAATGGGGATTTAAGGGTAATTTATTTACTCATTGGTGCTTTCTTTAGGGTCTTATGGTACGGTTTTATGCTACCGTTTTCGATAACGCAACTCAGTGGATGTTTTGATGGTATGCAGTACCCACCACTGTATCTGAATAGCAAAGACTCGGCGAACTAGTTTTCATTGATGAGATAGATCATCTGGTACGAGTGTGAAATCCCAGACCCATTGTTAATTGTCGGCATAAAGCTAAGTAGTTTAGTGTAATTTTTTTTTATTAATTATTTAAAATATCGTATATGGCTTAGGTAACTTTAGTTACTCACATTTAAGTAAACATTTGACCCCATTTATTTGCGGAGTGATCACTGACGCTGGGTGTGTGTTAATTCGCACTTATTGGTTATTTTAGTTTTAAGTATAGCTCTCTGCTTACATAGGTATTCATACATATCAATACCGACAGACAGTTTTCTTAAATCTGACTATGAGGAAGCCTTTAGGTTCTTTATTCCTGCTAGTCGTCATACTAGCCTCTGAATACTGGTCATAATCATTATTTAATCACCATAACTTGTACTAAATCAATACTTAATATTCAATAAATACTGATTTTGTTGTATTGCCAATTACCTTTTGCTTATACAATTATTTTCTTACATTTCAGGCATAATAATTTGGTTTGTACTTTAGTTCAACCTGCAGTCATCGCAGGACTTTTCCGATTTAGTCTCAAAAATTGGTGGCGCACGAATCCACGAACCGGGCACGTGGACACTTTAACAAACTCTGTTGAACTAAGGTTGCAATCCAAATAAGGTTACATTTTGGTAATTGATTTTTCTTACGTAAAATAAAAGTGTTACAGGTTGTTGTTTCAGATTTTGAGGTTGATGCATTATCCCATTTCGAATCCATTTTAAGATTTTGGAAATTCATAATTAGCAACTTCTTTTGCTCGTAAAATTCTATATCTTTTTTCAAGCTAGAGAGATTTTTCAGATAACTTTCGATTCTTTTAGCTACTATACAGCTCATGATCTGAAAATAGACTGAGCTTATTCAGTCAAATGTTCTGTAATTTATAGAAAACAAAAACGAAGTTTGTGAAAAAAAATTTATTGAGGTAAAAGACTTGTGACATAATTATATAATGCATAGCATAACACTACATGAACAAAAATTAATTCTATGGTTTTTACAATGTGTAAAGCTAGGATTTAACTTAGGAACTACTCCACCCAAATATTCAAAATTAACAATAATTGGAGGATCCACGTTCATTTCTGTGTATACTTTGATTAGAAAGTCTTTCTTGATGTGTCCTTTAACATAAACAGTTTCGATGCCTTTCAAATTATCCATAAGCAGTTGATTAAGTTGGTTATAGCTTACATAACCCGCATTGTAGGAGATGCCGTGAAGGTTGTGGAACACGTAGTTTACTTCTTTCTTTTGAGCGTGACTCAAGTCGCGATATAATATTTTTGGTTTAAATATCCAACTTTTGACCTGCTTTCCATCATAGATAGCTAATTCCTTAACTAGGAAATCAGCAGAAAAGTAGCCTTGAGCATCTAGTACCACAAACTTCATCTTCAAATGCTCGACGGTGATTGATTAGATCAAGCTACGGACAATTCCTGATAAAGGCAAATACTCCAAAACTCTGTCATGTACAATGATGCAATAGGCTCGAGTATCTTTTGGAAAATTTTCAGAACTCTGAATCTCGAGCTTAACATCGATTGTGCTACTTTTTAGAGCGTCATTCTGTTTCGAACAGTCTATTACAAACATGCATCGATTTGCAAATGAGGTAAAATCCAGTAACGGTTCAGCATAGATCTTTCCCATATAGGATTTCTGGAATTCGGTGTACATGCGATACGGTATATCGCCTGTTGTCAAAATTCAGGTTCAAAGATTCGTAGGGGTAAGCTTCAGAGTTTAGGTATAGTTTAATATCAGTAATGTTGACATTATCGAAATATGTAACGTCTTTCTGATAGTTGTCTTCACGGTCAGTTTGGAAAAATACAATAACGTATCGTGCTTTCTCCGACATCGATTTCACAGTCCAAACATCTTTCTTCGTGTTTCTCATTGCAGGCAATTCATGAATTTCCCAATCACGGAACCCGAAAAAGATTGGTTTATTTCTGGAAATTTCCTCTAATAATTGCAGTTTTAGGAAATCGTTGGGATAAATATGTTTAACTCGCAACTCAATCGTCGATATTGTTATAGTAGCTTTTTTATTACCCGTAAGGTTTACGTAGCAATTGTCATCATTTCTAGCTCGAACAAGTTTCAGTTTCTGTTTTCCCATAACTGCACTAGTATAATCAGCGAAAACACCTAGTAGAAAATTTAACGGTATCAGTAAATTGAAGTCTTTTGTTGTTTCATTCAGAGTTTTGAGCGGAGTACTTCATCCTGCGATGTCTAGTGCTTTGCTTTCCTGTTCATTAAAGCATAGCAAACTTTTTACTGTGCTTGTCAGTCCAGGGTCTCGAACTTTCTCAATTTCTTTGCCATCTAATTCATAAGCTATGGTCTCGAACAGAAAGGCTCCCACATTATTTGTCAACGAACATGTTCCTGTCGTCCCAGCATCCGCACCTGCCACCGTATTGTCCTCCTTAAAGTTGGCTTCAACGTAAAGCTCAGCTTGACTAATGTCCATAAAGACATCTTGCTGGTTGATAACTATCTCAATCACATCACTGTAGTTGAATAATTTTGTGAATGGATGATATGTATGCCATTCTTCTCGAGAAATAGATTCATCCACGTAGACCGGGTGAAATATTTGAAGTTTTTCCGATACGAAAACCATATTTGTGCGATAGAGAGCGTAAATGAATCAGACTCTTGTGTGTGAGTGACTGTTTCGGTGTCTGACTAAAGACTGAAGATGGGTTGGAGTATTCACTACTTTTAATATATCTTTGCTGTTGCTGATTAAAAACTAAAACCATGTTTTTTTAGTTCTAGTTTTACAACGATTTCTTCTCCTCTAAAATTGACAGGTCTTGCTTCCTGATCCAAAATATTCAAAGTGATGTTATCGATCCTAGATCTATTCACCGGAAGATAAATCAGATTTCTCGGCTCAACAATTATACTATAACCTGGATCAACTGTAGGCGTGAATTCGTATAATGTATGTGAAGGATTGTTTGTATAATAGGATCCGGAAATAATGTTGCACTCAATTCGTATAGTAGTTACTTGTATAATCTCAACTGGAATATCTGATTCGTGTAGCGTGTTTGCATCTAGGATGAGTGGTGAGAAGCCCAGCAATTGGCCGATACTATCTTGAGGTTCAAAGTCTATATCGTAAACACTCTTGAGTTCACACTTAAGAGTGTTTTTGTTAGGTTTTAGAGACAGTAAATTATCACCATCAGCACCACTACCGCCATTCGCAGCCAATTGATTTTGGAGGTATCTTTCGATATCTGCAATTTCGTAGGAACCTGTTGGAATTTCAATTACTTGCTCGTCTCTGTCACTCAAATAGTAGTAAAACTTGTTTCGACCTGTTTCGATGTTTGGAATAGAATTCCAGGCACTTAAGGAAATTAGGGCTAGAGAATAGCTGTATCTAGAATCTAATTCTATTGGTGGATTAATGTCAACAGTTAAACAGCTGGAACGACCTTTCAACGTGAACGTCTGGGACATGACTAATGTAGAATGAAACAGTAACTGAATTTTATAAACATTTATTGTATAAAAAACTTAAAGTCAAATGTCCACAATTGTATGTATCGAACGTTTGATACTGATCGTGATTGTAGAAAATTTCGCAATTCTTAAAATAGCGAACAACTTCTTTCGGCGGATTCAAGTTGCCAAAACTGTCGAAATATTCAACCATGTTTCCGCGTTTCTTGTAAGCTACCCAATGTGTTCCAGATCCGCTGAATGTGTCCAAATTAATTACACCACATTCGATTTTTTTCGGTCTAGACGGCAATGTATCACGCATAAACACTCCACAAAAATTGGTTATTTTCAATTTTGATATCAAATTTCTAATGTCTTTATCACTTAGCGGTCGTTTGGGTAGCTTCACTGGTAGTTTTTTGTCATCTTTTTCAAAAACAATCCATGTCCGGTCTTGTGTTTAGCAAGATATAAACCACTTCCTTTTTTACCTAAGGCAATGGCTTCCATGGCCCGATTGTGTCTTTGAGATTCCTTAAGGTTCTTGGTTGCTGCTCGGGCATCGTTTACGGCCTTCGCTATACCCGCTGCTCCTCCGCTCAATGCACCCAGCGCACTGAGACCAGCAAATATAGGAATTAAAGGTAAGACTCCTCCAACTTTGGGTACTGGGATTACTCGAGGTAATTTCACTTTCTTTCGGCCACCAACTTGCTTGATTGTCATGCGAGCAGCTTTCAGAGCCAATGTTATGTTTTCCTTTGTTGGTATTCCTTTTCCATAATTTTTTACATGTTTTTTAATTTTATTCAAGATGCAAGATTTGAATGGCTTAGCTTGACTTCGTTTACCCATACCGAGCTTACGTTTAGCCTTCATCACGTTTGTCACAAGCCAAGCTGCACTCTTCTCACCGAAGCTAGAATCTTTAGCTTTAACTCGTTCCCACGCCCTGTTCTCCAACACCTTATCGGCTTGATGCCTTTTATGTAACTCCTTGTTTTTAGAGTATTCAATGTCGTGTTCTTTGCAAGCTGCGTCCAACTTGTTTATAGGCTGATCACCTCGGGCTCAGCAAGCTTCGTACCAGGTCCACAATCGGAATAGCCTGGGAGATGGAGCTCGAACGGTAGCTTGTTGATAGCACTATTTAAGAGACCTTTACCCTTCGATGTCTCCATGGATAATGAGGTAGTGGTGGAGTAAACAGTGTTTTATATAAGATGCGTGCAGAAAAACAGAAACTTGCCATTAAAGTTGACAACTTTAATTCACAAAAAGTTGTGAGTAATCGGAAAAGACATAGTGAGCTTCTTCCAAATACCATTAGAGCAATTATTTGTGGCCCTAGTAATTCGGGAAAAACCAATGTGATGCTGAGTCTGTTAACCGATCCGAATGGACTCAGATTCGAGAATGTCTACGTTTATTCAAAGTCTCTTTATCAGGGTAAATACGAGTTCCTCGAGCAGGTGTTGAAAAATGTTCCAGGTGTAACATTTCAGGCTTTCAGTGATAATGACACGGTGTTGGATCCAGAAAATACAAAACCAGATTCTGTATTTATATTTGACGATGTGGCTTGCGAGAAACAGGACAAGATACGAAACTACTTTTGCATGGGTCGAAATAATGCAGTCGATTCATTCTACCTCTGTCAGGCATATTCCAAAGTACCCAAACAATTGGTGCGCAAACGTGTTGATTTTATTCAAGCAAGACGATATGAATATAAAGCATGTCTACAATGATCACGTGAATACAGATATGTCGCTGGAAAAATTTAAAATCCTCTGTTCTGAGTGTTGGAAAGATAAATATGGATTTCTGGTTATTGTTAAGGATTGCGATATATGTAAAGGGCGGTACAGGAACAAGTTTGATACCTATATAATAACCTAGATGATTACACTAAATTCAGTATCACTACAGACGTTATCGCATACAGACCTGTCTCGAAAAGCTGTCTCCATAGACAGACCTGTCTCGAAAAGCTGTCTCCATAGACAGACCTGTCTCGAAAAGCTGTCTCTATAGACAGACCTGTATTGAAAAGCTGTCTCCATAGACAGACCTGTCTCGAAAAGCTGTCTCTATAGACAGACCTGTCCCAAAAAGCTGTCGTCAGGCTAAAAGAAGCTGCCTGTGTAGACAGATCTGTATCAAAGTAGTTGTTGTTGGTGGTGCAATGACTCCGCCTGTTTTGAGTAAAGCTGACAAAGATGTCAAGAAACGAATTAATACTGTTGCTAGAAACATACGGAAAAAATATTTGTCTCTGAAGCTGGAGAAAAGTAACGAAGATGAAGCATTGGATAGACTTTTAAACCCTATAACCGGTCCTCTAATTAAACTTGTAGAAAAATCTAAGAAGCAACCAAAAAATGATGAAGTGTTTGTCGATAACGCATCAGAAGATGATTTACAACAATCAATTGGAGAACAAACTCCGAGTAGAATTTATAAAACAATATCCAGAGATAGCTCAAGACTATGTTCTTAAATACTTGATTGGTTCTAATGAAACTATCTCTGCATTACGGTACTTTCTTTGAAATTTTTCAAACAATCAACGTAATCGTCATATGCAATTTTATACTTGACTATATTTTTTTTGACGCCTTTCGATTTTTTCACAACTTTTCCCTTAAGGGTCTTGAAGCTGTACATTTTGGATCTCAAGCCTACTTGGTGAGTCATAATATCACCATTCAGTTCATCTTTCATTAAACCTAAAACTTTTTGATTGGCCTGCGGTATGTTATAGGGGTTATCTGGAGGGTAGTCTGAGGTATCGAATTTAGACGTCGGCCTTGATGACTTCTTCATATACATCATCGGTTTCGATGTCATATATGAAGCTGTCGGTATCCATATATTGAATGTGACATTTTTCAGAATCTAATTTGGACAACATGTAGTCGTAGTGAAATGAATACATGAATATTTTCGAAATATCTAAAATCGACATGCCTACATACAATGGTTTGTTGAAAAATAGTTCGGCTTTTTTCAATTCAACCAACAATAAATCATCATCTAGAATGGTTCTACTATGAAATCTTGGACTAGATATCAAATTTTTTGCACCATACCGACCTTCCCACGTCTTTACAAATTTCACAACCCTATGATTTCGTATGTTTTCCATAGTCTTTCCGAACACCGCGTTATTGAACAATTTAAAAAGATTTTTGTCAAAGTCATTCTTACTCTGTTTACGTAAGTTATTGTTATGCTCGATATAGGGCTTGAGCCACATTGACTGCTTAAATTTTAAAATCTTGTGAATTTTCTTCAGAACTAGGCCATGTTTCAGTGCCTGTTTTTCTTGTCATACAGCGTGGTCATTAATTTCGGTAACTTTGAATTTGGCGGCTTACGAAGTTCTGCCGCGAATGGTAAATCTTTATGCAAATCATGTAAGTGTCTAGGATATTCCAAATCAACTTCCAGGATGTAGCCCTCTGGAGAATCGTCTTCCACTGCCATAACATCAAAATTTTTAAGGTCGTCGTCGTCTCCGTCTACTCACTCAAAACCACCGTAGGGTAGGAGCTCGGTCATCGCTTTTCCATATAAATTATTCATGTCGAGATAGAGCAAATACCTTGATTCTTTTGACACATCATAAGTATCCATATATTTGTTATTGGCCTCAGCATAACGATTCACGCATACGGAAATGCCTCCACGAATTCCCTGCTCCACAAACATTCAGGCCTATGATGTATCCTTTCCTGTTATTTTAACAGTTGTGTTATAGCTGAAAATCTATATCTGTCTCCATTTTTACGTGTAGAATAAACAGTGACAGATAACTTAACGTTGCTGTTAAAATAACAAAAAATGATACATCATATAGGCCATTATCTGATCAATGTCCCGTAGAATTTCTAAACGACATTTTGTAAATTGGAGCATGCTGTCCCAAGTATAAGCAGGCATGCTGTGATACCACGCTGGATCTAGTTTGTGTGTAGCTATACAGTTTTTGCGAAAATTTTCAAAAACATCAGCCAAAAGTAAAATGTCAGTTTCAAATAGAGATCAGAATATTCACCTAAATTTTGAATTTTGAACAAATGCCAGACATTTTGGGCGTGAGCGAACTTTTCCTCGCTTAAATCTTCATCATTTAACTTGTAGAATTTATCGATGGAAGGTAGAGAAGTTTCGTTTAATACTGAAAAATCATTGATATAACGTAACAAAAGACACCTTTCTGAGTTAATAGTTGAAATTTTGACGGCTCCAAGTCTGAAAATTATTTTTTCAATATCAGCAAGTCCTTTTTGTTCAACGTGGAGACAAGTTCGTCCAAAGAGGCACCCAAAAATCTTAGTGAATCAATAAATCTGAAACGCAGCTCCTTATCAGGTTCCCTGTAGGTGATCGAAATGTATTTTTCTTTGTTCACGGGTAGGACGCTCACATGACCATGCTTAGCAAGCTCTCGGATTACGAAATGAATATCGTAGCCGGAGAGATTATGGAAAACTACTGGAACTATAAAATGCTTACGATAGTTTAGATTGCAGGATTGGTACGCAAAATTACGAAATTTCCCCGTAAAATGATCATGATCACGAACAATCTTATCGCTGTTTGTAAAAGGTTTCTCACAAATATGACAATGTGTCGACGACACATTGGACAAGCTTATAGTTTCAATATCAGTAAGAGGTACAATATTTTTGAATTTTGAATAAATAAATTTAGACATTTGAGACACTTGTTCAACAAACCATTGCATGCAGTCTACCCCTCGATAACTTTTGAAATACGATAGGGAATCATCATACCCACATTTGAGGTAGTATCCAGCACTAAATGGAACATGTTTTTGGTATTTACGAGTTTTTTCCGAAATTTTACTGTTGTTTAAATTTTGAAGTATGCTTTCGAAATCAGCATAGATGACAAAAGGTGTGCGTTGCTTGTAAGTAAAATTTCGAAATTCAACGTGTTCATATTTGGGAAAAGTAATCTTGTAATCATTCAATTTGGAGCACAAATTTTCATGTTCAATTAGGCGCTGTTCAGATGCAACATAATTCAAACACCTATCACAAATAAATTTCTTTGTTTTATGTTTACTAAGCTGCGAGTATACAAGTCGAGACAAGTTGCTAATATAGCAATAATGATACTTAATTTCCTCATCTTGTAGCTCTGCTGGTTGTTCAACATCATAATCGTCTACTTTTGGATAATATTTGTTTTGAACAATCAGGAAATTGACGTGTTTATCTAGTTTTTGTTTTGTTAATCTAACCGGTGCTACTGTATAAAATTGTTTATTATTTGCGACATTCAGTTCCAAACCGTAAACGTCAACTCACTCAAAACCACCGTAGGGTAGGAGCTCGGTCATCGCTTTTCCGTATAAATTATTCATGTCGAGATAGAGCAAATACCTTGATTCTTTTGACACATCATAAGTATCCATATATTTGTTATTGGCCTCAGCATAACGATTCACGCATACGGAAATGCCTCCACGAATTCCCTGCTCCACAAACATTCAGGCCTATGATGTATCCTTTCCTGTTATTTTAACAGTTGTGTTATAGCTGAAAATCTATATCTGTCTCCATTTTTACGTGTAGAATAAACAGTGACAGATAACTTAACGTTGCTGTTAAAATAACAAAAAATGATACATCATATAGGCCATTATCTGATCAATGTCCCGTAGAATTTCTAAACGACATTTTGTAAATTGGAGCATGCTGTCCCAAGTATAAGCAGGCATGCTGTGATACCACGCTGGATCTAGTTTGTGTGTAGCTATACAGTTTTTGCGAAAATTTTCAAAAACATCAGCCAAAAGTAAAATGTCAGTTTCAAATAGAGATCAGAATATTCACCTAAATTTTGAATTTTGAACAAATGCCAGACATTTTGGGCGTGAGCGAACTTTTCCTCGCTTAAATCTTCATCATTTAACTTGTAGAATTTATCGATGGAAGGTAGAGAAGATTCGTTTAATACTGAAAAATCATTGATATAACGTAACAAAAGACACCTTTCTGAGTTAATAGTTGAAATTTTGACGGCTCCAAGTCTGAAAATTATTTTTTCAATATCAGCAAGTCCTTTTTGTTCAACGTGGAGACAAGTTCGTCCAAAGAGGCACCCAAAAATCTTAGTGAATCAATAAATCTGAAACGCAGCTCCTTATCAGGTTCCCTGTAGGTGATCGAAATGTATTTTTCTTTGTTCACGGGTAGGACGCTCACATGACCATGCTTAGCAAGCTCTCGGATTACGAAATGAATATCGTAGCCGGAGAGATTATGGAAAACTACTGGAACTATAAAATGCTTACGATAGTTTAGATTGCAGGATTGGTACGCAAAATTACGAAATTTCCCCGTAAAATGATCATGATCACGAACAATCTTATCGCTGTTTGTAAAAGGTTTCTCACAAATATGACAATGTGTCGACGACACATTGGACAAGCTTATAGTTTCAATATCAGTAAGAGGTACAATATTTTTGAATTTTGAATAAATAAATTTAGACATTTGAGACACTTGTTCAACAAACCATTGCATGCAGTCTACCCCTCGATAACTTTTGAAATACGATAGGGAATCATCATACCCACATTTGAGGTAGTATCCAGCACTAAATGGAACATGTTTTTGGTATTTACGAGTTTTTTCCGAAATTTTACTGTTGTTTAAATTTTGAAGTATGCTTTCGAAATCAGCATAGATGACAAAAGGTGTGCGTTGCTTGTAAGTAAAATTTCGAAATTCAACGTGTTCATATTTGGGAAAAGTAATCTTGTAATCATTCAATTTGGAGCACAAATTTTCATGTTCAATTAGGCGCTGTTCAGATGCAACATAATTCAAACACCTATCACAAATAAATTTCTTTGTTTTATGTTTACTAAGCTGCGAGTATACAAGTCGAGACAAGTTGCTAATATAGCAATAATGATACTTAATTTCCTCATCTTGTAGCTCTGCTGGTTGTTCAACATCA
The DNA here is from genome assembly GCA_917834065.1 of Ceutorhynchus assimilis. Taxonomy (NCBI): domain Eukaryota; kingdom Metazoa; phylum Arthropoda; class Insecta; order Coleoptera; family Curculionidae; genus Ceutorhynchus; species Ceutorhynchus assimilis. The sequence continues at coordinate 44,040,320 of OU892283.1, forward strand.
TAATCGTCTACTTTTGGATAATATTTGTTTTGAACAATCAGGAAATTGACGTGTTTATCTAGTTTTTGTTTTGTTAATCTAACCGGTGCTACTGTATAAAATTGTTTATTATTTGCGACATTCAGTTCCAAACCGTAAACGTCAATAGAAACATTATTTAACTTTTCAAAATTTTGAATTTGATTGAGGGGCATTGGGATAGGTAGATTTTTTGTATCCAACACAGACCTATAATATGGGTATGATGATGTTCGCTGCTTATGGTTAGAGGAAGGAAAGAGACCACATACCACAGACCAATAGAAACAAGCTTGATCAGAATTCTTAAGGTTGATGCAAGCATGTTTCCTGGAAATTTCAATAGGTAATTCAATGTAAGATGATCCGTTTCCAATTTCCATTTTATTTATATTAATTTCCAAATAAAGTATTCTACATAATGCAAAGCCCGAATCGCGTTCCTGAAATTCTGAAAGCTTGTTCAAAATTTCATCTCGTACATGATCATTGAACCAATCAAAAATATCTGTTCCAACATCAATGATGACATTTTTGGTATTGAAATATTTAACGTCACAAACATTCCGATCATTTTTTGCTTTAATAAATTCACCGCAAAATGTTGTATTGACTTTAATTAATGGAAACTGACGTAAAATTTCAGTGACTTTTTTCAGAAATATCCTAAATGCATCATTCAAAAATTGATCGACATCCTTGTGAATTAAATTGATGATAATCCCAGTTCGTACCCTTCCCTGAAAACAAGATAAAACATATTCCCATGAAACCCTCTTTGAAAGTGGTGGTGGTGGTGTTGTTGCTGCTGCTGAACCACTCAAACCTGTTCCTACATGTTGGTGTTGTTTTGAAATTAGTTTTCTAATGAGTTTAAGCTGTTGAATAATTGTTTGCAGTTTTCGTTGAAGACCAACTGAGAGTTTTGTAGCATTACGAAAAACTTTATTGCACGAGCAAATTTTTCTAGTTAAACGTTTGCACCAAATTGTTTTGTCTCTTTTCGAAAAATTATCAAAAATAATTTTACGCAATTTTTGAAATACCAAAATCAACTTTTGAGACTCTTTAAGGACCTTTGAAGCATTCATAGTGTACGTATATGTATATAACTAAAGATCAATCAATTTATTTACAAAGTTGAAACTTACCCTCTCTCTCTCGAATCCTTCCGTAGCACGTTGGCGTAGCAGGAAGACAACCACCAATTCCAGCAACAGCACGCTGTGACAAGATCTGTTGTAGTTTCGGGCAACTCTCGTAGTTTGGCTACTGCTGGCTGCTGCTGCAACAACAGAAACGCTACGTTTAAACATACATCCATAACCAACAAACAAATCATTAGATTAAATAAATAAATGATAAGAAAGTTGCGAGAAATTGAAAATATTTTTACAAATAAAAATTTCCGAAAAACCAATCACCTTTGAATACTGTATGTAATTGAAACTTACCCTATCTCTCTCTGGTAAGCAGAGAACTTAATTGCCCTGCACAATTTGGAAATCACACACTAGATTCGGCACACCGGGTATTGCTTTCTGGCCCCTGTATATCACGCTGTAAGCTCCGGTATCGAACTGTTCAATAACCGGCTTGAAAGCTTCTGTGGCACGCTTTGGCAGGAACACAACCTTTTCGGTCAGCTCCAATAGCACGCTTTTACCAAACTTGGTTTGCACCAGTTTGGCCGACAGGATCTGTTGTGGCGTGTTTTGCGGCAGGTCCTGTAGTTTTGCAACCGGTTTCCTGTTGTCAGCTGTAACAACAGAACATGCAACGTTCAATTTTTTTAGATCCATCTATAACCAAAAAACAACATTTATTTAATCTACGCGAAAAATTAAAAATTCACTTACGATTTTAGAGTACACAGGCAGACACTCACTATCACTGTTTTTTTGTTTTTGTTGTTGTTGTTGGTGTTGTTGTTGCTGATAGGCGGCAAAAGTGTGAACTAACAATTGGGAAGCGTCGTTGGCTCTTATATAGGCAGAATTTTCTGAGTCGCCAATAGAGAGTTATCGCAAAACAGTTCTACGTAAAAGTTGCCTGTTCGCTTACGCTATTTTATAACCTTATCTACTTGTACCTTGTTGTGATTTGTGTTGTTTATGATCGTCGTCAAGGTCAGAGAGGATTTGAAATTTAAATGATAATTTTTATTATTATAACCTTTTTAAGCAATGGAGCTACTCAATTGGACACAACAAAACTAAACATAACCTATATTACCTGCCTATTTCAGTCTTTTCAGGTATAGATTTAATGTTAAAATAACGTGGGCGCTAATACTGCATGACGCTCTTTGCGATATCTCTCTATTCCATATGCACACGGCACTACAGCTTTTGTCCAAAAACTGTTGGTTCGCATTTTCCGTAGAATAACGGCGACAGAGTTTTTGAAATTATTTTCATCTGCGGTACCACGAAAATAAAGATAACGTTGTTGACGGGAAACTGAACCCCGATACTATGAAAAACAAAGATATATTTCGACGCAATAAAGACAATGGTCTTGCAATGACAAATTATTATAGTTTATTCCAACTCGATTTATTCAATAATAATAATAATTAAAACCATTAGAGTAATTTTCAAAAATCCTATTTATTTTTATTTTTTGGTAAAAGGCTTACAATATAATCGTACAGAGTAAATGCATTATTAACACTACAAATACACAAGTCTAAGCTCTGAAAAGTACAGTGTATAGGTTGTTTCTTATCTAACTTTGGTACATTATTAGCAGCACTAGTAAATTCTAAATTAACAATATGAGGAGGAGGCAGGCGTTTTGTTTCAATTTCGGATAAAAGTTTGGCTAGAAACTCATGCTTTGAGTGGCCCTTGACATAGATGACGTCAACATCTCGTAGATTCTCATAGACAATGGAATAAATTTCTTGATAGTCCAGTTCGCCATTATTATAGTAGATACCATGATGATTTCCACATAGATATTTCACTTGCCTTTTATAGTCTTGTTTGAGCTCATGGAACAGAATCGCAGGCTTGAACATGTAGCTTTGCATATTTTTACCATCGTAGATGGCTAGTTCTTTGGCGTAAAATTCAGGCGTGCAGAAACCTTGCAGGTCGACGACTACAAATTTCATCTTGACAAGGCGTACAGGCGACGGCAACTGACTAAATCAAGCTGCGGACAGTGCCTGATAAAGGCCAATACTCCAAAACTCTGTCATGTACAATGATGCAATAGGCTCGAGTATCTCTTGGAAAATTTTCAGAACTGTGCAGCTCGAGCTCAACATCGACTGTGCTACTTTTCAAAGCTTCATTCTGTTTCGAACAGTCTATTACAAACAAGCATTGATTTGCAAACGAGCTGAAATCCAGTAACGGTTCAGCATAGGTCTTTCCCATATAGGATTTCTGGAATTCGGTGTACATGCGATACGCTTCGGCATATTGTCTGTTGTCGAAATTCAGGTTCAAAGATTCGTAGGGGTAAACTTCAGAGTTTAGGAATAGTTTGATATCGGTAATGTTGACATTATCGAAATATGTGACGTCTTAATACGATAACGTATCGAGCTCCCTCCGACATCGATTTCACAGTCCAAACATCTTTCTTTGTGTTTCTCATTGCGGGCAATTCGTGAATTTCCCAATCACGGAACCCGAAAAAGATTGGTTTATTTCGGGAAATTTCCTCCAACAATTGCAGTTTTAGGACATCGTTGGGATAAATATGTTTAACTCGCAACTCAATCGTCGATATTACTATAGTAGCCTTTTTATTGCCTGTAGAGTTTACGTAGCAATTGTCATCATTTCTAGCTTGAACAAGTTTCAGTTTCTGTTTTCCCATAACTGCACTAGTGTAATCGGCGAAAACACCCAGTAGAAAATTTAACGGTATTAGCAAATTAAAGTCTTTTGTTGTTTCATTCAGGGTTTTGAGCGGCGTGCTCCATCCTGCGACGTCTAGTACTTTGCTTTCGTGTTCATTAAAGCATAGCAAACTTTTTATTGTGCTTGTCAGTCCAGGGTCTCGAACTTTCTCAATTTCTCTTCCGTTCAATTCATAAGTTATGGTCTCGAACAGAAAGGCTCCTACATTATTTGTTAACGAACATGTTCCTGTCGTCCCACCACCACCACCCGCACCTGCCACTGTATTGTCCTCCTTAAAGTTGGCTTCAATGTAAAGCTCAGCTTGACTAATGTCCATAAAGACATCTTGCTGGTTGATAACTATCTCAATCACATCCCTGTAGTTGAATGATTTTGTGAATGGATGATATGTATGCCATTCTTCTCGAGAAATAGATTCATCCACGTTGACCGGGTGAAATTTTTGAAGTTTTTCCGATACGAAAACCATATTTGTGCGATAGACAGTGTAAATAAATCAGACTCTTGCGTGTGAGTGCCTGCTGCTGCTGCTGCTGCTGCTGCTGATGTTTCGTCGGTGTCTGACTAAAGACTGGAGAGGACTGAACGTATCCACTACTTATATGTCTTTGCTGCTGCTGCTGCTGCTGCTGCTGCTGCTGCTGATTAAAAACTAAAACCATGTTTCTTTAGTTCTAGTTTTACAACGATTTCTTCTCCTCTAAAATTGACAGGTCTTGCTTCCTGATCCAAAATATTCAAAGTGATGTTATCGATACTAGATCTATTCACCGGAAGATAAATCAGATTTCTCGGCTCAACAATTATACTATATCCTGGATCAACTGTAGGCGTGAATTCGTATAATGTATGTGAAGGATTGTTTGTATAATAGGATCCTGAGATAATGTTGCACTCAATTCGTATAGTAGTCACTTGTATAATCTCAACTGGAATATCTGATTCGTGTAGCGTGTTTGCATCTAGGATGAGTGGTGAGAAGCCCAGCAATTGTCCGATACTATCTTGGGGCTCAAAGTCTATATCGTAAACACTCTTGAGCTCACACTTTAGAGTGTTATTGTTCGGTTTTAAAGACAGTAAATTATCACCACTAGTAGCAGCACCACCACCACCACTATTCGCAGCCAATTGCTTTTGAAGGTAGCTTTCGATATCGGCAATTTCGTACGACCCTGTTGGAATTTCGATTACTCGCTCCTGCTCGTCGTCTTTGCCACTCGCGTAGTAGTAGTAAAACTTGTTTCGTCCAGACTCTATGTTTGGAATAGAATTCCAGGTACTCAAGGAAATTAGGGCTAGCGAATAACTGTATCTAGAGTCTAATTCTATTGGTGGATTAATGTCAACAGTTAAACAACTGGAGCGACCTTTCAACGTGAACGTCTGAGACATGACTAATGCTTCTACAAAACACACACTTGATTTTATAATTATTTTATTATCATCAATTATTGAATAAAAAACTTAATGCTTAATGTCCACAATTGTATGTATTGAACGTTTGATACTGATCGTGATTGTAGAAAATTTCACAATTCCTAAAATAGCGAACAACTTCTTTCGGCGGATTCAAGTTACCAAAACTGTAGAAATATTCAACTAGGTTTCCGCGTTTCTTGTAAGCTACCCAATGTGTTCCAGATCCGCTGATTGTGTCCAAATTAATCACGCCACATTCGATTTTTCTCGGTCTAGACGGCAATGTATCACGCATAAACACTCCACGGAAATTGGCTATTTTCAATTTGGATGTCAGATATCTAATGTCTTTATCGCTTAGCGCGCGTTTGGGTAGCTTCACTGGTAGTTTTTTGGCATCTTTTTCAAAAACAATCCATGTCCGGTCTTGTGTTTAGCCAGATATAAACCGCTCCCCTTTCTACCCAAGGCAATGGCTTCCATGGACCGATTATGTCTTTGAGATACTTTGAGCTTGTCGGCTGCTGCTCGGGCATCATTAACGGCTTTCGCAATCCCCGCTGCCCCTCCGCTCAATGCACCCATCGCACTGAGACCAGCAAATATGGGAATTAAAGGTAAAACTCCTCCAACTTTGGGCACTTTGATAACTCGAGGTAATTTCGCTTTTTTTCGGCCACCAATTTGCTTGATTGTCATGCGGGCAGCTTTCAGTGCCAATTTTATGTTTTCCTTTGTTGGTATTTCTCCTCCTGGACCTCCATTTCCATACTGTTTTACATGTTTTTTAATTTTGTTCAAGATGCACGATTTGAACCGTTTTAGTTTGTTGTCGTCGTCGACGCATGCCCATACCGAGTTTACGTTTGCCTTTCATCACGTTTGTCACCAGCCAAGCTGCACTCTTCTCACCGAAACTAGAATCTTTGGCTTTAACTCGTTCCCAAGCCCTGTTCTCCAACACCTTATCGGCTTGATGTCTTTTATGTAAATCCTCCCTGTTTTCAGAGTATGCAATGTCGTGTTCTCGGCAAGCTGCGTCCAACTTGTTTTTCGGCTGATCACCTCGGGCTAAACGTTCAGCAAGTTTCGTACCAGGTCCACAATAGGAATAGCCTGGCAGATGGAGCTCGAACGGTAGCTTGTTGATACCACTATTTAAGAGTCCTTTACACTTCAGTGTCTCCATTGCTACTGAAGCAGTGGTCAAGTAAACACTGTTTTATACAAGATGCGCGCAGAAAAACAGAAACTCACCATCAGAGTTGATTTTAATTTCGATTTGCCTGAAAAAGGAATGAGTGAGCAGAGGAATAGACATAGTGAGCTTTTGCCAAATACAATTAGAGCAATTATTTGTGGTCCTAGTAATTCGGGGAAAACCAATGTGATGCTGAGTCTGCTAACCGACCCGAACGGACTCAGATTCGAGAATGTCTACGTTTATCCAAAGTCACTATATCTGGAGAAATACAAGTTCCTCGAGCAAGTGCTGAAAAATGTTCCAGGTGTTACCTTTCAGGCTTTCAGTGATAATGAAACGGTGTTGGATCCGGAAAATACGAAACCAGATTCTGTATTTATATTCGACGATGTGGCTTGCGAGAAACAGGACAAGATACGAAACTACTTTTGCATGGGTCGACATAATGCAGTCGATTCATTCTACCTGTGTCAAACGTATTCCAAAGTGCCCAAACAATTGGTGCGAGATAACGCAAACGTGTTGATTTTATTCAAGCAAGACGATATGAATCTGAAACATGTCTACGATGATCACGTGAATACAGATATGTCGCTGGAAAAATTCAAAATGCTCTGTTCAGAGTGCTGGAAAGAGAAATATGGATTTCTGGTTATTGTCAAGGATTGCGATATGTGGAAAGGACGCTACAGGAGCCAGTTTGATACCTTTATAATTCCCTAAGTGATTACACCAGCTTCAGTGTTACTAAAGACGTTATCGCATACAGACCTGTCTCGAAAAAGCTGTCTGTGTAGACTGACCTGTCTCGAAAAAGCTGTCTGTGTAGAGAGACCTGTCCTAAAAGAAGCTGTCTGCGTAGACTGACCTGTCTCGAAAAGCTGTCTGCGTAGACTGACCTGTCTCGAAAAGCTGTCTGCGTAGACTGACCTGTCTCGAAAAAGCTGTCTGTGTAGACTGACCTGTCTCGAAAAGCTGTCTGTGTAGACTGACCTGTCTCGAAAAGCTGTCTGTGTAGACAGACCTGTCTCGAAAAAGCTGTCTGTGTAGACTGACCTGTCTCGAAAAAGCTGTCTGCGTAGACTGACCTGTCTCGAAAAAGCTGTCTGTGTAGACTGATCTGTCTCGAAAAGCTGTCTGTGTAGACTGACCTGTATCAAGACCTGTAGTAGAGTTGTTGCAATGACTCCGCCTGTTTTGAGTAAAGCTGACAGAGATGTCAAGAAACGAATCAATACTGTTGCAAGAAACATACGGAAGAAATATTTTTCTCTGAAGCTGGAGAAAAGTAACAAAGATGAAGCATTGGATAGACTTTTGAACCCCATAACCGCTCCTCTAAATAAACTTGTGAAAAAATCTAAGAAGCCAGCAAAAAATGAGGATGACGTGTTGTTTGTTGAGAAGCCAATAGAAAACGACGACGACGACGATTTACAACAATCAATAATTGGAAACCAGACTTCGAGTTATATAGAATTTATAAAACAATATCCAGAAATAGCTCAAGAGTATATTCTTAAATACTTGGGTGGTTCTAATGAAACTGATTCGATCTATGGATTGAAATATAACTCGGAAACCGGCTTTTGGACCATGGGCACAGAAAGAGTTGATTTTCTACCAAATGGCGATATTAATGTTGGAAACGTAACTTATCCCAAGAGTCGCGGTCTATACGACTTGCTATTTCTCAAACATCCTCGACTGAATACGGAAAAAGACAACGAACAATTCAATGAAATCTTATTCCGCACCAATGCACATAGAAGAGAATATAAACCGACAGGGCAGATAAAGGGGACCAATTCGAGAAAATATCAACAATTTATAAAGCCATATACACCTCCACCACCAACAGCAAAGCAATCAAAATCTCATAAAAAATCATTGTCGGGATCCGGATTACCGGCATCGTCATCACCGTCGTCTTTAATGATGCAGTACAATGAAAAACCCAAACAGTATGTGTATTACGATGACGTAAACAAACTGATTGATAGGTTGATTATATTGGATGCGTCTCAAGAGGCTGGAAATGGAAATCACACGAATGAAATATTGAGTATTTTGGAAGAGTTGCGAGAGCTAGGCGTTATCCGAGACTAATCTACTAATAATAAAATAGTCTACAGCTTTCATCTATCAGTCATTAGTGTGTTAGGCATGAATAAGTTTGGACATTCCCTGTCTTCTTCTTCTTCGTCACGTCGTCGTCGAATTATTCGTGCTCAGGCATCAGCTTTGCCGACCACTACCGATGGCGATTATAATGTTGAAAATCATAGGCTCTGCAATATTGGAATGCCTAGTGACGACAATGATGCATCCACTAAAAAATATGTAGACTTGGCAACTAGCAGTCTATACAATAAGGTGCTCATCGCAAATGAAGCACTTGGCGCCCTTGGAGAAGCAGTGGATAACATCAGCGATCAAGTTAAAAGCAGTATGATCCGCATTCAGGAATTGGATCAAATCTTGAACAGAAACGTCCACGATGACCTTCGTAGCCTTGGTGATCTAGCAAGAGAGACTGGAGAAAAGATGAGTCAGCTGGCCATGACGTGCGAGGAACGTTTCCAGAAAATGGAACAATTTGAAGCAACCATCAACCATCGAATTGATCAAATTAAACATGCAGCCAATATTTTGTAGTAGTTATTATAAATATACGTACTCCCATACATATATGTTTAGTTGTCTTTGTGAAATGTCTAGAGAACAAGTGGTTAAGGAGCTTCATCGACCGGCTCGTAAAAACTTCAAACGTAGAAGATTTATACAATATGGCCTCGACGATACTTTTGCCACTGATCTGGCACAACTTGATCAATATGCCGGAGAAAATAATGGATTCAAATACATATTGGTTGTAATCGACTGTTTTTCCAAGTACCTTTGGACGCGTGCCATTAAATCGAAATCTGCACCAGATGTTGCCAACGCTATGGCAGAGATACTCAAAACATCTGGAAGAATTCCAAAGAAAATTATTTCTGATAATGGAAAGGAGTATTACAATGCTCAATTTGCAAGTCTAATGAAGAAATATGGAATACATCATTATAGTTCGTTTAGTCCTTTGAAAGCATCGATCGCCGAGAGAGTGATTCGAACCATTAAAGAAAAGCTGTTCAAGCAATTTACATTGAATGGGAACCATAAATGGCTGGATTTATTACGGCCTATAACTGATGCCTATAATGATAGCAAACATCGTACGATACATATGAAGCCGAGTAACGTGAATAAAAAGAATGAAAAGGCGATACTTGATACTATTTATAGTCATATCAAAGTTGCCGGTAAGCAAAAGTTCAAGGTTGGTGACATTGTTCGCATAAGCAAGTATAAACATGTTTTCCAAAAAGGCTATACCCCAAACTGGACTACAGAGCTCTTTAAAATAGCTAAAGTTCATATCACGAATCCAACGACGTATCTGTTGGAAGACTTGCAAGGTCAGCCGATAAGCGGTGGATTTTACGAAGAAGAGCTGCAGAAAACAAAACAGCCAGACGTATTTCTCGTGGAGCAAGTGCTACGAAAAAAGGGAAACAAAATGCTTGTAAAGTGGCTAGGCTTTGATAAATCACACAACAGCTGGATTGACATGAATAAAGATGCCATTTAATACTCGCATGTGATTGGTCTAAGACATGTTCGACGGAGTGGTGGTGGTGGGGGGCCGTAAAAGTTCTTATAAACATCAAAGTACCACATTTGTGTCTCAGTATTTGAACGTAGTCACGGTGTCATCGTGAAATGTCCTGTGCATCGAATCACGCAATGTACGCAGATATCAGTGCCGAAGACAGCGACGATTCGCAGTGTTCGTCAAATTATTGGAAATATTTGGACAGTATGATTTTGAAAAGTCGAATGGAAATTGCTCAAGAGAAACGTTTACTCAACGAAGTTAGCTACCAGTTGAACAATTTCAAGTTGATTGTGGGCCTAAGCGTCGCTCGAGGAATGCTACCAGCAGTCAAAATAGTAAACTCCATGCTAAACTTGCCCGAAGATCAAACTTGCATAACTCTAGCCGATTTCGACTGGTATGAATTTATGGAAAAGGTATCCAAGATGGTGAATGAAACTGCTGCTGGCGTCAAAGACTCTGCTGTGCCTGGCCAACAACAGGCGTTATCCGAGAATTTCACTGTGTATGTCGAATCGTTTTTCGGTGAACAAGCTCTAACTCTTACGTCGAATAATTGTGCATTGTGTTTTTGCTTGGACGACATCAAACAAATTTTAACTGTTTGTCGTCTCATAAATTATAGATTAGAATTAGTCAAGGATTTAAATTTCATTGTATACTATGATGATTGCCTACAATATTTGAATGTAACTCACAATGTCAAAAACGCTAGCCATCTTTTGCAATCAATTATCAGCATGTGTAACTTGAACAAATGTGAACGTAGCTGCTACTTTCTAGAACTTGCTACTATGAACCTAGGTAAAATTGTCAGGGATTTAGATAAGCTGGACGCGTGTTGTACCACCCTCCAATCCAATTAGTATTAGTATTAATAAATGACTATAAAAAACATGCTTGCTTTTTATTTTTCACACTACAATAGCAACCCTTGAAGAGTCAAAATGTCCGGTTGTAGTATTACTGGTCGTCGTGGTGATGCCTGCTGCCATCATCAATCTTCCTGTATAAGACAAGCTGTCTATTTGCTACGTACTAGTTTAGAAACAGACATGTACTTTTTACTTCAAGCACTTGAGCAAGAACCCGACACTAATGGTTGGTTTTCGGTGCAAGATGTGGAAAAATATGAAAATGGTGTCAAGTCTTGTAATCTTTATCTGGCTAATTCCATCTCCTTGGAGGACCTATGTGTGCTTATGAATCAGTAGGGACTACATCAGCAATTAAAACAGTATGGCGCTAAATACATGTGTGATGATATTATTGCAAAATATATAGGTTACGATGAAGTTGACTAATTTGTATGATGTTTCTATTAAAATAAAAGTTTTCTTGGTGAAAAAATCGTTTGCATTATAGTAGTAGAGAATAGGCGGTTCTGGGACACTCGATGGCAGGCGGTTCTGGGACACCTCGATGTCCTCGCCTCACCTGTGCCGAAGAAGTAATTAGTTGTCACCTGAAATGTCTCACACCTTAAAAAAAAAGTCCTGTCATCTGCAAGTCACCTGTGCCGGCAGTGACAGTGAAATGTCTAACTCCAAATAAAAAAAAGTCTAGTGTCTGTGTGTGGGATCGAACCGTTGACCATTCGCTCAAGAACCTGAAGCCGTAACCACTCGACTACTTTAGACCTTGAATGTAACTAGGAAAATGTTTGTTCTGATGATGCGACCGGTTAAAATTTGAAATGGGAAAAAATAAAAAAAAGTTCGCGGGTCTATCGAACCGTAGTCCATTCGATCAAGAACTGCTAATGCTAACACCTATAGAACCTGATAATTGAATGATGGTTGTTGTAGTAGTAGTAGAAGTAATTGATTGCGTCAATCGTGATGAGGATAGCCTGGCCTCACCTAATGCTGTGCAGATTGCTCTCGTTGAATTTTGTTTAAATTCTTGCAGAAAAGCCTAGCCTGGCCGAGCCTAGCCTGAACTAGCCCAGAGGGAATAAATAAAAAGCAAATTTTTTATCAAAACAGTTTAATTTACAGAGAAAAGAAATATAGGTACGTACTTTTACAAACAAAAAAAAAATCAATAAGTATTTGCTAGTAGCTTTTAAGTTTTTTATTTTTATTTCCACACGATGATTTATATTGATTGAAGTGTTGTATGTTGTAGTGCGTTTCGGCTTTTATCCTATTCCAATATTTTTTCGTTGTGTTGTCCCATAATTCAGCTTTCTCAAAATCATTGTCCATTTTTTTCCAACCTGCATCGTCCCAAGGTTGCGCTTGATATAATTGAAAGCATCCATCTACACGGGACGTTACCACCGAATCTTTGATTCTTAACAGACCTTGCTTGGTTGGAAGGTCAATATTGATTCGGGGCTAGAAATAAGAGTAAAACATTAGGAATCGGGCATTTTTTCTCCGCAATAGAGATCTACAGGACTGTTGGTTGTGATGTTAGAAGATGTTATTTGGTGAATATGAATTGATTTCCAACAAAAACAAAAGAATTTGTTGCAGTTTTCACACCACAACGTTCCATTGAATTTTATATATTTATCATTCTTCAATATGTCTCTTGGTTCACATCTTCGTCTTGTTTGAGAAAGGCCACTCAAATTCCTAAATCGCTTATTATCTGCAAATACTGGCTGCCACTTTTTTTCAATTTGACTAGTCTAAAAAATATTTTCATTAGCATATAATTCAGGGTATTATTTCAACTCTGACTAACATCAACAACTTTTTGTAGTGTAGATTTTGATAGAAATACTTAAAACAGAAGAAGAAGAGAAAAAAATAGACGGTAATTAATCAATCAATTATTTATTATATCCCCAGGGTATAGTATCAGTATATACATAGTTTGAACTTCAACACAAGTATTATGAAAAAGGCAATTATAATAATCATCAAATGTGATAAGTTTCAATGCGGATGATTTCACACCTTTGGCTTTTTGTTTCACATTACTATTATTGTCCTGCTCTGGAGTTTTTAAAAGTTTAAAACAATACATTTTAGACCTTAATCCAACGAATTCGGTCATGACTTGACCGTTATTTTCATCCTTCATTAACCCGTATACTTTTTTGTTTTTAAGGGGAACTTGATATTGATTGTCAACAGGATAGTCTGAGGTATCAAACATATCAATATTATCTCTAATACATTTGTATATGTCAACATCTGAAAATTGATAAATTAAACTATCCGTGTCGCAGTATAATAATTTTGAATTTGAATGAAATTTTTCCTTTATGAAGTTGTAATGAAAATTATACAAAATCGATTTTGAAATATCCAAAATGGACATGCCAACATAAATAGGTTTATTGAATTTTAGTTTCAGTCTATCCATTTCAATTAGTACCATATCTTGACCAAAAACTTCACAACATTTAAAATTGGGTTGGGAAATATAATAATTTGCACCATATTTACCCGACCATCTGGTAACCAATTTCACATCCCTATACTTTCTAACATTTTCTATGGTTTTACCAAAGGTTGCGTTATTCAGCAACTTGTAATGATTTTTATCAAACTCATTTAAACTAGCTTTTCGCAATTCAGTGTTTAAATCAATATATTTTTTTAACCAAGGTGACTGATTAAATTTAAGACATCTGTGAATTTTTTTAATTTTGACACCTAATTTAGAGACCAACTGAAGCATTTTATAGTGAATAACATATTTTTTCTTATTGAAAAGTGTAGTTAGTAATTTTGGGATTGTAGATGCTGAATTTGGTGGTACCATATGTTCAGGGCAAAGTGGCAGATCCATATGTAGATTAAATAATTCTCTAGGATACTCAAGGTCTACTTCATAGATATAACCGACTTCACTGTCTTCAGCTATATCAGAAATGTTTGATATCTCATCAATGTCTCTAACCCACTCAAAGTTACATGTAGGCAGGGGATAACTCATCGCCGCTCCATACAAGTTGACAATATCAAAATACATTAGATATGTAGATGGTTTGTTAGGGTCATATGCATTACCCATATAATTATTATTAGCTTTCCCATATCGATTTGAGCATTGTGAAATGCCACCTCTAATACCTTTTTCAATAAACATAATCATATCTATATCAGTCAAAAGATCTAATGAAATGTCAGTCATTTTTAACATACTATCGAAAGCAAAACCTGGTGAAGTATAATAATGAACAGGATCTAATTCATAGGTGGTCAAACATAGCTGACGGAAATTTTCAAAAACGTCGGCAAGAAGAAAGACATCAGTTTTCAAATATAACTCGGCATATTCTTGAATACATTTGATGTTAAAAGTAGTCCAAACATTTTGAGCATGCTCATATTCGTCTTCGGAAACTGTTGAGTTTGTAAGGTGACTGTAAAATTGTTGAATTGGTGGCAAACTGATGTCTTGCAACTTATCCCAACAGTCGATATACTCATAGGGAAAAACACCCTTTCTAGTAACCAACTTAAATTTAGCATCATTATTATAATAATTTCTTGTGATAGTTTTTTGATTATCATCCAAATAAGACGCTAATTTTTCTAGCTTACTAGACATAAATCTAAATGAATCTATGAACCTTAAACAAATTTTTGAAGAGTCAACATGTTTAGTGAAGGAGATATATTTTTCCTTATTGATTGGAAGTAAGTCAATTTTGCCTTTGATTTCACTACAAAGGGCTTTAATGATGAAATGACTGTCATATCCTGACAGATTATGAAAGATTACAGGTATGATGTGTTTATATCTAAAATGGTTACAGTTACAGGACTGGTGTGCGGCACCTCTATACTCTCCAGTTAAATGACAATGATCTCGAACCCTAACATCAGATTCGGCGAAGAGTTTTTTACAAATATGGCATGCTTTCGCTGTATAAAAACTATTTTCCTCTTGTTCACTTAAATTCATTGGAATAATATTAGAAATTATTGACTGAAAGTTTCTTGCAATTCGTTCAAGCTCCCGAACAAACCATTCTTGACACTTTTGACCTGTTTTCATTTTAAATTCTGAAAGCGAATCATCATATGTACATTTTAGATAGTATGCTATACTGAATGCTTCATGTTTTTGATATTTTCTTGATTTTTTTACACCATTTTTATCGTCATATTTCACAAGCATACTTTCTAAATCAGCATAGACCACGAATGGAGCAGACAATTTATTTGAAAAATTTTTAAACTTCAAAATTCGTTCAGTTTCCTCAGGTAGGATAATTTTCGCCTTGTTCAGTATTCTACATTCTCGCAAATGACTTTTTAATACTCTCTTACTAGAGAAATGATTGAGACATCGCTCGCAAAACCATTTTTTATGTCGATAGTTGCCAACTTGTTTACACAATAAACGACTTAAATTTTTTATACACGCAAAATGAAATAATCTATTTTCTGGCTTAAAATATTCATCTTGATCAAGTTTCACATTATTACAAGGTAAAATGAGTAAATTAACTTTGTTTGTATAAAATTGTACCTTACTTAACATTAAAGGTAAAATTTCACGTTTTTTCACACAAAAAACATTGATGGCCAAATTGTTTAAAGCCTCAAATTTTGGAATATCTTTCAAGGCTATAGGAAAAGAAATTCCTTCATAATTCAAAACATTTCTAAAGTCATCGTATGATGTCGTACGACTAATATTTTTTTTTGGTTTAGGACCAAATATAGCACACACCACAGACCACAAAAAACAATAAACATCATTATTTTTAATATTTATCACAGCCTTAGTTTTTTTAATGAAATCTGGAATACTTACAAAAGTAGAAATTCCTACACCAATCGGATTATAAGAGTTTATGTTAACTTTCAAAAACCAAATTTCACATAAAGCCCAATCACTATCCCTTTCTTGAAACTCCTCCATTTTAAATAAAATTTTATCACACACGTTCACATTGTACCAATCACTTAAATTGGTAGTATGTTCGATCACACAATTTTTTGTGCCAAAGTGTTTAGCAGATGTTTCCAAAGTTTGAGGTTTTATAAATAGACCCGAAAAAACAACATTGACTTTCAACAATGAATTTTTAAGTTCTTTTTTAATTCTCAATGAAAAAATTCTAAATGCTAACCTTAAAAATTCTTTGGGGTCCTTTAGTTTTAAATTGTTAATAACTCCAGTTTTTATCCTCCCATTGAAACACGAATCTAAATCTTGCCAAATCAATTTTCGTTTAGAAAGCGACTTATTTGATTTTAAATTAAATTTGAATGTTTGTAAAAAATGTTTTAAAATGGTTAAATTTGTTTCTACCCTATTGAAACTACGTATACACGTTTTATTTTTTATGGCTTTTTTTAAAATTGAAATGGTTTTTTTAAGCGATTTTATATGCAATTTATAATCTTCTTTCGTTTTAAGTAATCTACTCACTAGTTCAAATTTCTGCACAGCTTCAGAGGACAACTTGTCTAGTACTTGTTGGCTCGCCATTGTTCTTGTTGTTATTGTTGTAGTTTTCTTTGGTTGCTGCTGCTGCTGCTACTGCTGCTGCTGCTTACTGGTACTTTGTGGACTGAATAAACAAGACCGTGGGCTTCTATTTAAATAAATTTCATATCAATAATTATCATACAAAAACATATTTTTCTATGCTTACTCTGGACTTTATTTACAATAACAACATTTCTGGAAAATTTTCGATAAATAAGTTACTTTGTAACACTGATTAGCAATAATTATATTTGTAACGCCATATCTTCGCCGCTAAGGTAGGAGTTAAAAAACCATAAAACTCTCCAAACTTTTGCTGCAACTTTCTCAACCCATTTTCTCTAATGAATTGTGTTAGTTGCAAAATTACAATTTGCTCTTGCAAGCTTTGAACTTTAGTAATTTTAATGGTCCTTTTCGAATACTTCACGACCCTTTCTGGCTTGATACCAACATCATTGAACTTCAGATGAGAAAAGTCCAACGTACATCCATTTGGTAAAATTGCCGTCATGCAAATGGCTAGGTCGAATGTGAAGATGATGGCACACATATGATTGAGATAAGCCACTTTATTTGTTACCCACGGTTTTCCAATAAAAATGAATTGAATTTTCCGAGAAAGAAGTGTGTAGTCGTAAATTGAGAAGTTCGCTCTATCATAGTCATCATCGATACCTTTCGTTGTTAGAATCTTTCTTAATTTAGAATCGGGTGCATTAGTACATACAAATACGTCAATATCGTCAAATGTGTTGGTGTAACCGCAAAGAAAAGAGCTGAATCCACCGGCAATACAATAGGGAACGTTCACATTTTTTTCTATGAAATCAATTTCTTCTGGACAAACCTCTAGTGCCTTCAACCATTCTTTTTGATGATGAATAATGTTTTTTTGGATCAGGATACTATACGAATCTTTCACTAAATTTGAAGTCATCTTGAATCGAATCACACACACACACCGACACACACTACGTTATTTTATTACCGGTTAATTAAACGCGATGCTTTGTGTCTAATTTACCTAACTCTTGATTCATTAGCGAACTTTTATATTAGCTGAAATTTTTTAAGAAGCTTTAATTGCGAACAACAAGATTGCAAATTGAACTTATTGACCTTGTTATGTAGGCGAAAATTTTTAGGAAATGTAGGAACAACAAGATTACAAATTGAACTTATTGACCTTGTTATGTCTGTGAATTTTTTTTAAGAAAAGTAGGAAAAACAAGATTACAAATTGAACTTATCGACCTTGTTATGTTAGCGAAAATTTTTAAGAAGCTTTAATTGGGAACAACAAGATTGCAAATTGAATTGTTATTTTACCGAAAATGTCTGCAAAGTGGAAAAACCAATTTTATCAGTGGTTACAATGTATGCAATGAATAACAGAATACTGATGCAACTGGAAAGTTCTTGTTGAAAACAACTTTTATCATTCATTACAATGTAGCAAAATGATGGTAAATAATTATATTATTATCAATATATTTTTTTGGTTGTTGGTTTGATTACTATTACTATTTAATCGGAAGAGAAATTTGAATAATTCGTAGTCAACGAGCACAAGACGAAACATGGCAGCAACTCCAACCACTCTAGTGCTTTTTTCCGAAGATAGAACACTGTTACCAATAAAAAGTCTATATGCTGTGGCGAAGCATCTCTTCCAGTAAGTACTTGTTTTTTCTTTTTCTATTGAAAAAATTAATTTCAGTTTTCGAGTTTACTGTGAATTTGTTAAAATTAAAAGACTGCATTATTTTATGTTTTCTGTTTTATTTAATTTTTTATTTTACCTTTTACCGTTACCATAACGCCAATATAAATTTTTTCAAAATCTATTTATTTTATTTTTTATTTTTTTAGATATGGTGTGAACGATATTTCACAAAAGGTTGACAAAGTAATTGTCAACCTAACCTATTCTCCACGAGCGGCTACTCTAAAAAGAAAATTTGGCAATTTACCAGTTCGCTACATGCGAACTAGAATCGACAGCGAGGAGGAGTTTAAGCTCCTGGAGCAAGTAGTGAAAAAGTTCAAGTTCAACCTTTTGGACGAGAACCTAGAGGAGGGGTCCTCCTCCCAACCCGCACGTTTGCGGATATTACCTAAAGTCAAGGGAGGGAAACGAAAATTGAAAATTGACGAAATCTTTTCAACTGATGAGGATGCTAATGATGCTGATGAAGATGATGATGATGATGATGATGAGGTGGCAGAGGCACAACAGCAGCAAGCCTCAGCTAGTACAAGTGCTTAAGACTACCTCTGTAAGTTATGTAGAAATAATAAAAAAACTAGATAAAAATTTTTACATTTTTTTATTCAAAAACCAATTATTTAATAAAAATACACTCTCTTTGGCACAAGTTAAGTTATTAAACAAGTGGGTTTTACAATGAAAATTATTTGCTACAGTTCTTAACTTTTTGAAACTTGGACATCCCAAGCTATCAATATCGACAATATCATTATTTATTAAATTACTTAACCATACTTTTTTATTATAACCCTTCACAAAGACAGTTTCATTTTTAACAATTTCAATTATAAAACTTGTTATATTTTCAAATGGCAAGAAACTAAAGTCAAACCTATTCCAGTCCAAACCATGTAAGTTATGGGTGGTCCAATGTACTTGTCGTCTAAGATCTTCTCCTAACCACTTGGAATTTGTAGGTAAATTGATAAGTTGATGAAAAATTTGTCCGGTCGTCTGATTGAAAATAGCAATTTCCTTACAAATAAAATCGCTATCTTTGTATTGAAATCCTTGAACGTCTAGGATGAACATTTTCTTTCTTCTTTATCTTCTTCCGCTAGATCTAAATAACTCGCACTGTGCTGGTCAATGGATTGTATTTTACAAGTCGATCGTGGAGAATCAAACAGTAAGCTGTAGTGTTTGCTTGAACCGCTTTTTTCGTTTCAAATTCTACACGAATATCAACAGCACCACCTTTTAGGAGGTCTTCACCTTGCCGAGAGCAATCAATGACTACCAGAGGAGCATCTTGTTTAAAGTTTATAGGATAGAAGCATGGTTCACTTTGTTCACGATAATAGTAGGATTTTTGGAATTGTGCATACATTTCATATAGGATTGCAAAATGATTGGAGTCAAAGTCCAGGTTGAGGTTATCGTAGGGAAAAACTTCTGAATTTAAATAGACTTTTAAATTTGTTAACGTTATGTGGTCAAATCTGCTCATGTTTTTTGATGCCACATTTTTTCTATTTGTTTGGAACCCAATAATGATAAAACGTGGTTTTTCCAATTGATTGGTGGACTTAACAGCCCATGTATGATTTGTTGTCGTTTGTAGTTGAGGATATTCATGCAATTCCCAGCTTCTAAATGCAATATTTAAATCCAAATTTTTCTCAAAATACTTATAAAGACGTAATTTTTGATCATCAGACACTCTAACATGTGGCATTTTCCATAAAATTTTACTTAGCGTCACTTTGTATGTTTCTTTTTTATCTTCCTGTTCAATGTGAGCATTGATGTCAGAATTACTTCTTATCAATACAAGTTCCTGTCGCACATTCAAAATAATTTTATGATGATCTTCAAAAAATCCCATTACAAGTTTCAGAGGTATACATGCATTGAAATTTCCGTTTCCATCCAAAAGTGCGGGATTTGATTTAGCATCCCATCCAGCATTCACCAAAACATTATTTTCGCTTTCCTTGAATGAAACATAACCTTTCATTGTTGACGTGATTCCAGGATTTCGTACACGATCAACAATAACGCCACCTAATTCATAACGAATTTCATCAAATAAGTGGGCCAATCCATTGTTGATAAAGCTTACATTGTTGCTGAACGTTACGTTATCAGACAATAATAGTTTACCTTCCAGATACAAAAAACTTTGGCTGGGTAATGTATAAACGTCCTGTGTCTGTATTGGAATTCGGATTTCATCATTGTTATTGAATGTTGTTGATGTGTAAGGTTGATGCGTGTGCAATTGATAACTTACAATTGAATTATCATATATGACACTTTCGCTTACTTTCAGAATATTGCGACTCATTTTCTTCTTTTTCACCTTCTTCGGTACACTTAAAATTACATCTGATAGATATAATAAGTCTTCTTACGCTACCACCCAATCGTAGTTTAATGTTGACCCAAAATTGTATAAATCGTTTTTTTAGTGAAATGATGACACTACTGCTATTATTACTGCACTTTCAATTTAAAGCCTAACGAAATTAAAAAGTTTTTATTCTGTACTGTTAGACGTTTGACTGATTTTCCAACACTGAAGCGATTATCCTTCAACGACTTATTTTTAAAGGCTTTTTGTGTTCCGGAGTCTGTTGTCTTGTTGTCGTCATCACTGTTATAAGAAGGTGCACTGAATGAATTATGATTATATAAAAATACCATTTTTGTTTTCACTTTGACGCTTTTCTCAAATGCAATCGAACAGTTATCAATTCACTGCGGAAATTAATGGCTTCTCCACTCTGATCGGTGATTTTCAATAAAATTTCATCAATGTATCGCGTACTTATAGGCAAATAAATGACATTTGAGGGTTTCTCAACAATTTTAAATCCCGGTGGTGAGGTGGGATAGAACATGTGCAGTATATGAACGGGATCACCAATATTGAAGGAATTTATCACTAAATTACACTCGATACAAATTGCATTGACCTTGAAAATATCCACTGGGTTTTCCGACACGTGTTTTCTATTTGCTTCAAGTTGTTGACGTTTGAATCCCAATAAACTTCCAATAGAGTTTTTCTTGTTGAAATGAATGTCTTTGTTACTCAAAATTTCACACTGTAATGTATTGTGATTGGCGAGTATGCTTATTTGAAAATCATCTTCCTTATAATTGTCTCTTACGTAAGCATTTAAATAGTCATTGATGTCTTTTATCTCATAGGAGCCTTCTGGAACTGTTATCGATGACTTACCATCAATGTCATAGTGTAAAGTATTATTTGAACTGTCAACGTTTGGTATGGAATTGTAACTTTCAAAATTGATGAGACCCAAATCGAATTGCTCCGACTCGTTGAGCACTATAGGTGGATGAATATTTGCAGAAAGGTAAGCTGATTTCCCCGATAACGTGAACGTATACGACATGTTCACTATTGGAAAGTCTACTTATTAATAAAAAACAAACTGGTGCATTCTGAGTTTTTATTTGGTTTTACAATGATATAAAAAACTTAAACATAAATGACCGCAATTTACAGAATTATACGATTGATACGGATTTTGGTTATAAAATATTTTACAGTCGCCATTTGAATTGAAGTACTTGACTGATTCCAAAGGTGGTCGCAAATTGCCAAAACTGTCAAAATAGTGGATGTTTTTACCAATTCTTTTATATGCTGTCCAATGAGTTCCAACACCTGTGCTGTTATCCAAATTGATAATACCAGATTCGGTTTTGTGTATTTTCATTGTGGGTAACTGATCTTTCATGAATACGCCGCGAAAATGTTTTAGTTTCAGTAACTTGGCATATTTTTCCAAATCAATATTGGATAGAGCGCGATGTTTTGGTAATTGAATAGGTAATGCTTTTTTCAACATTGTCAAGGGATTTTTCTCTGACATCCTCCTTGGTGTAAAAAAAGTCCCAGACCAGTTTTGTATGGTTTCAAGAACAATCCTTTACCCATGGCAATGGACTCCATCGTTTGATTATGACGTTGATTTTCCTTCAACTGTTCATTGGCTGATTTAGCATCATTAACAGCTTTAGCAATCCCTGCAGCTCCTCCACTCAAAGCGCCCAATGCGCTAAGACCAGCAAATATTGGTATTAATGGTAGAATACCACCAGTTTTAGGTACTCTAATTATTCGAGCTGGTCTAATTTTTCCTTTGGATTTGTTTATACTTTTTAAAGCAACTTTGATTGCACTTTCCAAACCTTTCGGTTTTTCACGCTTTAAACTATCCTTCACTGTTTTGGTCACATTTCTAAAACTAATCTTTTTATTTTGTTGACTTCTCCTTTTA
This sequence comes from Ceutorhynchus assimilis, assembly GCA_917834065.1. NCBI lineage: Eukaryota > Metazoa > Arthropoda > Insecta > Coleoptera > Curculionidae > Ceutorhynchus > Ceutorhynchus assimilis. The sequence continues at coordinate 44,062,956 of OU892283.1, forward strand.
CTACTAACGCGAGACTGTGGACGTTTTCTTTGTTTTCTTCTGTTTGTTTTGCGTGACCTTTTCTTGTTACCAGCAGCAGCACACACAGTCATTATTACATCTACTTATATTGAAGGCTTACACAAGACTAAGAAAAATATAGTTAAATTGGAATTTTTACCTAATCATTTTTTGGTTTTTTGAAAGTTTTATCATCATCATCATCATCATCATCATCATCATCATCAATATTAAATTTTCTTTTATTGTTGTTTTCTAACTGATTTGTTTCAAGTCTTAACAATTTTGATGGAATATCAATATCATCAGTGGTGTGATCAATTTTCCTTTTTCTAGGCAATTTTATAATTTTCCTTCTTTTGATTTTGAACCCATCTAATTGTGTTATAGATTCATCATTTTCAAGTTTACGTTTTTGTGGTTTTGAATTATTTATTTTTCTTTTTTTCACTTCTTTCTCTTCTGGTTTAAATCCATCAACATCGCCATCATCAGCATCATCATCAACAAGTTTACGTTTTACTGCACGTCTATTTCTTTTTGGTTTGAGATCACTTCTTTTACCAATTTTATTTTTTTGTGTTTTTCTTACTGTTGCTTTCTTTGAGTTTTTAATTTGTTTCTCTAACCATTCTAAAGAGTTCAAATAATTTTGTGTCATTTTCATACCACGGTGGATTAAATTCAAACATTTTCGCTGGATTTTAGAACGCGGTTCTTTCGCACTATCACCATGATCATCACCATCAAGACCCATACCTAATTTAACTTTTGTGTGAATCGCTGCAGCTACTCCTGCGGCTGCTATTTTTTCCGATAACGCTGCATTTTTTGCGTTTATTCTTTCCAAAGCCTTCCTCAACAATATCTTATCAGCCTCGTGACGCTCATCCAAATGTTCATTCTCTGAATATGCTATATCATGTTCCTTACATGCCTCATCCAACTGATTAACACCCCTGTCACCTCTAGCCAAACGTTTTTGTAGCTTTGTTCCAGGACCGCAATAATTGTAACCTGGTAAGTGCAATTCAAAGGGTAATCTATTAATAGCACTGTTTACTAATCCCTCACCGGTATAACGATTGGAATTATTCACGTAGTAGTTCATGTTTGAGCAACAAGACACAATTCACAACTAAATAAAAATTGTGATTTTACCAAAGCTTTATACATTTCACAAGTGACTCTTGACTAATTAGGTACGTTTTTATTTTCTTGAGAGAATGAAAAAAATTGTCAAACAAAAAATTCGTTTGGAAGTGGATAATCACGATGATGATGTCAAAAACAACAACAGATATTCAAAACATGGTAAACTGCTACCTGCGAGTATTAGATGTCTAATAGTTGGACCTTCAAATTGTGGTAAAACCAATGTAATGCTTACTCTTTTGGAACATCCCAATGGTGTGAAATTTGAAAATGTCTACCTATACTCGAAGAGCTTGTATCAACCAAAATATTTATATTTGGAGGAACTTTTCAAACCAATCAAAGGAATTGGATATTTTTCCTATAGTACTGGAGAAGACATTATTTCACCATCTGAGGCAAAACCAAATTCTGTATTTATATTCGATGATGTGGCAGGTGACAAGCAGAATGTGATTCGTGATTATTTCAGTATGGGTCGTCATAACAACATTGAATGTTTCTATCTCTCTCAAACTTATGCTAAGATACCCAAACATTTGATAAGAGACAATGCAAATGTCATTATCATATTTAAGCAAGATGATTTGAATTTAAAACATGTATATACTGATCACGTGGGTACAGACATGTCTTTCGAGGATTTTAAAAGTATTTGCTCGCACTGCTGGAAAAAACAGTACAATTTTCTATCAATTTTCAAAGATAGTAATATTGATAATGGAAGATATCGTAATCGATTTGACAATTACATATATCTATAGATGCATGAGCTTCTGTTTTTTATTTCTGTTGTGAAAGTGTTAGCCATACCACGTAAAGTAGAAAAAAATATAAAAAATGTTTGAAAAAACGAATGAAAGTGATAAAGTTTTAAAAAGAAAATTGATTTCAAAAAGAAAAATTATACGAGAAAAATTAAATTTGTTGAAACAAGGACAATTAGTACAAGAAAATCTTTTTCAACCCATCACCAAACACTTGGCGAATATTGAAACTCGATTAGATAAAAATCAAAATCTGAAATCACAACAACAACACAAACAACAAGAAAAGACAACCACAGAAATACCGAAAACGAAAAAATTGAAAAAGGAACAGGATGAAGAAGGTAATTACGATTATGAAGAAGAAGATGACGCATTTAAAAAAGTGAATTTAGAATTGTATCAGCCTACACCACAATCCTCGTCGTCGGTTGCTGATACTACCCCACATATTGGTAGACCAACAAAAATCAAACGGAAATTACCTTTCACACAAATTAGCGAGAAAAAAACAAAAAAATCCGATCAACCACATCATAGTTATAATTTGAGAAAATTACTGCTCAGGGACAATGTTGAAAAATATGCTACAGATGAAGAGGAAGCTAGAAAACAAAAGGATTTCAATGAATCTCGTCAAAATGAATTTTTAAGCCAGTCACAAACTGAATATTTGGATCAATTTGATCCATTACCTGCAAAATATATACAAGAATTTATAAATGACCCTGCTACTGATCCATCGTTAGAGGGAAATGTTTTACCTAAATTTCGTATAAGACGTGATGAAATTGATAATTTCTACATTGGTGATTCCAAAGTTGAAATCGTTGGATCTGATTTAATAGTAAAAGGTAGAAGATACGAAGGAACCCCAGGACTGTATAAGTTGCTATTCAGAAAAAGTATGCCTAAAAGTTATACGAAGGATGATGAAGCTGCTTTCAAGGACATTATCTCAAGAACCAATATAAATAGAAAAAGGTTCAAGACCACTGGAGATGAAAATGACAGTCAATCTGGAAAATTTAAACTTCTTTTCGAACCTCTAACAACTACTGGAAATGGAATGATTGCATCATCAGCAGAAATGGAATATTCCAACGACTCAATTGATTACGTCTACTGGGATGATCCGAATGAACTTGTCGAACGCTTACAACTGTTACTCGCTTCCCAAACGGCAGGCAATACAAATCATACCAACGAGATCAACGCAATTGTGGAAGAGTTACGAGAAGCAGACATTGTTGAATAATAATAATAATAAAATTGGTAAAGTTCATGTTTCGGATGTTAAGCGACAAGTTGTCAACGAGATACATAAACCTACACGAATAAACTTTCCTAGACGTAAAGTAATTATTAAATCATTGCATGACTTATTTCAAGCTGATCTTGTTGAAATGATTCCCTATGCATATGCAAATAATGGTTTCAAGTATATTCTGGTTGTTATTAATTGTTTTTCAAAATATGTTTGGGCTTATCCGCTCAAATCCAAAACGGCAAGTGAAGTGTCGAAGGCTATGGAGAAAGTTTTCAAAGAACAAGTACCTGTACATTTACAAACAGATTTTGGAACTGAATTTTACAATGCTCAAATGAAAAAACTATTGGAAAAATACAAAATCAAACACTACAGCAGTTTTAGTGAGAAGAAAGCACAAATTGTTGAAAGAGTCAACAGAACTTTGAAAAATTTCATGTGGAAAGAATTTAATTATCGAGGATCTTACAAATGGACAGACATACTGCCTAAAATAGTTAAATTCTATAATACTAAAAAACACAGAACCATTGGCATGAAACCGTCCGACGTTAGAAAACGACATGAGAAACTGCTATTAGACACTGTTTACAATAGGATTAAAATTGCATCTAAACCAAAATTTGATGTTGGTGATCATGTTCGTGTATCGAAAACACGTGGAGTATTTGATAAAAAATATATGCCAAACTGGTCTACAGAAATTTTTACGATAAAGAAAATTCAACTCACTAACCCAACAACCTATTTATTAGAGGACATTAACGAACAGGAAATTAAAGGGGGATTTTATGAACTTCAGTTATAAAAAGTGAAACATCCAGACATTTACCTAGTGGAAAAAATTCTAAAACGTTCGAAAAATAAAGTTTTCGTAAAATGGCTTGGATTTGACAGTAAACACAACAGCTGGATTGATAAAAATAACGTTGCGTAACTGATAAGCTATTGATACGATTGTTTTTTTCCCAAAATATTCAGCATAATTTTATCCTTCAAAGAGTGAACAAGTCCAGAGAAAATGATGTCTAGTGAGTGTGCACCATCAGAAAGAGCTATATGGAATGATATATCAAAATCATTAGTTATAACAGAAAAGTTTATGACATATTACCAGCGAGAGATCAACTGGGATCTTATTTGTACTTTCCAAATTTTACAAGAAGATTTCATGAGGATGTTTCTTACAAAAGTTAACTGGACACTTATCTCAAGGTATCAACAGTTGAGTGAGTCCTTTATCGAAGAATTTAAAACTGCGGTCCATTGGCCTTTCATATCAAAATATCAAAGGTTATCTGAAGACTTTATTCGAAAACACGCTAATCTAGTCAACTGGCAAAATATAATCCACTATCAGGCTGTAACAACGACATTTCTTTATGAAATGCGGTCTTACATAGAAGGCAAATAAGATGCCAGTACCGATCAAGCATAAATGTCCTAGATGTAAGGGCGAAACAGATGTACCCAATCGACCGTGTATTCCCTGCAGCTGGGACTTGGAATATTCGAAATTCACGGGAGGAAAAAGAATACCATGCAAATTTTTTGAAGAACCGTGGAAGTAAAACCTAATTTATTTTATATTTTTTTTTTTTTCAATAAATTAATAATCAATGTATTACTCTGTGTTTTATTGTAATAGTTCTATTCATATCATATATTTTTTTTTTTAAATATTGAGATAACAGTAGGACTATAAATCAACCACTGCTGATTCTAGTCTTAGTAATATTCAGACTCGCACTTTGTCAACAACATAAAAATGAAGACTTATTCCTACGCATTAACTGCACATAGTTGTAAAATTTGTTCGCAAGTAGATTTTTTTAAACTCCATAATTTGAAACGAAACACTGCCTCATATACTTGTGATGTCTGCAGAACAAAAAGTAAGGGAAAAAAGTTTTCAAAACATTATACAACCCATGGTGACAGCTTGAGAATTGATGAACATACTATTAAGTGCAACAACAACAACAACGACAACAACAGCGAACAGCAAATATTGGAAAACGTTTAATTTTTAATGTTTAAGTTCATTTTCTTGTTAATAAAACTATTTAAAAAAATTTGCTTTTTATTTATTCCCTCTGGGCTAGTTCAGGCTAGGCTCGGCCAGGCTAGGCTTTTCTGCAAGAATTTAAACAAAATTCAACGAGAGCAATCTGCACAGCATTAGGTGAGGCCAGGCTATCCTCATTACGATTGACGCAATCAATTACTTCTACTACTACTACAACAACCATCATTCAATTATCAGGTTCTATAGTTGTTAGCATTAGCAGTTCTTGATCGAATGGACTACGGTTCGATAGACCCGCGAACTTTTTTTTATTTTTTCCCATTTCAAATTTTAACCGGTCGCATCATCAGAACAAACATTTTCCTAGTTACATTCAAGGTCTAAAGTAGTCGAGTGGTTACGGCTTCAGGTTCTTGAGCGAATGGTCAACGGTTCGATCCCACACACAGACACTAGACTTTTTTTTTATTTGGAGTTAGACATTTCAGGTCACTGCCGGCACAGGTGACTTGCAGATGACAGGACTTTTTTTTTTAAGGTGTGAGACATTTCAGGTGACAACTAATTACTTCTTCGGCACAGGTGAGGCGAGGACATCGAGGTGTCCCAGAACCGCCTGCCATCGAGTGTCCCAGAACCGCCTATTCTCTACTACTCATTATATTAACAATTGCGCCAATTTATTAAGGATGTGGAAATGAATCTTATCATTCAATTACTAACCATGATGGTGTCAAGTCAATCGTACTATGTTCTCTTGGTTGCCCTTGTGCAAAATAGTTTCTATGTACACAGACCGTACAATGTCCACAAAATGTCAATAATGCTGGACTTTTCCGCACCTAATAATACAACATCGTGGACAGAAATGCATTATGAAGTAATAGATAAGGGCCATTTAGCTGTTTTCACGACTCGTATACCATCGTCGACGTCATTGGCGTACCTGCGTTACAAGGTGAGGCTGTATTTTCATGATGAAACTATTGGAGATACCGAATGGAGAACTCTCATCAGAAAACCACAACAGCAAGAAGAAACATACAATAATTCTCATAAGACTCTATCAGACAACGACATCGCACTGAAATCCACTTTAAATGTAGTCATATTTATTGCCATTTGCTGCGTAATATTACCTATTATTGAATTTAACGTACCATATTGGAAAAAGTCAATGTACCCTATGGTTTAATAAATAAATAGGTTTTAATTTTAAAAAACAAGTGTGACTCATTTAATTCATTAAATTTCCCATAGTTAATCTGCAGTGAAAATATCCTTTTTTCATCAACAAAATATTAGATGCAAGTCCCAGCTTGTTATTTTCGCTAGAACGTAAATGCTTATCAGTAAAATAAACTGTGAAATATGATACCTTTGTTTATAACGCTCCGACATTAAGCGTCGTCACCTCGATGGTCTGTAACCTTGAGTTTCACGAATTTTCTTTATTTACCACTACCGCATCCTGTAATAGGACACGTCGCACTACGTACGCTGGATGGCGCCACCGACACACATTGACGTGACCATATACGTAAAAAATTATATAACGCGTGTTTACGAAATGATAGGCGTTTGATGCAAAAATGGACGTGACCCAGGTCGCTATGACGTCATCACAGAACCCGAACCATAATTAACTATACGTAGCGATTTCGAAACGACTCGGAACAATCCCTTCCACGCAAACTCCATATCACAGGAACCTGTAATTCCCCGAACCATAATTAACTATACGTAGCGATTTCGAAACGACTCGGAACAATCCCTTCCACGCACACTCCATATTACAGGAACCTGTAATTGCAAGAATTCACCGCAATAACCCGCTATGACGTCATCACAGGTGACAGATGACGTTTGACAGATGACGTTTGACAGATGACGTTTGACAGGTGACGGTTGACAAGATGGCGGGAAAACATTTCCCCCCACCCCTTTGTCTGGTACCCATGATAAAATCCGGGGGCCCCTTTTTAGGGGGCGCAGCCCTGCGGGCCCCCTTTTTGGGGGGCGGAGCCCTGCGGGTCCCCTTTTTGGAGGGCGGAGCCCTGCGGGCCCCCTTTTTGGGGCAGAGCTCTGTGGACCCCCAACTACAGCATCCTGTATTACGAACTTCACACTACCCATGCAGCAAGGTTTGGTCGATAAAACGTTGAAAGTACGATACTTCCCAACGTTGCATTACGTTGTAACAACAGTTGAATGTACGTTGACAGGACGGCACAATGTCATAATTGAGACAACGTTGAATGTGATCGTTGAATTAACGTCGATTTTTACGTTGGCCTCAATCTCATAACAACGTTGATCAGATGTATTCGAGGCGTCAGATTTCACGTTGAACTCAACCCTTATCACAACGTTGATCAATTGTAATTAAGACGTCAGATTTCACGTTGAGCCTGAGGTTGAGTTCAACCTTTATTTTTTTCTACAACTTGAAACAGAAAAAATAGTACAAAGAACATGCTTCATAAGACATTTTATATCAAATTGCGTCTTATGAAACTTGTTCTATAGCTGTGTCTGTCAGAATAGTTTTAAAATAAAATAAAATCATCAAAATGTTTGAGGTTATAGGTACTTTATTCCACAACTTTTTTAAATAAACACAAAATCTTTGACATAAAATTTAATATATCGAAGTAGTAAAGGGGCACACATTTGATCAAAATAAAACATGATTTGGAGGATTGGTAAAAGTCAAAAGTCAACTAGCTTGCACTTAAATAGGAATTGAGAAGTATACATACGCCTACCACCATTTTTCACCAATCGAAGTTAAATCCAGGCTGGAAACATTAATAGGCACACAATAACAAAAATAATAACACCTTTTACACTTTCAATAATTTTAAATTTACACAAAATTAACAAAAACGTGAGTGAATAGGAAGGATGACGCGATGAACGTGATGACGCTAGCGGCCAGACGGCAATGCAATGATGGGCTGGGCGCAGAGGGCGCTGGCGGCAAATGGCGGAACGCGATGCACCTTAGCGGGAAGTTTGAATTAATTTGCATGGAGATACCACTTTATCTACTTATATAATATTGTTTCATGTCGAATGTTGCACATTAAACCTGCATCCATTAAGATATATAATAATAAAAATCTGGTTTTTCATTGATATCTTAAATTTTACTAATAACGTATATTTATTTCAAAAAAACATTTTAAACCTCCATTCAACGTTTATTCAACGTCTAGTGATGGGCTAAATCAAACAGAAAAAAACCAGTGTTATAATTATTCAAAGTTGCTATACCTATACTTTATTTTTTTCCAAGCTAGATTTTGGCATTGTCAATTTTGAAACATAAACAATGCCACTAATGCCGCTTATTGGTCGCTAACGTAAAACTGATGTCAACCTGCAGAAACACCTTATTTTGCGACCAATTAGGGTCAAGCGTTATTGTTTATGTTTCAAAGTTTTCAATGTCAAAATCTATCTTGGGAAAATTTAAAGTATAGTCTATATTTGATAAATACTTTGGTACCAATGGGTTCGAATTATTTTTTCAAAATTGCAATATCTCCTGCAACCTATATTCAACGTTGAATAGACTTTGCTTAGAATACGTTGACGAATACGTTGTTTTCATAATGGCCATTCAACGCTGATTTTTCGTATATCAACGCCTACGACATCAATCAATCTTTAATCAACGTTGATTCAACTATCCCTTGCTGCTTGGGTATGTACGCTAGATGGCGCCAAATACGAATTTCACACTATGTACGCTAGATGGCGCCATGACGTTTGACAAGATGGCGCCGACGATGCATCCACCTTCGTGTCAACGACGGCGCATCCACCATCGTGTCAAGAATGCTTGGTCCTTGAATCCCCTTTGACTATCTACTATTTGAAACGACCATCAACCATCGAATTGATCAAATTGAACATACATTGAATATTGTGTAATAGTTATTATAAATATACGTACTCCCATGCATATATATTTAGTTGTCTTTGTGAAATATCTAGAGAACAGGTGGTTAAGGAGCTTCATCGACCGGCTCGTGAAAACTTCAAACGTAGAAGATTTATACAATATGGCCTCGACGATACTTTTGCCACTGATCTGGCCCAACTTGATCAGTATGCTGGAGAAAACAATGGATTCAAATACATATTGGTTGTAATCGACTGTTTTTCCAAGTACCTTTGGACGCGTCCCATTAAATCGAAATCTGCACCAGATGTTACCAAAGCTATGGCGGAGATATTCAAAACATCTGGAAGAATTCCCAAAAAAAATATTTCTGATAATGGGAAGGAGTATTACAATGCTCAATTTGCAAGTCTAATGAAGAAATATGGAATACATCATTATAGTTCGTTTAGTCCTTTGAAAGCATCTATTGCAGAGAGAGTAATTCGAACCATTAAAGAAAAACTTTTCAATCAATTTACATTGAATGGGAACCATAAATGGTTGGATTTAATACGGTCTATAACTGATGCATATAATGATAGCAAACATAGAACGATACATATGAAACCGAGTAAAGTGAATAAACAGAATGAAAAGGCGATACTTAATACTGTTTATAGTCATATTAAAGTTGCCGGTAAGCAAAAGTTCAAGGTTGGTGACGTAGTTCGCATAAGCAAGTATAAACATGTTTTTCAAAAAGGATATACCCCAAATTGGACTACAGAGCTCTTTAAAATAGCCAAAGTTCATATTACGAATCCGATAACGTATCTGTTAGAAGACTTGCAAGGTCAGCCTATAAGTGGAGGTTTTTATGAAGAAGAATTACAGAAAACAAAACAACCAAACGTATTTCTCGTGGAGCAAGTGTTACGAAAGAAAGGAAATAAAATGTTTGTAAAATGGTTAGGATTTGATACATCGCATAACAGCTGGATTGATATGAGCAGAGATGTGGTTTAAATTGTAACTCACTGAGATTTTTTATACATTCAAAATGATGAATCTGTACTGTGATGTTTGTGAGGAAGTCATTTCTTCTTATTCGCATAACCTAAGTCATAAACATAAAAACAAGTGTTGTACTAAACTTGAACCTGAAATACATATTCTTAAAACAGCGTTTAAAAATCGACTAATTTCCTATAGACTATCCACAAAGCTGTATCCAACCAGTGTCGAACTTTATTTGGAGGAACTGAAAACAAAAATCATAAGCCTGATAACGAAGAATATTTCCACTCAGTCCAACATAAAATTAAATATGGAATTATATGGTTTATATATTTTGGGAGAGATGCAGGAAATAAAGTCTTTTAATACTTGTTTTACTGTAATTTCTCCTAATACGGATCTTCTCAAGGTACTCGATGAATTTAAACAAGTAATAGTTTCCAAATCTAGTGAATTCAAGGAGAGAGATAGTGGATGGTCATTAGTTAAACTCTTATTTCTAGAGGTTAACATAAACAAGCTCATTAAAATAAATATGGTGGGGGTATTCTAAATAACACGTTTCTCATGAGCCTTTTGTTATAGTTCTCGCTCAGCATTCGTTGAATAAAGTAGTGCATCCTATCGATTATAAACCTCAAATTACTACATCTTCATTATTTCAACGTAGTCTCTTTATCGAATTACGCAATGTATGAAGATATCAGTGCCAACGACAGCGATGATTCGCAGTGTTCTTTAGATTATTGGAAATATTTCGACAGTATTATTTTAAGAAGTCGAATGGAAATTGCTCAAGAGAAACGTTTACTAAACGAAGTTATTTACCATGTGAGCAATTTCAAATTTATTGTGGGCCTAAGCGTTGCTCGAGGAATGCTGCCAGCAGTCAAAATAATAAATTCCATGCTAAATTTACCTGAAGCCTAAACTTGCATAACTCTAGCGGATTTCGATTGGTACTAATTTCTGGAAAAGGTCTCCAAGATGGTGAATGAAACTGATGCTGCCGTCAAAGACTCTGCTGAACAAGAAGTGTCTGGCCAACAGGCGTTATCCGAGAATTTCACTCTATATGTTATATCGTTTTTCGGTGAACAAACTTTAACTCTGAAGTCGGGTAATTGTACATTGTGTTTTTGTTTAGATGATGTTAAACAAATTTTAACTGTTAGTCATCTTATCAATTATAGGTTAGAATTAGTTAAGAATTTGAATTTCATTGTATACTATGATGATTACCTACAATATTTGAATGTAACTCACAATAGCAACAACAATAATCTTATGCAATCAATTATCAGCATGTGTAACTTGAATAAGTGTGAATGTAGCTGCTACTTTCTAGAACTTGCTTCTATGAACCTAGATAAAATTGTTAGGGATTTAGATAAGCTCAACGCATGTATCCAATTTAATTAGTAGTAATAATAAATATTTAAAAACAGTATTGCTTCTTATTTTATTCACAGTCTAATAGCAGCCAGAGCCAAAATGTCTGAATGTATTACTGGTGGCAAATGCCGTGATCAATCTTCCTGTATAAGACAAGCTGTTTGTTTGCTACGTACTAGATTAGAATCAGACATGTACTTTTTACTTCGAGAACTTTTTGAACTTGAGGAAAAACCCTCTAATGGATTCAGCTGGATGCAAGATGTACAAAAACATGAAAATGGTGTCAATTGTTGTAATCTATATCTGGATAATTCCATCTCCTTGAAGGACCTATGTGTGCTAATGAATAAATATGAACTACATGAACAATTAAAACAGCATGTCGCTAAATATATGTGTGAAGATATGATTTTAAAATATATAGGTTATGATGAAGTTGAATAATTTATACATTTTTTAAATAATAAAAGTTCCTAATAAAAATGCTTTTCATTAATAATTATCAAAACACCAATAGTAATTCGTTGGAGCTGTTTGTTTATATTAACTAAGTATATTACCGGGTTTGTTTATTGTCATTTTCAGTCCTAACTTCCAGAGTAGTAGACTAAACAATGACATCATATGAGTTTAATGAGGCATTTTACATTTTTTTTTTTGCATTGACGATTGGCTGCTATTTTATTGAAATTCTTTGAAAAAAAAAATGGTCCGCGGTCGGATACATTAGCTAAGTGTATTACCGAGTTTGTTTATCGTTATTTATTTTCCAGTACTAATAACGTTGCGCCCCTAGACTAAACAATGACATCATATGCTATAATTCTACACGATGATGGAGAGATTTCGCGTTTCCCTACAATTCTCCGATCCTGATACAAATTTTCAGTTAGCAACTCTTCTATGATCTTTTTTTCATCATCGAGCAAGTTGAGACTTGTTTGCAGGCTTAATATATACAAGGCAGTAGGTATTTTTCTGATAATTTTTTAAAATAATACTTATTTTTTATAGTACCTAATTATTAATTATTTAATCAACTAACCCGACGACGTGGGGGCTAACCTATAACTAACCCAAACTAACCCTGGCTTACCATTGCTGTATACAGGCTTCTAGCCCTGTATCGGTGTATACAACCCTATCTCTAGACCTGTATAGCTGTTTCTTGGCGCTCGCTCTCGGACTATAGTTAAATGTGGTACTCGAGACGCGTTTGGACGTCATTGTAAAACAAACACTGCTGAAATAATTATTATTGTATGTACGTTGAGGTTTAAATCGGTTTTTATGATACTCGAGCTTCAGTCTTGCTTGAACTCGACAACAGCGAACATTAAAATTATTAATTATTGCACATTTTTTTTTAACAAGTAAGTAAATCTTTTATATACTAATATCAATACCTACAGAATATTTTTTTAGATATGGATTTGAAATCAATCAACGAGTCGTGCCTCTTCAAGGATCAAAAAACACTTGTGAAATAACAAGACATGGAGCCTGACAGAAAGTACCCAATATTTTCTGCTAAAAAAACCCAAAGTAAATTCGGACCGAGTATTCTCATTGAACTTGACGATAAGGCAGTGTTTCTTCCAAAACGTACCACCAAATCATTGGAAGATCATATTGAGCAGTTTATGGATGGAAAATATTCAATAATATACAGAGGCTAGAAGGATGTAGGACGACCAAACCAAATATCGCTTTTTGAAATAGTTGAGTCTTAAAAAATGTATGTTTTTAAATAAAAAATTGTTTGAGGTTAGTATTTTTTTTTTCTTAAGCAAATATAAAAAATACACAGGTGTAATGTTATACGGGGTTTATAGATGGCGCATCAGAGAGCGGGTAAGTTGGAGTAGTTCAGGTAGGTGACATTGACAGCTGACATTGACAGCTGACTGACATTGACAGGTGACTGACATTGACAGCTGACTGACATTGACAGGTGACTGACAGGTGATATTCACAGGTGACTGACATTGACAGGTGGCTGACATTGACAGGTGACATTGACAGATGACTGAAATTGACAGGTGGCTGACATTGACAGGTGGGTGACATTGACAGGTGACATTGACAGATGACAGATGGCGTCACGGCGTCGCGACGCCATGGTTGGCGCATGCATCTACTGGAACCTAATTCAACTCCATGGATTCTGTGACGCCTCTGAAAAGGCCTATGGAGCTGTCATCTACAGCCGAACACTGACGACTGAAGAGAATATAGTTGTCACACTTCTCTGGGCAAAATCAAAAGTAGCTCCAGTAAAACTAAGAACAACGTTACCGAGACTTGAACTCTGTGCAGCACACTTATTTCCGAAACTGATAAACCAAACTATTGCGACACTAGAGATAGAAAATATAGAAACTTTCGCATGGAGTGACTCCATGATAACATTAGGCTGGATAAAAGGCCAGCCCAATCGATGGAAAACATTTGTTGCCAATCGCGTGAGTGATATAAATAGACACGTAGACAGCAGCCACTAGAACCACGTGAAAACATCCGAAAATCCAGCAGACGTTATATTCAGAGGGTCTAATCCAGAACAATTAGCAAACAATCTCCTGTGGCGGAATGGACCAGCATGGCTTCATAGTCATGAACCACTACCACCACTAAAGAAATACCCGAAACGGACCAAGAAGCTAAGAAAACCATAAAATGTTTCCAAGTTAAAACACAAATCACAGAAAACATAATCGAACGATTCTCCGACTTAACCAGAATGATAAGAATATTAAGCTACTGTCGAAGAGTTTTTCACAGGTCCAACGAACCAATATTATCTGTCGAAGAAACAAGAAAAACGCTCCAAGAAGTTATCAAAGTGATCCAAAACTGCGAATTTCCATCCGAGATATCGTCCATTAACACAAAGAAAACCGTGGAGAAATCAAGCAAAATATTTAACCTAAGCCCATTTATTGACGGGGAACAAATCCTACGAGTTGGCGGAAGATTACAGAATTCAGAGTTACCATACAGTCAGAAACATCCTATAATACTACCAAGTCAAAATCATTTGAGCAAACTAATAATATTGGACGCACATCACAAAACCTTGCATGGCGGAAACCAAGCAACACTGGCTTACCTCAGAAGAAAATACTGGATTATCAATGGGAAGAAAAGTGTAAGAAGCATCTTGAGTAAATGTATTACATGCATCAGGTACAAAGCAAAAACCTCAGAGCAGCAAATGAGCCAATTACCTGCCACGAGGGTCACACCATCCCCACCGTTCATTAACAGTGGAGTAGACTATGCCGGCCCTATCAAAATCAGAGCTACTAAAGGAAGAGGTCACAAGTCATATAAAGGCTATATCTCAGTTTTTGTATGACTTTCCACCAAGGCAATACACCTAGAAGTAGTAAGCGATATGACGACTGATTCGTTTTTAGCAGCCTTCCGGAGATTTACTGCGAGAAGAGGTCACTGCGAAAATATTTACAGTGACAATGGAACAAATTTTGTTGGGGCAGCACATTATTTTGAAGAAGAAGTTCTCAAATTAACTCAACACCAATCCCTGCAAAATACAATGGTCAACCTTGGCACTAACTGGCACTTCATCCCACCAGCGGCACCTCATTTTGGTGGACTGTGGGGAGCTGGAGTCAAGTCAATGAAACATCACCTCAAACGAGTAATTCGAGAAACAACCCTCACGTATGAAGAACTTACAACTTTGTTACACCAAATCGAAGCAAGCCTCAATTCTAGGCCGTTATGGCCACTCTCTGACGAAGTAGACGACTATTTCGTCCTAACTCCTGGTCATTTTTTAATTGGAAGGGGAATATTATCTCCAATTGACCCAATAGCAAGTAATATAAATTCCAGTTTGTCAGAGAAATGGAGACTTACCCAGAAAATGAAAAAGTACTTCTGGAAAGTTTGGAGCATAGAATATTTAGGGAGATTGCAGCAAAAATATAAATGGCAAAATCAGGAAACCAACCTTAAGAAAGGAACCATGGTAATTATAAAAGAAAATACAATAAATCCCAGCCAATGGCCCTTAGCACGCATAACAGATGTTCATCCTGGAAGAGATGGCGTAGTAAGAGTAGTCACACTCAAGAAAGCAGACAGAGCTACATTGAAACGACCGATACATACATTGATCCCACTTCCATTAGAAGAAATGGGAGAAGAAACACTGACCATTCCCACTCAGGTTACAGCAATATGGCCATAGCCTCAAGCAGTCACAATATCAAAAGAGAATGCACTGTGAAGCAGCATGTGAAGCAGCATGTGAAAACCAAGAAATCAAAAGTATCTTATTTTCAAATCATTCAACTATTTATGTTATGGTTCAATTTGATGCTTCTCCCAAAATGTCAAAGCAGCTATGTTATAAAATCTCCCGAAGGAGGTATTTACATCGAACATTTTGGAACGGCACAAATAAACAGAGGAACATTTAGAATGGAAGTCACTTATAACAGAACAAAAATCAAGGAAGACATCCAGAATGGAACTAGCGTCGTAAACAATTTTGAGATGCTGTGTAACAAGACAAGACAACTATCGGAAGAAACGCACTGTGAAATATTGGACCATCATCTAAAAGAGCAACAACAACATTTTAGCTGGATATTTAAGACCCTGCAAGAGATACAACTTCGTCCAAAAAGAGGTTTATTGGGAAAATTTATGACGTCCGTTTTTGGCGTCAACGATGAGGTCTACGAGGATATAAATAATATAAACAAAAATCAAGAAATGTTGATAAAAGCTTCCAATCACCAGACACAATTCATGATCTCCATTCCCCAAGCAGCGCTTTTACGTCCTAACAACGTCGTCCTTGATGTCTTGACGTTAAGGCGCGACGTCAAATAGACGGTTGTAACGACGTCGCAGGTCGCGAGGCTTTACCAATTTTTAACTTATATACGTCAGTTTGCACAACCAGATTTGAACGTTTACTTAACGTCGTAAACCATGACTAACCTAAAAACCAAATAAAGGACGTTCCAGGTTTAATATATTGCACCAAATTCGCATTTTTGGTTTATTATTGGTATTATTTCATTTCCCAACTCATCACATTAAAAACAAAATGAAAACGTACTTATAAGAATATTGGGGGACATGAAATAATAATGGCGCCTGGCTTTGTCAACAATAAAATACGTGAAACTAAATATTTAGCTCCTGTAGGCACAAAAATTTCAAACGAAGTCAACTTTTCTGTCAAATATAATTATGATATGCACACAAAACAAACGGGCTCCTATTTTGTTAATATTTTCCAAAAAAAAAAAAAAAAACTGTAATTCACATAATTTCTTATATAGTTCCGATGGGTCAAAAACATCTTTGGGCAAGTCCGATTTACACAAAAATAAATAATTTTGATACAATTTCCTTATTAAGAATTGATTTTTCCGATATTATTTTATTTTTATTAAACATGCAGCAATGGCGGATGATTAGATAGGACCTTGCGGTATACAAAATGGCCGAGTTAATAATCTTAACCTAATGCGTGTTTTCGTTATGAAAATGGACTTGATCTATATAAACATAAGACCATAGGTAATAAAATAGTACAAACATATAAACCTAGATTGACTATAGGTCCCATATGCTCTGATTTATTTGAGATTTTTCAGGAAACTGTAAATGTTTTATTTTTGATGTTCAAAATCTTGAAATATTTCCTTTTAACCCAACATTTATTGAATCTTTTTTAATTTCCTAAATGGAAATTACAGGGTTCTCTTCCAATTTCCCTTCTTGCTCCATTTCCTTCATGTTTGGAATATATTTCTCCCTTTTCACTAAATCTAAAAAAAAATTCTTGTTCTGTTATATGTCGATGAGTATTTGAATCTCCTGTTTTGTCCCATATCATATGTCCCAAAAATACAGAAGCAAATACTTATTCAAATTGTTAAAAACTTTTTATAGTAACGCCATATCTATTGTTTGTTTATGTTTTCATTTGACTGATGACAGTTTATTGACAAACGACGCAAAAAGTATGAAATGCTACACCACATTTTACCTGTGTCCAATGTTAACGTTGGCCGGACGTTTTTCTCAGAAGTTGAATTTGGTATAATATTATGACGTCCATTTTACGATTTTTATCTTAACTTATGATTGGTAGTATTGGACGACATTTAACAAACATTTCTGAGGTCACAAGTATACAAGAGGACGACGGATTGACGTTATCAATTTAACGTTAAAACTGGTTTTCATTTATTACGTCAAAATTGAGCTTGATAAAGGTCCGATTTCTTGACCACATATTAAGGACGACGGCACGACGTAATTTTAACGAAAAATCATTGGCGGACACTAATCTGCACTGTATTTGCACTTCTGGGGACGTTGTATTTGGTTAATACGTAGTCGCAGGGACATGTATGTGCTACTTGGGTCAATACAACCGAACAAAAAATAAATAACCAACTTCACAGATTCCAAACAAGGCTTAATCAAGGATTAGAAGCAATTCAATCTATGAACAAATGGTTTTCAAGTATAGACATTAACAGCCTAAACATTCATGTCCTAAGCACTTATCAAATAGCAACTAACTACATTGCAGAAATAAGTTCATACTACGAGAATATGATAAATATCCAGTTTAACAAGGGAACAATCTACGACATCATATCTCCAACGTATCTTCATACTCTGATAACGGATATCAACAGAAAATTACCGAACAACTTGAAAGCAATATCTACGCCTGTGATAAAAATGTCCCCATGTCAGAATAGCAGCCACTTCCAAGTTTTTGGCTATTTTCCCATAATAGAAATATCACAGTTTGATGTTATAAAAGAAACCCCAATTCCAGTACGAATATCCAACAACTCTTACTGGACATTAGATATATCGAACGATTATATCGCGATTATTGGCTCCCGATTGTATTATAGAAACCAAATAGCTAACACTAACAGCAATACGAGTGGAGCATAGCAGTTTAACCAGCTATTCCAAAGCTGTCTCACTCGATAGACACGACGAACCCACACATATTCAACATTCACAACTCCGGCCAGTATCTGAGTCAGTAATTGGGCATTCAGATGATTTAACCTCACTAATGACAGAAGAGAAGTCAATTCAGATTGAACTTCAAAATCATATATGGAGAGATATACGACATCATTCTAGCATAGTTGGAGTGACAACTACCATTGCAACAATCCTGGTAGTTTTGGGTGTCGGGATAGGCATCAAATATCTAAGACTTCGAACAAGAGAGAAAAAGACCACCAACAAACTTGAAGAGTATGAACTAGAGTTCCTGAAGTCGACAAATTGAGAGGCGGCAGAATGTCCACTTATCCAAATTGGAACATTTAATCTTATATTTTTACCATACTGTACTTATTAGAAATAATTAATTATAAGCAACCTACTTTTATTATTGAAAATGACGACAATCGATGTGTGCAAAATCAGCATTTATTATATATAAAAGGTGATCAATTTCATTAATAAAATCAGATTCAAACTTATTGTTGTTTCTCTAACTTAAATTGTGCCCAAGTCACCATTGGCCTAGCAACGCTAGTAGAGTCGTGAGACTGCGCTCTAACAATTACTGTTCTTTAGCCTTATTGTAGCAGGTGCTCTGTCTGGTTACATTAGACCCTTCTTTAAACCTGTAGCAAGTGCTTTGTCTGGTTACAGGTTTAATTTAACCCTTATAGCAAGTGCTTTGTCTGGCTTGGGTCCTTTTTCCAACTTACAAGTGCTCTAATCTTACGCCCTAGTGCAAGTGCCGTGACTTTAAGTCCTGTCTGGTACTAAGGCCCTTCTGCTCTTCTATCCTAAACCATCAGGATCAAGCAGAAAATACCATCCAGAGAATTATAGTCTCCTGTAGCGTACAATTTGTCTTATTTTTTTTAAATAAAAAATCCTAGGTATATATTAATAACTTATTGATAGCTCTATTGCTGCTTATTTTAATGATACAGATAAGGTTTAATAGGTTTATCTCTAACAGTTTTCTAGGAAAAAAATTATAGATTTTTCAATCAAAAGAAACAATGTGTTAGAAGGAGGCCTATCTCATTCTCCTTATAGATATAAAGTCCTCTTCTAACACATTCTTTCTTATAACAAGAATAAGGTAATTTTTTTGCTGGAAATCTATCGAGATAAACCGATCGAACTTTATATCATTGAAAGCAGCAAAAACAAAGCTATCCAATCAGTTATTAATGTATAGGGTGTTCTGTGTCCCATCAAAACAATCGGACTCTGGTTAATATCTCGAATTCGGGAACAAATAGAAAAAAAAATCTGAGAACGTCACTGGATTCTCTAGCCACAAAACGGTTCAAGACATCACAAAATTTGAGGGTGGGGGTTGATTTTTTTGTATCTCGCTCAGAAATTGATGTTTTCTATCGAAAGTGTCCAACCCTGCACATATCAAAAAACCGAAAATCATAAATGAAAATACGTATTTCAAATAAAAATATAACACATTTATCTGATAAAAACAAAACAAATTGAACAATAGTGTTCCTTGGAAAATTTTTCAATAACATTTTATTGGAACATTTTTCCATGAACTTTTCTTGGAAAATTCCTTTATAAATTTTTCCTATCTATGATTTTTTAAAAAAAATATAGTAGTTTTTGAGGCTCTCAGGGAAGGGACGCGCCCCCCCCCCTGGATTCGCCATTGGTACATTGTACGGTTTTCTGCTTTCTTGGAACAAAGCTAAAACTTTTGAAAAAAAATTAATACTAATTCGGCCCTATATTGTTACTAACTAGAAAATTGGGATTTACATTTACCGTCGGGTCGGTTGGGGTACTGTATTACGCAATATTTTTTTTGCGCCACTCACCTATTCATATTTATATTTATTACTTTATCTGTTTATATTTTTTTTGGGGGGTTTTTGTCGGACAAGGGATTTACGATTTACATTATTTAGATTAGTCAGTCGAGTACGGAGCGTTGGAGAAGAAGTACTGCAAAGTCGCGTCCGAGAATTATGTTTTTTTTTATCAAACAATTTAGAATTTTCCGACTATTGTGTTGTGTGCCCATAGTGTAGGTACCAATTGACTTCTGGATTTTGGTAAGTACCTTAAAAATTATTTTTTTGGTAATTGGGATTTATTGAATCTTGGATAAACAACCCTTGATTTTTTAAATGTCTGGAATAATCCAGAACTTTCTTAATTTATGTTTTTTTTTTTTCAATTTAAATTATGATTCATTTGATTCTCTATAACTATGAGCAACTAGTAAATTATACAGGGTGTCCAACAAAAATTAGTTTTCCAGAAAATCTTTCGCGCATATTTTCATCATAATTTTTTTTTTTTGATTTGGCTTTCCAAAAGTGCGTTAATGAAGAAAGTATAGATGGGCTTGTGTGAGGGGTGAATGATCCAGGGATGTAGATTGTTGTGAGATAGAATGCTGGGTTCTGGATATGTAGGATGTAGGTACTATTGGAATAGAATGCTGTATGCTGGATGTATGTACTGCGTTGTATATAGTCTATCGTTTCTCAAATGAGACAAGGCAAAAATTGGGGTCTCCCCAAATTATCGTATTGCATGTTGAAATTGTTAAACTATTATCAGGCAAAATATATTGTACATTGGATGCGAATCCACATGCAAACAATGCATCTATTGGTTGTTTTAGAATTTTCATTACAGTCAACGTTGACTCCAGGAATATCTTATTGGTTAGATTTTTTTAGTGCGGTATATTTCTTTGAAGCCGCACAGGAAGTAGTTTCGTCTGGAAAACCAGTGCAGTAGATATTTTTTTATAAATTTGATTCCTATTTATCGTGCTTTATGTTTTATTTTATATAAAACTATTTTAATTAATTTCTCTTACTCCGCCCATGTTTCATAAAGAAAATGCCAAAGGAGTTTTATGTTTTTTTTTTACCGTCTCATTTGACTATCGATAGACTGTAATAGAATGAATGAGTGTCCCAAAAAAAATATTGATTTTGCCCAGCTTTCAATTGAATGGCCACTTTACTACCACTAGCAATAACCCAACTAACCCAACACAACTAACCCATATTAACACACCTTGCGGTAATTGCTATTGGCAGTCCACTATAAACATTTTCAGCTATTTCCAAAATGATACAAACATCTTACAAAATAATACTCTATAGCTGATTGCTATAAAGATAGTATAGCTATCTAGTTATGTAGCTATATTTTTCAAAAAGGCAATTTGAAGAATTTCATTTTTTTTGAGACACTCATCATGGAGGTTTTGGGTGCACTTTTGGAAAGCCAGTCATTAACGTACAATGATTTTTGTATTTTTTGGCCCTAAAAAGTTTTGATTATCCCACATTGTTTGACAAAATGGCCCATAACACGATCAAAATTTTACAAATTCTAATGCATATGCAGAATTCGATTCTCTTTGAAATAAAACAAGATTGAATCATTTATCTCAAATAGTTTCCGAGATATTGAGCCTCAAAGTTGGAACTTTGTTTTAAATTTTGGAAAACCTTAAAAGCCGATTATCTCGAAAACGAAGCCCTTGGACTCGGTGTCTCAAATAACCTTTTTTGAAGCCCCAATCAAGATCAAAAGAAGGCAAAATTTCGTGCCGATAGCTTGTCTGGTTCCCGAAATACGGCCCATTGAAATTTTTGAAAATGAAATTTCCTTGCATACCCCCTGGAAAATTTGGAATTCTGATTTTTCCAAATTTTTCAATTTTTGTTTGAATTACGAATTGAAAAAGGGGATCAAATTTAGTGGAAAAGCATTTTCGTGATTTTTCTTGTCGAGGTTTTAGGGCCTATAAAAAATTAAAATGTAGATTGTATATGCCAGACACGGATTTTTCCATTTAGGCCACGTCGGACATATACAGGGTGACAATTTGAAAAGTAGAAGTGTAGTTGCCTTTTTGGCTGAGCAACTACCATTTATGGTGGAAGGAAGGGGAGGGTTCATTTATTTACAGAAAAAAACTAGTTACAATTGGGTTAATTACAATATTTACACTATCGAAATGGGACTGAAGCCTCTATTTACAGTTATGGGGTTTTATTTACATTATAACCATATAATACCTTGGTTACGATAATCATTAACAGGGTCTTAACTCCCAAGAAAGTTAAGGATTTCCATAACTCCCGCTTTTACCTTGAATAGGTAAAACTTTGACAAAAAATAGAAATTTTGATTTATGGTTTATTCCCTTGTAAAAATAGACAGAATACAATAGGCTCGTTCAGTGAAGTTTTATTAACCACGTTTTTTGATATTTTTATGGAGTATTATTCACATATAGTACACAAAAAAAATTCAGCTCAATTGGACAAATATTAAAAAAGTTATGCGGCTTTGAATATTAAAACATTATGCCTCAGAAATTCATCGCTGAGAGATGCTATGACGTCATCTCTCGAGTCTAGACGGCCTAAAGGCCGTCACACGACCAACGTGAGAGATGCAGTGACGTAACCGTGTGTTTCAAAACTTTCAAATTTGGATCGTTTTGATAAATTATTTAAATATGAACAAGGGCTCAGAAAATTATGAGATTTTGCAAAACTGCTAAACTCAATACGCTCTTTTAGAATATGTTATAAAAAAAATATGCTGTACGAGCCTATTGGTGTCCCTCGGGCCAGAGGCCCTCGGGACACAAACGTTGCCCTGGGGTATTAACACCCTCATAATTCCCTTGATACATAAATAACTATTATCGTGGTACAAAATTGCCAGTTGACTGAGTGTTAGTTAATCCCTCGGTTAAGCCTCTGGAGAATTATTCCAGGCTTTTACTCACATTCTGACTTCTATATTAGATATATATTTCTTTGAAGTCTTCTATCAAGTGCCTGCGCTAGCGACAAGTTTGTTCTGGTCTCTATACAAGACCAGTAGAGTGCGTCTTGTTTTTGCAAACACTGATTTTTTGACATTTGTCCCTTTTGTGAATTGCAAAGTTTATACAAAATTTATTATTATTAAAGTTATCACTATTTGTGAATAAGTGTTTTCTTGGCTATAAGCCAAAGTGGTCCTTCGAAGAATTGCTCTTACAAGAAATTGGCCCTATATGGATAAATCCTGACTGATCAGGTGTGGCATTTAACGGTTTTGTTGCCATTATTGGCTATAATGGATGAAGAGGAAAAATGAAAACTATCTTGTTTCTACAACATATGGATACAAATCTCAGATACATATCGCGAAACATGAATAGGGTCCTTTGATAGAAGGATTTACTTATCTAAATATTATTATACCTATATTCATCCCTAGTTAAACATAATATTTGGTATAAGACTTTAAGCATTTTGCTGTAAATGTTTTTAATAACAATAATTGAAGTTGCGTTTCACTGGATTATCCAGAGCATACGATTTGATGATTGCTTTTTGGTAATTGGTGTCCTCTGGGGAGGCCGTCCACCATAACAGGTTAGGATCCCATTTGTTGCACGATTATACTATACATGGTAAGTGTAGCAGTGGGGCACAACCGAATACTGGCGAGAAATGATCGAATTATAATTTGGTGTTGGGTGTCAGCTGCGCAACGTGAATATTCAGCCCATAATGGGGCTTTAATAGAATTAATGCTTTTCAAGTTTGCCGCAGGCAGATGAAGAGTCAAGTGATCATGTTCTATATATTGTAACTGAAATGAAATGGTCATGCCTTCAAAGAAGGTATCACACGGGGTAGTTTCTCATTTTAGAAAAATCATTGGGGGGGCAAGCCTCCAAATAACAGGAGGGGTAATATTGGAAATAGGATATTACTGTCATTTCCATAGTCACGAATTTTTACTATATTTCCGTATAGTGAACCACTAATACTTCGATATTCTTTGACAGAGTCCAATTAGGAATAAATTTCTATCTTTGACAGCTTTTGAATAATAATGAATTTGTATCAAATAGAAGGTAGTACCTTATAAAATCATACACCAGTTTAGGAAATTCCACCCCCAGATTGAATAAAAGCCATAGTGTAATTGTTTATTTATTTATCATACCTGACCATCATTTCTCTAAGTGACCACCATCAAGTAAGGGTGTTTGGGGCGAAATTACCTGTTATACCTGAGCGGCCAAAGTAGATCTTTTGAAACTCATAGTCATTGGGGCGAATTTACCTGTACTCATAATCCAACAGGTTACAAATTTAAAATATTCCTAATAGTATTTTTTGTCTAATAAGAAATATTCCTGATTGCTATTTTTCAAATTGTCACCCTGTATATGCTTGACGTACACTTAAGCGTATTAGGCAGTGTCAATTATAGCTGCCCGACGATACGTTTAGTATATTTCCTAATAGGATTTTAAAACATTTGGCTATTTACTATGTTTTTTTTTGACATGTTTGAACATTGTATTAAACCTAGCTTTTCCAAAGAGGTCAATGGTAATAATATAATCTATCATTTCAGCCTACTCTTTGATAAAAATTAAGAGAGAAACACACGTGGCCCTGTGGGATATTTTCTCAATATACACGTGACATGCAATGTGTTAAAGGATTTATGAGAATTGGGTCAATTATAGTAGTCTACAAGCGGAGTTAATTATCTGAAAAAATCCTAGACACTCTTTATCTCAAGATTTGTTTGTAAAAATCTGTAACTTTGTATTGACATAATGTTCTTTATGTTTATGTGAGCATTTTATTTACATTTATTAGAAAAAACGTAACTCTCAAATGCAGGATTATGATGCCTCAACTTGTGATTAGGTATATAGGGTGGTTTACTATAAATTGAGTGTTATCCAAGTTATTTTGTTTTATACCTTGGTTCTAATTTCCTTTTTAGTGATGTTAAATTGAGACTCACTTGATGTTTCATGTTACTTACTCTATAAACAATTTTTTCACTCAAAAACTGAAGTGAGTGGAAAGTTGAAATTTTGAGGACTTTTTCCTGAAGGTTCAAGGTAGAAAATACTAAAAACTCGAAGGAATTGAATTGAGATATTAATAATGGAGTAATGACTTTTTAAAAATAATGTTGTTTTGTAAAGTAATACTCTACAAACAATTTCTTCACTCAAAAACTGAGGTGAGTGGAAAGTTGAAATTTTGAGGACTTTTTTCTAAAGGTTCAATGTAGAAAATACTAAAAACTCAAAGGGATTAAATTGAGTTATTAATAAAGGAGTTATGACTTTTTTTAAATAATGTTGTTTTGTAAAGTAATACTCTACAAACATTTTTTTCACTCAAAAACTGAAGTGAGTGGAAAGTTGAGATTTTGAGGATTTTTTCCCAAAGGTTCAATGTACAAAATACTAAAAACTCAAAGGGATTGAATTGAGTTATTAATAATGGAGTTATGACTTTTAAAATAATGTTAATTGTGTTGTAAATTAATACTCTACAAACAATTTTTTCACTCAAAAACTGAAGTGAGTGGAAAGTTGAAATTTTGAGTACTTTTTCCTGAAGGTTCAATGTGAAAAATACTAAAAACTCTACAAAGAATTTTTTCACTCAAAAACTGATGTGACTGGAAAGTTGAAATTTTGAGGACTTTTTCCATGCCAGAATTGAGTAGCGCTAAGTGGTATCACCACGTTCCGCTACTGCGCTGGCAGTCCGGTTCCAACAATGAGTAACAGATAGCATGATGGCGCCTCCAGGATCAAAATATTCCGGAGGTAAAATACCCGACCACTCGGATCTCCGGGCGTCGGGTGATCCTGGGGGTCCTTCATGCAAAGATATAAAGAGAAGATCAAAAACTCAACTCAGAATTGATTTTAGCAATATAAGAGGAATAAGTACAAATATGAATTCAGTTCACCAACATCTTGAAGAACAAAGACCTGACATCCTTGTTCTCACTGAAACTAAAATCAGTTCTGCAACACCTATTGTGAACTATCTTTATCCCGGCTATGACCTACACCACCGATTTCGACATAATTTTGGGATCTGTGTGTACATTAAAAATGACCTTTCATGTCATCGAGAGGAGAAGCTAGGCTAAAATTCACCTCAAAGTCATCGACCAAGTTTATCTGCTGCCTCTACCGACCGCCATCTAACACCGAGTACCAAAACTTTTTCGCGACATTATCCGAAAGCTGTGATAGTATACAGTCAAATTATCCACAGGCGGAAATTGTCTTTTTAGGCGATTTCAACGTCCACATTATACCCTGGCTGAAACACCACAACAAAACAGATAACGAAGGCAGAGAAGCAGAAGCTTTTGCCATAAGTTGTGGTCTAACGCAGCTTGTCGATGAACCTACCCGTATCTCAGAAAGGGGCGAATTTGCAGCGCTTTTAGACTTGTTCCTAACCACAAATCCTGACTCGTACACAATTCAAGTAGATGCTCCACTTGGTTCGTCCGATCATAAACTTATAATAACAAAGTGCGAAATGCTCATCCCACCAAGCCAACAACCACTTCCTCGTAAAATGTGGCACTATAAATCGGCAAAATGGAATGACCTAAAACAGTTTTACCTGGATTTTCCATGGCAAGAGGTTTGCTTTAAAACAGCTGATCCCACTATTTGCTGTAATGAAATAACACAAGTAATCTTATCTGGAATGGATGCATATATCCCACATACAACTAAACGTAGAGCTAATGCAAAACCTTGGTTCAACAGCCAGTGTCAAACGGCTGTACAGAAAAAACACAGAGCATATAACCTTTGGAAACGACAACAAACCGCTCAAAACCACACAGAATTTATAGAAGCCAGAAATAGTTGCAAAATTACTATTGACTCCGCTAAAGAAACATACAATCAAAGAATAAAAAACAGGTTGCTGAATTGTCCAAGTAGTTCTAGGTCCTTTTGGTCTCTTGCAAAAGCTGTTGGATCAAACTTCACCAAGTCATCCATACCACCACTTACAGATAAAAATAATCACTTAGCCACAACATCAGAGGAAAAAGCCAATATGCTGGCCCAAATGTTTTCCTCCAACTCCAACCTAACAGTGCCAAACGGAAAAACTCCACCGTTCATTGAAAGGGTTTCCCATAGTATGCCAGAGGTACCCTTTTGTCACAGAGAAATACGAAAATCCCTTAAAAAGCTAGATACAAACAAAGCAATGGGTCCGGATGGCATTCCCGCAATAGTACTCAAAAATTGCGCCAACGAACTCACCCCAACTTTCGCAAAATTATTCAATTTGTCTTACAGGCAAGGAGTATATCCATCATCATGGAAGTCTGCCGCAGTACAACCCATTCCAAAGAAAGGAAAAAAGACAGATCCGTTAAACTATAGACCAATTGCTCTACTTCCGGTGATGTCAAAAGTAATGGAAAGAGTTGTGAACAATCACCTAACCAAGTACTTGGAAAAGTACAAAATTATCAACGATAAGCAATACGGATTTCGAAAATATAGGTCAACTGGCGATTTACTTACATACGTCACTCACTTATGGCAAAAAGCGATTGAGTTGCGGGGTGAAACAAGAACAATTGCCTTAGATATATCTAAAGCATTCGACAAAGTTTGGCATGAAAATCTGCTCAACAAGCTCAAAGCAATGGGATTATCGCCGAAACTTTGCACATGGTTTGAAAGTTACCTAAAGGACAGATCCATTTATGTTACACTGGATGGCCAGAACTCCAACTCTTACCAAATAAATGCTGGTGTGCCACAGGGAGCAATCCTTTCGCCAACTCTTTTTCTGATTTATATAAATGACCTCATAGATAAAACAGTAAATCCACTTTATTGCTTTGCAGACGATGGCAATGTAGTCTCCTCACTCATACCACCCACAGGTCTTTCCGCACGTGAATTCCATCATCTTAGACTAACTCAAATATCGCAGATAAATAACGACCTGGAGATAATAGAGGACTGGGGTAACAAAAACCTTGTACAGTTCAACGCGCAGAAAACCCAAGCAGCTCTGTTTTCAAAAAAGACCAGCACCGGTGAGCCAAACATTATGCTATCTGGAAGTGCTGTCACATTACAGAGTCAGTTGAACATCTTGGGGGTTACTGCAGAGACCAACATGTCTTGGCACAGTCACGTGGCAGATATTGCTAAAAGGGCGTCCCAAAAGCTTGGGGTGCTATTTCGTACAAGACATCTGTACACACCAAGCCAATTGCTGACACTCAACAAAGCCCAGATTCGACCAACTATGGAGTACTGCTCACATATATGGAGTGCAGCACCCAAACATACCTTAATGCTTTTGAACACCGTGCAAAAACGAGCTATCAAGCTGATCAATGACCTCGCACTTACTCGTAACTTGGATGGTCTCGAACATCGCAGATCTGTGGGCGATTTATCTCTCTTCTACAGGTACTATCACGGAAAATGCTCTGAAGAGTTGGCACGTATGATTCCACCGAGAGTAGCGCCTACCAGGCGAACCCGTCAAACAGACGGTAACCATGAATTTACTGTCAAACTAGAGGCACCAAGAACCTCATTATATCAGAATTCATATCTCTGGAGAACAGCATCGCTGTGGAATAAACTCCCTGCGACGGTTTTCCCTGCAGGTTACAACCTGAACCGTTTCAAGACCAACATACACCGACATTTCCGCGCACTTGCCGCTTCTCGAGCGTGATAGGACATTTCCTTGCGAGTGCGCATATCCATAAAAAAAAAAAAAAAAAAGAAGGTTCAATGTAAAAAAACTAAAAACTCAAAGGGATTGAATTGAGTTATTAATAATGGAGTTATGACTTTTTTAAAATAATGTTGTTTTGTAAAGTAATACTCTACAAACAATTTTTTCACTCAAAAACTGAAGTGAGTGGAAAGATGAAATTTTCAGGACTTTTTTCTAAAGGTTCAATGTAGAAAATACTAAAAACTCAAAGGGATTAAATTGAGTTATTAATAAAGGAGTTATGACTTTTTTTAAATAATGTTGTTTTGTAAAGTAATACTCTACAAACATTTTTTTCACTCAAAAACTGAAGTGAGTGGAAAGTTGAGATTTTGAGGATTTTTTCCCAAAGGTTCAATGTACAAAATACTAAAAACTCAAAGGGATTGAATTGAGTTATTAATAATGGAGTTATGACTTTTAAAATAATGTTAATTGTGTTGTAAATTAATACTCTACAAACAATTTTTTCACTCAAAAACTGAAGTGAGTGGAAAGTTGAAATTTTGAGTACTTTTTCCTGAAGGTTCAATGTGAAAAATACTAAAAACTCTACAAAGAATTTTTTCACTCAAAAACTGATGTGACTGGAAAGTTGAAATTTTGAGGACTTTTTCCTGAAGGTTCAATGTAAAAAATACTAAAAACTCAAAGGGATTGAATTGAGTTATTAATAATGGAGTTATGACTTTTTTAAAATAATGTTGTTTTGTAAAGTAGGTAATACTCTACAAACAATTTTTTCACTCAAAAACTGAAGTGAGTGGAAAGTTGAAATTTTCAGGACTTTTTTCTAAATGTTCAATGTAGAAAATACTAAAAACTCAAAGGGAATAAATTGAGTTATTAATAACGGAGTTATGACTTTTTTTAAATAATGTTGTTTTGTAAAGTAATACTCTACAAACAAATTTTTCACTGAAAAACTGAAGTGAGTGGAAAATTGACATTTTAAGGACTTTTTCCTGAAGGTTCAATGTAAAAAATACTAAAAACTCAAAGGGATTGAATTGAGTTATTAATAATGGAGTTATGAGTTTTTTTAAATAATGTTGTTTTGTAAAGTAATACCTACTCTACAAACAATTTTTTCACTCAAAAACTGAAGTGAGTGGAAAGTTGAAATTTTGAGTACTTTTTCCTGAAGGTTCAATGTGAAAAATACTAAAAACTCTACAAAGAATTTTTTCACTCAAAAACTGATGTGACTGGAAAGTTGAAATTTTGAGGACTTTTTCCTGAAGGTTCAATGTAAAAAATACTAAAAACTCAAAGGGATTGAATTGAGTTATTAATAATGCAGTTATGACTTTTTTAAAATAATGTTGTTTTGTAAAGTAATACTCTACAAACAATTTTTTCACTCAAAAACTGAAGTGAGTGGAAAGTTGAAATTTTCAGGACTTTTTTCTAAAGGTTCAATGTAGAAAATACTAAAAACTCAAAGGGAATAAATTGAGTTATTAATAACGGAGTTATGACTTTATTTAAATAATGTTGTTTTGTAAAGTAATACTCTACAAACAATTTTTTCACTCAAAAACTGAAGTGAGAGGAAAGTTGAAATTTTGAGAACTTTTCCCTAAAGGTCCAATGTAGAAAATACTAAAAACTCAAAGGGATTGAATTGAGCTATTAATAATGGAGTTATGACTTTTTAAAAATAATGTTGTTTTGTAAAGTAATACTCTACAAACAATTTTTTCATTCAAAAACTGAAGTGAGTGGAAAGTTGAAATTTTGAGGACTTTTTCCTGAAGGTTCAAGGTAGAAAATACTAAAAACTCAAAGGAATTGAATTGAGATATTAATAATGGAGTAATGACTTTTTTAAAATAATGTTGTTTTGTAAAGTAATACTCTACAAACAATTTCTTCATTCAAAAACTGAAGTGAGTGGAAAGTTGAAATTTTGAGGACTTTTTTCTGAAGGTTCAAGGTAGAAAATACTAAAAACTCAAAGGGATTGAATTGGGTTATTAATAATGGAGTTATGACTTTTTTTAAATAATGTTGTTTTGTAAAGTAATACTCTACAAACATTTTTTTCACTCAAAAACTGAAGTGAGTGGAAAGTGTTATGGTCTGAATTTGGGAATCTTTACTAATCTAAATTGTTTGCAGAAAAATGGCGAATGCGCCAGGTAACTGAATTTATACGATTAATAAAACTTACTGGTAATTTCGCTCACTGCTTTGGAGCATTTTTTCTATTTAATTTTTGTGGAAATGTTAGATTTTAACCCTGAGGTAGCACTCTGGAGTTGTCTATTGTTTTCAGTGGATGTTTGCTATTAAATAAATAAGACAAAGAAAATTTGTGGAAATTAAAGTCAAAGGAAAATTGAAAAAGTTGGGGTTTGTGCAGGATTCGAACCTGCGACCTCCGCATTGCTAGTACGACACTCTACCAACTGAGCTAACAAGCCCGCCTGGTAGAGATCGGCGAATACATGATCACTTTCATTCTCCTCCCACTCACCCCAAACGTTTTTCAATTTTCCAATGGCTCACGAATGTGGCATCGGTCCTGCTAGGGTAAGTCACCTATACCACTATGTGCAGGTTTCGTCCACGATGTGTTAAAATTTCTTATGTACGCCATGCGACGTAAGCATAGTTGAACAAAGGGAGAATTTTTTGTCGGTTATAGGTACCGAAACTAGTTTTACAAAGAAAATTTGTGGAAATTAAAGTCAAAGGAAAATTGAAAAAGTTGGGGTTTGTGCAGGATTCGAACCTGCGACCTCCGCATTGCTAGTACGACACTCTACCAACTGAGCTAACAAGCCCGCCTGGTAGAGATCGGCGAATACATGATCACTTTCATTCTCCTCCCACTCACCCCAAACGTTTTTCAATTTTCCAATGGCTCACGAATGTGGCATCGGTCCTGCTAGGGTAAGTCACCTATACCACTATGTGCAGGTTTCGTCCACGATGTGTTAAAATTTCTTATGTACGCCATGCGACGTAAGCATAGTTGAACAAAGGGAGAATTTTTTGTCGGTTATAGGTACCGAAACTAGTTTTACAAAGAAAATTTGTGGAAATTAAAGTCAAAGGAAAATTGAAAAAGTTGGGGTTTGTGCAGGATTCGAACCTGCGACCTCCGCATTGCTAGTACGACACTCTACCAACTGAGCTAACAAGCCCGCCTGGTAGAGATCGGCGAATACATGATCACTTTCATTCTCCTCCCACATAGTGGTATAGGTGACTTACCCTAGCAGGACCGATGCCACATTCGTGAGCCATTGGAAAATTGAAAAACGTTTGGGGTGAGTGGGAGGATAATGAAAGTGATCATGTATTCGCCGATCTCTACCAGGCGGGCTTGTTAGCTCAGTTGGTAGAGTGTCGTACTAGCAATGCGGAGGTCGCAGGTTCGAATCCTGCACAAACCCCAACTTTTTCAATTTTCCTTTGACTTTAGTTTCCACAAATTTTCTTTGTAAAACTAGTTTCGGTACCTATAACCGACAAAAAATTCTCCCTTTGTTCAACTATGCTTACGTCGCATGGCGTACATAAGAAATTTTAACACATCGTGGACGAAACCTGCACATAGTGGTATAGGTGACTTACCCTAGCAGGACCGATGCCACATTCGTGAGCCATTGGAAAATTGAAAAACGTTTGGGGTGAGTGGGAGGAGAATGAAAGTGATCATGTATTCGCCGATCTCTACCAGGCGGGCTTGTTAGCTCAGTTGGTAGAGTGTCGTACTAGCAATGCGGAGGTCGCAGGTTCGAATCCTGCACAAACCCCAACTTTTTCAATTTTCCTTTGACTTTAATTTCCACAAATTTTCTTTGTAAAACTAGTTTCGGTACCTATAACCGACAAAAAATTCTCCCTTTGTTCAACTATGCTTACGTCGCATGGCGTACATAAGAAATTTTAACACATCGTGGACGAAATCTGCACATAGTGGTATAGGTGACTTACCCTAGCAGGACCGATGGACCACATTCGTGAGCCATTGGAAAATTGAAAAACGTTTGGGGTGAGTGGGAGGAGAATGAAAGTGATCATGTATTCGCCGATCTCTACCAGGCGGGCTTGTTAGCTCAGTTGGTAGAGTGTCGTACTAGCAATGCGGAGGTCGCAGGTTCGAATCCTGCACAAACCCCAACTTTTTCAATTTTCCTTTGACTTTAATTTCCACAAATTTTCTTTGTAAAACTAGTTTCGGTACCTATAACCGACAAAAAATTCTCCCTTTGTTCAACTATGCTTACGTCGCATGGCGTACATAAGAAATTTTAACACATCGTGGACGAAACCTGCACATAGTGGTATAGGTGACTTACCCTAGCAGGACCGATGCCACATTCGTGAGCCATTGGAAAATTGAAAAACGTTTGGGGTGAGTGGGAGGAGAATGAAAGTGATCATGTATTCGCCGATCTCTACCAGGCGGGCTTGTTTGCTCAGTTGGTAGAGTGTCGTACTAGCAATGCGGAGGTCGCAGGTTCGAATCCTGCACAAACCCCAACTTTTTCAATTTTCCTTTGACTTTAATTTCCACAAATTTTCTTTGTAAAACTAGTTTCGGTACCTATAACCGACAAAAAAAAAAAAAAAAAAAAAAAAAAAAAAAAATTCTCCCTTTGTTCATTAAATAAATAATTGAATGAAATCTCGACTTTATTAAAATAATACCTTAAAGTAACAAATGTTCTACTTGATTGTTCTAGGAACTGGGAGATAGCTTATTGTCTAATATTTCAAGATTTAACACTGATATAAACCTATATTTAGTTACGTGATGACCATAATACTATTCATTCATAAAATCCAGTTGATTGCAGTGTTTTGGTTGTTTGTTTTGACCCCTTTGTGCTGATTCTGTTTCGGATTCCTGTACCCTTGGATTAGGCCTTGGAGCTGGTTGCATTGTCAGTACATTCTCGTCGGAAAAGTTGGATTTCCTCAATGTTCATGTATGTACTCAAGTATTGGAAAACGTACTCTTGTGGCAGCTAAAATTGCAGATTATTGTATTAGGGAAATATTAAGACTATAGTATTACCTACCTGTATTGTGGGACGTCAGTTGCTTTGGTTTTCCTGTTTGAGGAAACGCAGGAAAATGGCTTTGAAGAATTGTTGCGTTTTGTTTACATTCACACAAAATATTCCGCCTGTCACTTTTCGTATAATTTAAATATTTGCTTTGCGGACTGCGTTAGGATTCACGTTTGCCTTGCGTGTGAAATATGCGGTTTTTGTTGAGAGAGACTTATACGCTGATAAAGGAATGAACAAGGATGAAATAGAATGGGATGGAGACGTTATTTCGTTTCTTGATTCTTCATTAAATTTTTGCAGGTCCAATTCTAGGGGCCAACTGTTATTGCAATATCCCTAGGTTTTATTACTTTTTTATAAA
Source organism: Ceutorhynchus assimilis (assembly GCA_917834065.1). Taxonomy (NCBI): domain Eukaryota; kingdom Metazoa; phylum Arthropoda; class Insecta; order Coleoptera; family Curculionidae; genus Ceutorhynchus; species Ceutorhynchus assimilis. Next base: position 44,097,538 of record OU892283.1, read on the forward strand.
TAGTTTTTCGTTAGTTTAATTTTTACTAGTTTAAGTTTGATTGGCATTACTGATTTGGCCATTTTTGAATTTTGGAAAGTACCCGGTTGGGAATCACTTTTAAAATAGCCAGTAAATGTGCAAGTTAATTTATTGAAATAATTTGAATTTACGTAATTTTACGGATGTAATTTGCACATAAAGATTGAAATTCGACGATTGAATAATTGATTGGAAGTCGAAATTTCGCGGTGAGGGATTTGTCGCTGCTATTTTTGGTTCAAAGAAGATCGAACCCGAAAACTAAGGTACTACCGGTATCCTCCATTTTGTCGACCCTCGTTGTTCTGGGGTAAGTTAAGACGATCTTTTGTAGGTTCTGAATCTATAGATTAGGCATTTTGATTATAGGGTCGTTCGTTTGTTGTTTTTTGGTTTTCCGTCCTGCCTTCCCATCGTGTTTGATTTTGGATTTTCCTTAATCGACACTATCTTGGAACTTGTCAAGAACTTTCCGACGTGGAGCTTGGTGAGCTGAACATTGGTCACGTGGGCTGTAGCTGCATCCTTGATACTACCAAGTTTTACTGAAATGTGTGCTGGAATGGGTTGGTAATTGGAAACCGAATCAATGCCGCCGCAGCTAAGTATCAGTAGAAATTATTGGGAATCTTATTTTTTTATTTAAAATCCGTATACTCGGAATTCTGAATTTAAATTGGGTCGAGTATATAGCATTTATTGTCTAACTATTGGTAGCCAAGATCGTTCTAGTGTAGGTTATTATTATTATTAATATTGATTTAAATTAACGAATTATCCTCAAATAAGTTCGTTATTAATACACATTTGTTAGTGTTTAAATTACCCAGTATTTTATATTACGGGTTATTTTGGATAAATACACAATCTTATCTAGGAATACTTAAATAGGTTATTACATAAAATGTACGGCAAGTATGATCATACCTCGCTTTTAAAACGGAATCTGTAGATATTAGGTCTAGTTTAAATGCAATTAAGCAGAATGGTTGAACCTAACCATTGGAATGAATTTGAGTAAATTATAGCCTATTTATTAAATAAATTGATTTGCTAGTTAGTTTTTTCCGTATTTTTTGGGTCAAGATTTCAGATTATGATTTTTTGGAAAACCGCCTTCAGCATACTTACTAGACTAAATAAAATTCGGTGGCGCCCTTAACTCGACATAAAATAATAATTGGAGTAGGTAGGCATAATTCACCAAAACCACCCACCCCTGAGGTATTTTACTGAGCTAAATAGTCAGGCATTCCAACGAATAGTAATATTCTTTCTCTTTGCTCAACTCGCGGAAATGGGGTTTCCGTTAACTGGGCAAAATTCAGGAACCAGAGGAAATAATAAAAGTTGAAATTTTGAGGACTTTTTTCTGAAGGTTCAATGTAGAAAATACTAAAAACTCAAAGGGATTGAATTGGGATATTAATAAAGGAGTTATGACTTTTTTTAAATAATGTTGTTTTGTAAAGTAATACTCTACAAACAATTTTTTCACTCAAAAACTGAAGTGAGTGGAAAGTTGAAATTTTGAGGACTTTTTCCTAAAGGTTCGATGTAGAAAATACTAAAAACTCAAAGGGATTGAATTGAGTTATTAATAATGGAGTTATGACTTTTTTAAAATAATGTTGTTTTGTAAAGTAATACTCTACAAACAATTGTTTCACTCAAAAACTGAAGTGAGTGGAAAGTTGAAATTTTGAGGACTTTTTCCTTAAGGTTCAATGTAGAAAATACTAAAAACTCAAAGGGATTGAATTGGGATATTAATAATGGAGTTATGACTTTTTTAAAATAATGTTGTTTTGTAAAGTAATACTATACAAACAATTTTTTCACTCAAAAACTGAAGTGTGTGGAAAATTGAAATTTTGAGGACATTTTCCTGAAGGTTAGTCAATGTAAAAAATACTAAAAACTCAAAGGAATTGAATTGAGTTATTAATAATGGAGTTATGACTTTTTTTAAATAATGTTGTTTTATAAAGTAATACTCTACAAACAATTTTTTCACTCATAAACTGAAGTGAGTGGAAAGTTGACATTTTGAGGACTTTTTCCTAAAGGTTCAATGTAAAAAATACCAAAAACTCAAAGGGATTGAATTGAGTTATTAATAATGGAGATGACTTTTTTTAAATAATGTTGTTTTGTAAAGTAATACTGTACAAACAATTCTTTAACCCAAAAACTGAAGTGAGTGGAAAGTTGAAATTTTGAGGACTTCTTTCTAAAGGTTCAATGTAGAAAATACTGAAAACTCAAAGGGATTGAATTGAGTTATTAATAATGCAGTTATGACTTTTTTAAAATAATGTTTTGTAAAGTAATACTCTGCAAACAATTTTTTCACTCAAAAACTGAAGTGAGTGGAAAGTTGAAATTTTGAGGACTTTTTTCTAAAGGTTCAATGTAGAAAATACTAAAAACTCAAAGGGATTAAATTGAGTTATTTATAACGGAGTTATGACTTTTTTTAAATAATGTTGTTTTGTAAAGTAATACTCTACAAACAATTTTTTCACTCAAAAACTGAAGTGAGTGGAAAGTTAAAATTTTGAGCACTTTTTCCTGAAGGTTCAATGTAAAAAAATACTAAAAACTCAAAGGGATTGAATTGAGTTATTAATAATGGAGTTATGACTTTTTTAAAATAATGTTGTTTTGTGAAGTAATACTCTACAAACAATTATTTCAGTCAACTGAAGTGAGTGGAAAATTGAAATTTTGAGGACTTTTTCCTAAAGCTTCAATGTAAAAAATACTAAAAACTCAAAGGGATTGAATTGAGTTATTAATAATAGAGTTATGACTTTTTTAAAATAGGTAATGTTGTTTTGTAAAGTAATACTCTACAAACAATTTTTTCACTCAAAAACTGAAGTGAGTGGAAAGTTGAAATTTTGAGGACTTTTTTCTCTGAAGGTTCAATGTAAAAAATACTAAAAACTCAAAGGGATTGAATTGAATTATTATTAATGGATTTATAACTTTTTCAAAATAATGTTGTTTTATACAAATAAATACACCGCGATTTACGTAGCCTGTGCATTAAGTGGCGTTAACATTGGTATAGTTACTTGTACCACCTACTATGTAGTACGAGTAAGTAGCCTACCATGAGCTGACCCAACGTCCAGGATAGTAGGCGTTTATACATAATATATTTTTTGCCAATACTAGTAGCCTTCAACATTTTCCAAATGAAAAACTGTATATCAAAAGTTTCCCACTGTCTATTGCAAGAAATTAATGACCTACTTGAGGAGGAACAATATATACAAGAAAAAAAATTTAGGTTAGAAAGTGGATTAGTAGAAGGAATACCAAAGGAACACCTGCTCTACTTTTGAAAGAACTATCTAAATAGCCCAGGGATCTATCTACTTTCCTAGCCAGCACACTGGTACAAGTACTACTACTGCACTGAAAAAAATGCTAGTCTTGAAGCAATTATTAGCGACAAGAGAAAATATTTTCTTATAAAAGAATATTTATTGCATGGAGAGAAATGTTCTGAGTTCAAGTAAAATAGTTCTCTTGAAAAAATCCAAAAATTCTCTTGACTGTTCCTTTCTTCAACCAAGTTCAATTTATCTTCTGTAAAATACTTAGGTTTAATGATTAAAACAAGCACAATTAATTAAGTATTTTATTATCAAAACATGCAGCTTCTCAGTAGTAGGAACAACGCTCCCGCGCACCAGCTGGTTCAGGTTGCCAGTTGCCCGTCCGACAGTTTACATCTTTTTTGTAGGTCATCTATTAAACCAGCATTTGGATATTATGGATAGGCAACCAACATAACATGTGGTTGGCCTACGCTGTTAATATACTATATTAAACATCTTTCTTCCTAAAGATCTAGCCTAACGGGCTTTTTAATCATTCGCCCAGATCTACTACATAAGGGCTTATTTGCTAAGATTTCTTCATCAAGGGTTTTAGTTGCATCATTATTAGAGTCGCAATTCTGAGTCAATGTTGGAGTATTGACAGAGAGATCATCATCGCTATCATTGTACTTTGCATAGGCATTTTCAACCGGGTTTAAACTTGGATTTAAATCAACCCTATTGCGTCTAATAATGTTGCCACTAGCATCTTTAACATTATAGGATCTTGGGGCATTATGAGAACAAATAATTTTCCCGGGTTCCCAAGTTTTGTTAATGTGATTGAAAATTGTTACATCATTTTCACTCTTAAACGGTATCAAGTCTTTTGCAGATTTATCAAAATATTTTTTATTGATATTACGTTTTCGTTCTATTTTTGTTACAACATTTTCACATAATTTGGGCATCAATAACTCATTAGAGACTGGAATCCTGGTTTTGGTCATACGACTATTCAATAACTGAGATGGGGAGTAGCCCATGTTTTTCAGTGGGGCATTTCTATAATTCAAAAGTGCCAACTCAAGATCTTCTCCTTTCTCTAAAGATTTTTTTATAAGTTTTTTTGATATGTCAACGGCTTTTTCTGCAAGGCCATTTGATCTAGGATAGTTGGGACTTCTAAATGACAATTCAAAATTCCAATCTTGTGAAAATGTTATAAATCTATGACTATTATATGGCACATTGTCACATACTAATAAATCTGGCGGACCAAATCTCGCAAACACACTCCTAAGTTCATTTATTACACTTTGTGCACTCTTGTCATTAATTGGTAAAAGTTCCAGCCAATTTGAAAAAGCATCAAATAATACAACATAACTTTTATTCGCAAAAGAAAAAATATCTGTTCCAATTCGTTCCCAACATCTAGTGGGAAGATGAAACTGCAACAATGTCTCTTTACAATTTTTACGTGCAAATTTTTCACACACTTTGCATGATTTTATAAATGATTCAATGTCTAATGCTTGCCCAGGCCAGTAAAATATTTGACGTGCTCGGTTTTTTGTTTTTTCTATTCCTAAATGACCTTCGTGTAGTACTTTCAACATTTCTGGTCTTAATTTTGTAGGCACTATGATTTTATTCTCTAAAAATAATAAATTATCTGAAAGGAAGATTTTATCTTTGAGCTTTGCATAAATTTTGACATTATCAGGAATTTTATACTTTTGCATGGGCCAGCCATGATCGAGAAAATCAATAACCAACTTCAATTGAGGATCATTGACTGTTTCTTCTCTAAATTGTTGTTTCCGCTCATCTGACATTGGAATGTATTTTGTAACAGTATGAATAGAAAATTCAATTTCAGAGTCTGCCTTCAACCCAGTAATATTTAGAAATGCTCTGGAAAGAGTGTCAGAAATATACATCTGCTTTCCAGGCTTATAAGTTATTTTAAGATTATAATTCAACATCTTCAATCTCATCCTTTGTAACCTAGGAGAGACTGAATGAAGATCTTTTTTAAAAATAGTCTCCAAAGGTTTATGATCACTGTGTACTGTTACATCAAGGCCATATATAAACAAATGGAATTTCTGCACAGCAAAGAGGATTGCTAAAGTTTCCTTCTCAATTTGCGCATATTTTTTTTCAGTGTTGGTAAGGCTTCTTGATGCAAAAGCAACAGGGTGACCTTCCTGCAGCAAACATGTACCAAGGCCATCTTTGGAGGCATCTGTTTCTATAATAATATTTTTTTCTGGATTAAAGAAAGTTAAAATTGGGGCGCTGGTGAGCAAATTCTTAAGTTCCAACACAGCTGTTGAGTGGCTTTCATTCCAATGCCATTGAACATCTTCTCTAGTCAGTTCTCTTAATGGTGAAGTTATTTTGGATAAATTTGGTATGAACCTACCAACAAACTTCACCATACCTAAAAATCTCAATAATGCAGTCTTATTTTCAGGATTAGGCATTTCAGTTATTGCCTCTACATAGGCCTTATTGATAGTAATACCATCCTTAGAGAATATCTGGCCTAAAAATTTTACACTTGGTTTTTTTAGCTGAATTTTAAGTTTATTGAATTTTATGTTATATTTTGAAGCTCTCTGTAAAACTGTTCTCAAATTGGAATCATGCTCCATTTCAGTTGAGCCAGTAACAATGAGATCATCAAAATATAACTCAACACCCTCAATATCTCCAAATAACTCGTAATTCTTTTTTTGGAAAACCTCCGGTGCTGAGGAAATTCCAAAGGGCAATCTCAAAAATTGGTAGCGTCCAAATGGGGTACCAAATGTGCATAGATCAGAGCTGGAAGAGTCAAGTTCAATCTGCCAATACCCATCACGCATATCTAAAACACTGAAAAAACGTTTGCCTGCTAATTTTGAAGAAATTTCTTCCAAAGATGGGATCAAAAAATGTTCCCTTCTGATGGCTTCATTCAATTGCTTTGGATCCAGGCATAAACGCAAATCTTTATTACTCTTCTCTACAATTACCAAAGCACTTAACCATTCAGTTGGCTTATCAATTTTTTTTATTATACCTTCTTGTTCAAGATCATTCAACTTTTTTCTTAAACGGTCATGCAAAATTCTTGGAACACGTCTAATTGGAGTAATTTTTGGAATTGCTCCTTCCCTTAATGATATGTGATGGGTATTGGGAAATTTCCCTAGCCCTGTGAAAACTTCCGGAAATTCTTTTTCAATATCATCTACAGTGCTAAATACTGGCGTATTATCTACATCGACACTATCAATACGCTTAACAACATTCAGTCTAATAGAATCAGCTAGTCCCAGTAATGGTACTTGACCTTTTACATCAACAATCACAAACAGAATTTTTCTTATGACATCACTAGTCAAGTTACTAGTTTTGCATGGTAATATTACCTCACCAATTGCACTAATCTTAAATTTTGAGCTTCCATATGAAAGCAATGAAATATTAGAATTACTAATGGGTATATTTAAGTCCAAAGATTTAAAAACATGCAATGGTAGTATGCTTATCTCTGCCCCTGTATCGATTTTAAATTCAACAATCTTATCATAAATAAATACCTTTTTTGTCCAACATTTGCCTATTCTATTTTCTTGATTTTCAACTGCTCCTATCAACTTGATAACAGAATCAACATAAAACTCTGTGTCTTCACTCTCACTTCCACTATGCTCATTCTCACCTTCTTTTTGCATCACTTCATGCACTTGCCTGTCACTATACTGTCTGTTTGTTTTAAAGTTTCTGCCTCGGTTTCTGTTCAAGTCCCTATTGTTCTCCTGTTCATTTGGGCACATCTTGGCAAAATGATTTCTTGCCTGGCACTTTGCACATGTTTTATTATATGCGGGGCACATTCCACTTGCTCGATGGATATACCCACAATATTTGCATGTCTTGGGCTTTGTACCTGTCTGTTCCCCAACTTTGTTTCTTTCATACTTTATTGCATTAACTTGCGTTTCAGTTTGAAGAGTTTTAGCCTGATTTTTACTCGCCTCTATAGCCCTGCAAAAGTCTATACACTTTGTCAAAGTTAAATTTGCCTCTCTTAAAAGCCTTTCCTGGGTGCCTTTATCGAGAATCCCAATTACTATTCTGTCACGAATCATATCATCAGAATCTTTATATTCTGTAGTTTTAACAGCCCTGCGTAACTCTGTTAAAAAGTTATCGAACGTTTGTCCATCTTTCTGGATTAATGAATTAAACTTGTATCTCTCAAATATTAGATTCTTTTTGGGGGCACAGTATTCTTCAAATTTCTGCCTGACTTTATCTAGCTTTTTCTCATCACCTGTGGCAAAAGTGAAACTGTTAAAAAGTTCAAGGCCTTCATCTCCCAAAAGATTCAGGAACACAGCTACCTTTTTTTCTTCTTCTTTTGATGCAAAATCAGTTGCGAGCATGAACAAATCAAACTTTTGTGAGAAGCGCTTCCAATTATCAGACACATTGCCATCAAGAACTAGGGGCTCCGGTGGTTTAAAAATGCCTTCCATTTTGTGCTGAATAGTCAAGAATTCCACACAGTGAAATAATTTGTTTCAGGCTCCTAACCTCAACTACAAGCACAAACAACCGGAATTTTCACTAGCTAGCACAGTAAACCTTTTCACACCTGACACCATGTAAAATACTTAGGTTTAATGATTAAAACAAGCACAATTAATTAAGTATTTTATTATCAAAACATGCAGCTTCTCAGTAGTAGGAACAACGCTCCCGCGCACCAGCTGGTTCAGGTTGCCAGTTGCCCGTCCGACAGTTTACATCTTTTTTGTAGGTCATCTATTAAACCAGCATTTGGATATTATGGATAGGCAACCAACATAACATGTGGTTGGCCTACGCTGTTAATATACTATATTAAACATCTTCTCTCAAGAGCTACGGAAATTATAGATAGGGAAGCTATTCGTTCAAGAGACATTACAGTTATTCCAATTGCCTGACAATCTTGATATTCAGAACCAAAATACAACGCGAAGGGAATTATGGGAAATAAGTGCAGGTGAACGATTGACCAAAGCGGCCTCGCCATGCCAGTACTCTTCCGAGTTTCGTTCCGTAAATAGGTCGTTTATGCGAAAAAAAATTTAAATCTGCCGGTCGGGATAAATATTTTATTGAAATGAAGTTGAATTGCAATAGTTACTTAATTTTCAAAAACTATCCAATATAAGTATATCGATCTTCACCAGAAATTACAAGTTGTCTGTTTTTTATCAACTAAAAATATTAAATGTGCCTAGTTAATTGTTTGGTGATGAAATGGGAAATAAGAAAATTATTGACTTCCTACACTTTGCGATTCAGGTACAGAATTGTCAATGGCACAAAAGTGTCCTCAAAACAATTGACAAGTTTTATTATTAATTTTTACTGCTATACAGATAACGTGTAACTTCTGTGAAGATCGGAATCCAATCAAAACAAGTAATCTTTCAACGGAGCACCATGAAGTTTGACTCAAAAGACAAATCTCTTCCGAAGAGATATTTTGGCTCTTCCCTCAAAATCTCTCTTACATGTTGGTTTTGAACCAAGAGAGTAATAGCTTTGAACGAAAAGAATAAAATCTTGCCTGAATTAATTTTGGACAATCTATAGGAAGAGAGTTAATGCTTTGGATCAAGAAACATCGCTCTTGGACCTATTCAAAAGCGCGAATCTTTTGACTGAAAGTCATATTAATTTGGTTAAATAGATCCTTTTTTTCAGTGTGGTACTAGAAACTAACTATGTGGTTTACATTGAACTAGTAGCTGTCTTACAGGTTACTGGTGCAAGTAACTAATTTATTTACTATATACCAATGTAAACGCCGCTTTAGAAATTTTCCAGAATGTAGGTGGATTAATATAGATGGTGTATCTAATCCACCTGCAATCCAATGCACGGGCTACGTTAATCACCCTGTATATACATCAACAATTTTTCTGCCGCCGTGTTATTTTTTTCAGGTGAGCCCTCCTGGTAAGCAAACAGAATCCAGAAGTCGTTGGATGACTCTTAGAGAGCCTATAATAGGAACCTTCTACTAGTAGTAGGTAAGTACTTACATATTCAATAATTTCCCACTGGAAAAGTTTGAAATTTTAGTATAATGAGCTCCTAACTTTCCTCTTTTCCCCCTGAAAGTTTCACAATTTTCCCTTCAGTAATTTTCCAGAAAATAATTAAATTGTATAAGAGCCTTTCATTGGATATCCATAAAAATTGTGCCACTTCTATTTCTTAGGTAAGCCTCTTTCTAACGTTACCCAACAAAGTCCAGAATCTTCTGAGCCCGATCAAAAAAAAATAGGCTACTCATTATTTCTGGTAAAAATGCTGATTGAGATGTGTAAGTGCAAGGTAATAGTACATTTTCCACATATACAGTAAAACCCCGATTATCCGAGTCGCAATTATCCGAGCTCTGGATTAATCGAGCCAGTCTAAAATCCTGATTATCCGAGGTACGCATAATACATATACATATAGGCGTAGCACAAAAGTTCTGAGACCTGTTTAGCCCTTAGACTGATACCCCAGAAAATAATTTATATTTCTAACTGGCCAGTCACGAATACCTACACTCTTCAAATACATATTATATGTGCATTATTTGGATTATCCGAGTTTTCAGTTATCCGAGGTGGGTACTACAACGGTACTACCCCCCCCCCCCCACGTTATTTCGGATAACCGAGGTTCTACTATTAGTGCTTTAGTATTTTGAAATGAAATAAAACACAGCTGCGTTGTCATAATGTTTTCATTCTATTCGGAAGACGAACTAATTACAATTATGTTTTAAAAATAATGACTCCCATGCCGTCAATGGCATATATGGAATCATGCAGTCATAATACAGTTGCATGCAGTCATAAAACAGTCGCTTGCAATCATCATAAACTCTGTGCAGTCATATGCAGTAGTGTACAATCCATATACACTTACGAAATATCGTAAGCAGTCGCTGCGAGTGGAGCCTGCAATCTTGTTAGATATTACTCAAAACTCAATCCAGTCAACTAAAATCTTTAATACAATCATAATGCAGTCAAATATAGCAGGTGTACAAGATTTAGTTAGGTACTGAAACACCCCTCGGAAGTACCAAGTGTACAGTGTGCATTATATTTCACTTCAAAATCCTAATTGGATCACCCTCTATAATAATCGAGCATTTGGTTGTAAACTTCTCATTCACTCAATCAACAAATTGAAATTCCATTTGATCAATATCCTCCAACATTGGTGGTTTGAGCGTTTCTTTTCGGTACTAGCTGCGCCGCGGGGAACCTAATGCCATAGTTGCCCTGGTCTCATTTGTTGCACTAATATACCTCACGGGTATGTGTAGCAGTCGGCAAAACATACGGTGGAGGGCGGGTTGATTTCACGGATATGCTGTTGGTGTTGGTACCATGTAATTTCGATATTGGATCAAGCTCAAAAGGGACAGGGAACAGCTGAATGCTCTCTTTGGATAATTCTGATTTGTGTGTTACACATGAAGGCAATATCAACTTCAACAATGCAGCTCCTTGGACATAAGTTGTTTCCAGAATATTAACAGCTGAAATTTTTTTTTGTTTTGTGTGTTTCAGATGAAGATAACATCATCTTCCTGAACATAAGTTGCTTCCACAAGTCTTTCCAGAACATTGAATACATTTAAAAAAAAAGTTTGCTGGATATTGGAAGCTGAATAAATAGGTGATTTCTAACATAAAACATTCAAATTTTCACTAACATAAAGTTGTTTTTTCCAGGCATCCCTTTTCTATATAGACGTAGCCACAACTGACTGACAATGATGGATCCAAACTTTTATCACTTTTCTCTTCCAGGTGAAATTACATATGTGTCAATTCCCGAAAAACAGTTCATGATTCGACTGAATCTTTAAAGCAGGGAAGCCCCGGGGGAGCCTATTGAATTGAGTTATTAATACTGGAGTTATGACTTTTTTTAAATAATGTTGTTTTGTAAAGTGATACTCTACAAGCAATTTTTTTTACTCAAAAACTGAAGTGAGTGGAAAGTTAAAATTTTGAGGACTTTTTCCCAAAGGTTCAATGTAGAAAATACTAAAAACTCGAAGGGATTGAATTGAGTTATTAATAATGGAGTTATGACTTTTTTAAAATAATGTTGTTTTGTGAAGTAATACTCTACAAACAATTTTTTCGCTCAAAAACTGAAGTGAGTGGAAAATTGAAATTTTGAGGACTTTTTTCCAAAGGTTCGATGTAGAAAATACTAAAAACTCGAAGGGATTGAATTGAGTTATTAATAATGGAGTTATGACTTTTTTAAAATAATGTTGTTTTGTGAAGTAATACTCTACAATAGTTATTTATGATATAAGTGTTAAAAGTACATTTTTAAGGCACGCATGTGAAAGTTTGCAGAATGAGCGAAGCGAATTCTGCAATTCACATAAGTGCCTTAAAAATACTTTTAACACAAATATCATACAATATTTTTTCTACAAACGGCAACAAAAAGCAATAACCAGTAATAGTTATTTATACACCAAGTGAGTTAAATGAATGTTTGAGAAGAAAGTTTAATCCACGAGCCCCAGCGAGTGGGTTAATTTTCTTCGAATGAATAAACATTTTAACTCACGTGATGTATACAATATTTTATCCCATTTTGTGGAAATTTTCAAAATAAAGTACAAGGAAAAAATGCCGGAAGTGAGTTAAAAATATTTTAAATCACTGAGGTTTCAGATTTTTAGTTGGGTAGAGTGACTTAAAATGCCGAGAGCGAGTTAAAATGTTTTTAAATCACTGAGGTGATAAACGTCTTCTTACCTTTATTGTTATGCGTTCAATAATGTCATTTTTAAACGTCAAAATGGGATAAAAAATTGTATTTTTAAATGAATAATAAATTGGAAGCATCTTTCCTACATAAAATTATTGAATTTGACATTTGTCAAAAAATCCAAACAACCAGCACCTTGTTTCACAGATAATGAAATGTCATGTCAGTTTCTTGAAAGTCTGTCGTGGTCAGTAGTGCTTTTTGCTAAAAATGCAAGAAAATACAGAAGAAAAAAAGGGTTGCATCGATCCCTTGAAAAATATAGATGAGGCGGCGAATCGGGCTACCTCAGTTGTTCAAATTTCACCATTAATATCAATGGAAATAAATAAAAACAAACTTTTTTTGACGTTCGCTTTCAAAATTTGATGTTTCATTTTTAACACTAGTGCGATAAAGACTTTATGGCACTAGTGCGATAAAGTAACATTTTTAATGCTACGGGGGGGTGTTAAGAATTTCATTTTTAACACGTTTGTAGAAAAACAATTTTTTCGCTCAAAAACTGAAGTGAGTGGAAAATTGAAATTTTGAGGACTTTTTCCTGAAGGTTATTCAATGTAAAAAATACTAAAAACTCAAAGGAATTGAATTGAGTTATTAATAATGGAGTTATGACTTTTTTAAATAATGTTGTTTTGTAAAGTAATACTCTACAAACAATTTTTTCACTCAAAAACTGAAGTCAGTGGAAAGTTGAAATTTTGAAGACTTTTTCCTAAAGGTTCAATGTAAAAAATACTGAAAACTCAAAGGGATTGAATTGAGTTATTAATAATGGAGTTATGACTTTTAAAATAATGTTAATTGTGTTGTAAATTAATACTCTACAAACAATTTTTTCACTCAAAAACTGAAGTGAGTGGAAAGTTGAAATTTTGAGTACTTTTTCCTGAAGGTTCAATGTGAAAAATACTAAAAACTCTACAAAGAATTTTTTCACTCAAAAACTGATGTGACTGGAAAGTTGAAATTTTGAGGACTTTTTCCTGAAGGTTCAATGTAAAAAATACTAAAAACTCAAAGGGATTGAATTGAGTTATTAATAATGCAGTTATGACTTTTTTAAAATAATGTTGTTTTGTAAAGTAATACTCTACAAACAATTTTTTCACTCAAAAACTGAAGTGAGTGGAAAGTTGAAATTTTCAGGACTTTTTTCTAAAGGTTCAATGTAGAAAATACTAAAAACTCAAAGGGAATAAATTGAGTTATTAATAACGGAGTTATGACTTTATTTAAATAATGTTGTTTTGTAAAGTAATACTCTACAAACAATTTTTTCACTCAAAAACTGAAGTGAGTGGAAAATTGAAATTTTAAGGACTTTTTCCTGAAGGTTCAATGTAAAAAATACTAAAAACTCAAAGGGATTGAATTGAGTTATGAATAATGGAGTTATGAGTTTTTTTAAATACCTAATGTTGTTTTGTAAAGTAATACCTACTCTACAAACAATTTTTTCACTCAAAAACTGAAGTGAGTGGAAAGTTGAAATTTTGAGAACTTTTCCCTAAAGGTCCAATGTAGAAAATACTAAAAACTCAAAGGGATTGAATTGAGCTATTAATAATGGAGTTATGACTTTTTAAAAATAATGTTGTTTTGTAAAGTAATACTCTACAAACAATTTTTTCATTCAAAAACTGAAGTGAGTGGAAAGTTGAAATTTTGAGGACTTTTTCCTGAAGGTTCAAGGTAGAAAATACTAAAAACTCAAAGGAATTGAATTGAGATATTAATAATGGAGTAATGACTTTTTTAAAATAATGTTGTTTTGTAAAGTAATACTCTACAAACAATTTCTTCATTCAAAAACTGAAGTGAGTGGAAAGTTGAAATTTTGAGGACTTTTTTCTGAAGGTTCAAGGTAGAAAATACTAAAAACTCAAAGGGATTGAATTGGGTTATTAATAATGGAGTTATGACTTTTTTTAAATAATGTTGTTTTGTAAAGTAATACTCTACAAACATTTTTTTCACTCAAAAACTGAAGTGAGTGGAAAGTTGAAATTTTGAGGACTTTTTCCTAAAGGTTCAATGTAGAAAATACTAAAAACTCAAAGGGATTGAATTGAGTTAATAATAATGGAGTTATGACTTTTTTAAAATAATGTTGTTTTGTAAAGTAATACTCTACAAACAATTGTTTCACTCAAAAACTGAAGTGAGTGGAAAGTTGAAATTTTGAGGACTTTTTCCTTAAGGTTCAACGTAGAAAATACTAAAAACTCAAAGGGATTGAATTGGGATATTAATAATGGAGTTATGACTTTTTTAAAATAATGTTGTTTTGTAAAGTAATACTATACAAAAAATTTTTTCACTCAAAAACTGAAGTGTGTGGAAAATTGAAATTTTGAGGACATTTTCCTGAAGGTTAGTCAATGTAAAAAATACTAAAAACTCAAAGGAATTGAATTGAGTTATTAATAATGGAGTTATGACTTTTTTTAAATAATGTTGTTTTGTAAAGTAATACTCTACAAACAATTTTTTCACTCATAAACTGAAGTGAGTGGAAAGTTGACATTTTGAGGACTTTTTCCTAAAGGTTCAATGTCAAAAATACCAAAAACTCAAAGGGATTGAATTGAGTTATTAATACTGGAGTTATGACTTTTTTTAAATAATGTTGTTTTGTAAAGTAATACTGTACAAACAATTCTTTCACTCAAAAACTGAAGTGAGTGGAAAGTTGAAATTTTGAGGACTTCTTTCTAAAGGTTCAATGTAGAAAATACAGAAAACTCAAAGGGATTGAATTGAGTTATTAATAATGCAGTTATGACTTTTTTAAAATAATGTTTTGTAAAGTAATACTCTGCAAACAATTTTTTCACTCAAAAACTGAAGTGAGTGGAAAGTTGAAATTTTGAGGACTTTTTTCTAAAGGTTCAATGTAGAAAATACTAAAAACTCAAAGGGATTAAATTGAGTTATTTATAACGGAGTTATGACTTTTTTTAAATAATGTTGTTTTGTAAAGTAATACTCTACAAACAATTTTTTCACTCAAAAACTGAAGTGAGTGGAAAGTTAAAATTTTGAGCACTTCTTCCTGAAGGTTCAATGTAAAAAAATACTAAAAACTCAAAGGGATTGAATTGAGTTATTAATAATGGAGTTATGACTTTTTTAAAATAATGTTGTTTTGTGAAGTAATACTCTACAAACAATTATTTCAGTCAACTGAAGTGAGTGGAAAATTGAAATTTTGAGGACTTTTTCCTAAAGCTTCAATTAAAAAAATACTAAAAACTCAAAGGGATTGAATTGAGTTATTAATAATAGAGTTATGACTTTTTTAAAATAGGTAATGTTGTTTTGTAAAGTAATACTCTACAAACAATTTTTTCACTCAAAAACTGAAGTGAGTGGAAAGTTGAAATTTTGAGGAATTTTTTCTCTGAAGGTTCAATGTAAAAAATACTAAAAACTCAAAGGGATTGAATTGAATTATTATTAATGGATTTATAACTTTTTCAAAATAATGTTGTTTTATACAAATAAATACACCGTGATTTACGTAGCCTGTGCATTAAGTGGCGCTAACATTGGTATAGTTACTTGTACCACCTACTATGTAGTACGAGTAACTAGCCTACCATGAGCTGACTCAACGTCCAGGATAGTAGGCGTTTATACATAATATATTTTTTGCCAATACTAGTTAGTAGCTTTCAACATTTTCCAAATGAAAAACTGTATATCAAAAGTTTCCCACTGTCTATTGCAAGAAATTAATGACCTACTTGAGAAGGAACAATATATACAAGAAAAAAAATTTGGGTTAGAATGTGGATTAGTAGAAGGAATACCAAAGGAACACCTGCTCTACTTTTGAAAGAACTATCTAAATAGCCCAGGGATCTATCTACTTTCCTAGCCAGCACACCGGTACAAGTACTACTACTGGTACTAGAAACTAACTATGTGGTTTACATTGAACTAGTAGCTGTCTTACAGGTTACTGGTGCAAGTAACTAATTTATTTACTATATACCAATGTAAACGCCGCTTTAGAAATTTTCCAGAATGCAGGTGGATTAATATAGATGGTGTATCTAATCCATCTGCAATCCAATGCACGGGCTACGTTAATCACCCTGTATATACATCAACAATTTTTCTGCCGCCGTGTTATTTTTTTCAGGTGAGCCCTCCTGGTAAGCAAACAGAATCCAGAAGTCGCTGGATGACTCTTAGAGAGCCTATAATAGGAACCTTCTCCTAGTAGTAGGTAAGTACTTACATATTCAATAATTTCCTACTGGAAAAGTTTGAAATTTTAGTATAATGAGCTCCTAACTTTCCTCTTTTCCCCCTGAAAGTTTCACAATTTTCCCTTCAGTAATTTTCCAGAAAATAATTAAATTGTATAAGAGCCTTTCATTGAATATCCATAAAAATTGTGCCACTTCTATTTCTTAGGTAAGCCTCTTTCTAACGTTACCCAACAAAGTCCAGAATCTTCTGAGCCCGATCAAAAAAAAATAGGCTACTCATTATTTCTGGTAAAAATGCTGATTGAGATGTGTAAGTGCAAGGTAATAGTACATTTTCCACATATACAGTAAAACCCCGATTATCCGAGTCGCAATTATCCGAGCTCTGGATTAATCGAGCCAGTCTAAAATCCTGATTATCCGAGGTACGCATAATACATATACATATAGGCGTAGCACAAAAGTTCTGAGACTTGTTTAGCCCTTAGACTGATACACCAGAAAATAATTTATATTTCTAACTGGCCAGTCACGAATACCTACACTCTTCAAATACATATTATATGTGCATTATTTGGATTATCCGAGTTTTCAGTTATCCGAGGTGGGTACTACAACGGTACTACCCCCCCCCCCCCACGTTATTTCGGATAACCGAGGTTCTACTATTAGTGCTTTAGTATTTTGAAATGAAATAAAACACAGACATTGCTGCGTTGTCATAATGTTTTCATTCTATTCGGAAGACGAACTAATTACAATTATGTTTTAAAAATAATGACTCCCATGCCGTCAATGGCATATATGGAATCATGCAGTCATAATACAGTTGCATGCAGTCATAAAACAGTCGCTTGCAATCATCATAAACTCTGTGCAGTCATATGCAGTAGTGTACAATCCATATACACTTACGAAATATCGTAAGCAGTCGCTGCGAGTGGAGCCTGCAATCTTGTTAGATATTACTCAAAACTCAATCCAGTCAACTATCATCTTTAATACAATCATAATGCAGTCAAATATAGCAGGTGTACAAGATTTAGTTAGGTACTGAAACACCCCTCGGAACTACCAAGTGTACAGTGTGCATTATATTTCACTTCAAAATCCTAATTGGATCACCCTCTATAATAATCGAGCATTTGGTTGTAAACTTCTCATTCACTCAATCAACAAATTGAAATTCCATTTCATCAATATCCTCCAACATTGGTGGTTTGAGCGTTTCTTTTCGGTACTAGCTGCGCCGCGGGGAACCTAATGCCATAGTTGCCCTGGTCTCATTTGTTGCACTAATATACCTCACGGGTATGTGTAGCAGTCGGCAAAACATACGGTGGAGGGCGGGTTGATTTCACGGATATGCTGTTGGGTGTTGGTACCATGTAATTTCGATATTGGATCAAGCTCAAAAGGGACAGGGAACAGCTGAATGCTCTCTTTGGATAATTCTGATTTGTGTGTTACAGATGAAGGCAATATCAACTTCAACAATGCAGCTCCTTGGACATAAGTTGTTTCCAGAATATTAACAGCTGAATTTTTTTTTTGTTTTGTGTGTTTCAGATGAAGATAACATCATCTTCCTGAACATAAGTTGCTTCCACAAGTCTTTCCAGAACATTGAATACATTTTAAAAAAAAGTTTGCTGGATATTGGAAGCTGAATAAATAGGTGATTTCTAACATAAAACATTCAAATTTTCACTAACATAAAGTTGTTTTTTCCAGGCATCCCTTTTCTATATAGACGTAGCCACAACTGACTGACAATGATGGATCCAAACTTTTATCACTTTTCTCTTCCAGGTGAAATTACATATGTGTCAATTCCCGAAAAACAGTTCATGATTCGACTGAATCTTTAAAGCAGGGAAGCCCCGGGGGAGCCTATTGAATTGAGTTATTAATACTGGAGTTATGACTTTTTTTAAATAATGTTGTTTTGTAAAGTGATACTCTACAAGCAATTTTTTTTACTCAAAAACTGAAGTGAGTGGAAAGTTAAAATTTTGAGGACTTTTTCCCAAAGGTTCAATGTAGAAAATACTAAAAACTCGAAGGGATTGAATTGAGTTATTAATAATGGAGTTATGACTTTTTTAAAATAATGTTGTTTTGTGAAGTAATACTCTACAAACAATTTTTTCGCTCAAAAACTGAAGTGAGTGGAAAATTGAAATTTTGAGGACTTTTTTCCAAAGGTTCAATGTAGAAAATACTAAAAACTCGAAGGGATTGAATTGAGTTATTAATAATGGAGTTATGACTTTTTTAAAATAATGTTGTTTTGTGAAGTAATACTCTACAATAGTTATTTATGATATAAGTGTTAAAAGTACATTTTTAAGGCACGCATGTGAAAGTTTGCAGAATGAGCGAAGCGAATTCTGCAATTCACATAAGTGCCTTAAAAATACTTTTAACACAAATATCATACAATATTTTTTCTACAAACGGCAACAAAAAGCAATAACCAGTAATAGTTATTTATACACCAAGTCAGTTAAATGAATGTTTGAGAAGAAAGTTTAATCCACGAGCCCCAGCGAGTGGGTTAATTTTCTTCGAATGAATAAACATTTTAACTCACGTGATGTATACAATATTTTATCCCATTTTGTGGAAATTTTCAAAATAAAGTACAAGGAAAAAATGCCGGAAGTGAGTTAAAAATATTTTAAATCACTGAGGTTTCAGATTTTTAGTTGGGTAGAGTGACTTAAAATGCCGAGAGCGAGTTAAAATGTTTTTAAATCACTGAGGTGATAAACGTCTTCTTACCTTTATTGTTATGCGTTCAATAATGTCATTTTTAAACGTCAAAATGGGATAAAAAATTGTATTTTTAAATGAATAATAAATTGGAAGCATCTTTCCTACATAAAATTATTGAATTTGACATTTGTCAAAAAATCCAAACAACCAGCACCTTGTTTCACAGATAATGAAATGTCATGTCAGTTTCTTGAAAGTCTGTCGTGGTCAGTAGTGCTTTTTGCTAAAAATGCAAGAAAATACAGAAGAAAAAAAGGGTTGCATCGATCCCTTGACAAATATAGATGAGGCGGCGAATCGGGCTACCTCAGTTGTTCAAATTTCACCATTAATATCAATGGAAATAAATAAAAACAAACTTTTTTTGACGTTCGCTTTCAAAATTTGATGTTTCATTTTTAACACTAGTGCGATAAAGACTTTATGGCACTAGTGCGATAAAGTAACATTTTTAATGCTACGGGGGGGTGTTAAGAATTTCATTTTTAACACGTTTGTAGAAAAACAATTTTTTCGCTCAAAAACTGAAGTGAGTGGAAAGTTGAAATTTTGAGGACTTCTTTCTGAAGGTTCAATGTAGAAAATACTAAAAACTCAAAGGGATTGAATTGGGATATTAATAAAGGAGTTATGACTTTTTTTAAATAATGTTGTTTTGTAAAGTAATACTCTACAAACAATTTTTTCACTCAAAAACTGAAGTGAGTGGAAAGTTGAAATTTTGAGGACTTTTTCCTAAAGGTTCGATGTAGAAAATACTAAAAACTCAAAGGGATTGAATTGAGTTATTAATAATGGAGTTATGACTTTTTTAAAATAATGTTGTTTTGTAAAGTAATACTCTACAAACAATTGTTTCACTCAAAAACTGAAGTGAGTGGAAAGTTGAAATTTTGAGGACTTTTTCCTTAAGGTTCAATGTAGAAAATACTAAAAACTCAAAGGGATTGAATTGGGATATTAATAATGGAGTTATGACTTTTTTAAAATAATGTTGTTTTGTAAAGTAATACTATACAAACAATTTTTTCACTCAAAAACTGAAGTGTGTGGAAAATTGAAATTTTGAGGACATTTTCCTGAAGGTTAGTCAATGTAAAAAATACTAAAAACTCAAAGGAATTGAATTGAGTTATTAATAATGGAGTTATGACTTTTTTTAAATAATGTTGTTTTATAAAGTAATACTCTACAAACAATTTTTTCACTCATAAACTGAAGTGAGTGGAAAGTTGACATTTTGAGGACTTTTTCCTAAAGGTTCAATGTAAAAAATACCAAAAACTCAAAGGGATTGAATTGAGTTATTAATAATGGAGATGACTTTTTTTAAATAATGTTGTTTTGTAAAGTAATACTGTACAAACAATTCTTTAACCCAAAAACTGAAGTGAGTGGAAAGTTGAAATTTTGAGGACTTCTTTCTAAAGGTTCAATGTAGAAAATACTGAAAACTCAAAGGGATTGAATTGAGTTATTAATAATGCAGTTATGACTTTTTTAAAATAATGTTTTGTAAAGTAATACTCTGCAAACAATTTTTTCACTCAAAAACTGAAGTGAGTGGAAAGTTGAAATTTTGAGGACTTTTTTCTAAAGGTTCAATGTAGAAAATACTAAAAACTCAAAGGGATTAAATTGAGTTATTTATAACGGAGTTATGACTTTTTTTAAATAATGTTGTTTTGTAAAGTAATACTCTACAAACAATTTTTTCACTCAAAAACTGAAGTGAGTGGAAAGTTAAAATTTTGAGCACTTTTTCCTGAAGGTTCAATGTAAAAAAATACTAAAAACTCAAA
>OU892283.1:44119079-44359185 GCA_917834065.1 Ceutorhynchus assimilis
TTTTTTACTAGAGAAACAGTTTTAAAAAGCAATTTTAAGAAGAATTTGGGTTGTTTTGCCGTCTTTAATGCGGTTTTCAATCAAAAATACGCCAGGAAATGAACTTGATGAAAATAATTCACCCGTTTCGATCAAAACATTCGTTAGGAATGGTTTTTCCATTGTTTTAAGCTTGAATTTGATGGTTAAACGCGTATTTCAAGCCATATTTTCATTTGGAAGTGAAGTTATTCCAGAAAATGCGAAAATAATTCTATCTCACAATAATTTCGGATAATTTACTTTTTTTGATAGAGAAACAGTCTAAAAAGCAATTTTAAGAAGAATTTGGGTTGTTTTGCCGTCTTTAATGCGGTTTTCAATCAAAAATACGCCAGGAAAATGAACTTGATGAAAATAATTTCCAATTTCGATCAAAACATTCGTTTAGGAATGGTTTTTCCATTGTTTTAAGCTTGAATTTGATGGTTAAACGCGTATTTCAAGCCATATTTTTCATTTGGAAGTGGAAGTTATTCCAGAAAATGCGAAAATAATTCTACCTCCCAATAATTTCGGATAATTTACTTTTTTACTAGAGAAACAGTTTAAAAAGCAATTTTAAGAAGAATTTGGGTTGTTTTGCCGTCGTTAATGCGGTTTTCAATCAAAAATACGCCAGAAAATGAACTTGATGAAAATAATCACCCGTTTCGATCAAAACATTCGTTAGGAATGGTTTTTCCATGTGTTTTAAAGCTTGAATTTGATGGTTAAACGCGTATTTCAAGCCATATTTTCATTTGGAAGGGGAAGTTATTCCAGAAAATGCGAAAATAATTCTATCTCACAATAATTTCGGATAATTTACTTTTTTACTAGAGAAAGAGTCTAAAAAGCAATTTTGAGAAGAATTTTGGGTTGTTTTGCCGTCTTTAATGCGGTTTTCAATCAAAAATACGCCAGGAAATGAACTTGATGAAAATAATCACCCGTTTCGATCAAAACATTCGTTAGGAATGGTTTTTCCATTGTTTTAAGCTTGAATTTGATGGTTAAACGCGTATTTCAAGCCATATTTTCATTTGGAAGGGAAGTTATTCCAGAAAATGCGAAAATAATTCTATCTCACAATAATTTCGGATAATTTACTTTTTTACTAGAGAAAGAGTCTAAAAAGCAATTTTGAGAAGAATTTGGTTTGTTTTGCCGTCTTTAATGCGGTTTTCAATCAAAAATACGCCAGAAAATGAACTTGATGAAAATAATTTCCAATTTCGATCAAAACATTCGTTAGGAATGGTTTTTCCATTGTTTTAAGCTTGAATTTGATGGTTAAACGCGTATTTCCAGCCAAATTTTCATTTGGAAGTGAAGTTATTCCAGAAAATGCGAAAATAATTCGACCTCACAATAATTTCGGATAATTTACTTTTTTACTAGAGAAACAGTTTAAAAAACAATTTTAAGAAGAATTTGGGTTGTTTTGCCGTCTTTAATGCGGTTTTCAATCAAAAATACGCCAGGAAATGAACTTGATGAAAATAATCACCCGTTTCGATCAAAACATTCGTTAGGAATGGTTTTTCCATTGTTTTAAGCTTGAATTTGATGGTTAAACGGGTATTTCAAGCCATATTTTCATTTGGAAGTGAAGTTATTCCAGAAAATGCGAAAATAATTCGACCTCACAATAATTTCGGATAATTTACTTTTTTACTAGAGAAACAGTTTAAAAAACAATTTTAAGAAGAATTTGGGTTGTTTTGCCGTCTTTAATGCGGTTTTCAATCAAAAATACGCCAGGAAATGAACTTGATGAAAATAATCACCCTTTTCGATCAAAACATTCGTTAGGAATGGTTTTTCCATTGTTTTAAGCTTGAATTTGATGGTTAAACGCGTATTTCAAGCCATATTTTCATTTGGAAGTGAAGTTATTCCAGAAAATGCGAAAATAATTCTACCTCACAATAATTTCGGATAATTTACTTTTTTACCAGAGAAACAGTTTAAAAAGCAATTTTGAGAAGAATTTGGGTTGTTTTGCCGTCATTAATGCGGTTTTCAACCAAAAATACGCCAGGAAATGAACTTGATGAAAATAATCACCCCTTTCGATCAAAACATTCGTTAGGAATGGTTTTTCCATTGTTTTAAGCTTGAATTTGATGGTTAAACGCGTATTTTAAGCCAAATTTTTATTTGGAAGTGAAGTTATTCCAGAAAATGCGAAAATAATTCTACCTCACAATAATTTCGGATAATTTACTTTTTTACTAGAGAAACAGTTTAAAAAGCAATTTTAAGAAGAATTTGGGTTGTTTTTCCGTCTTCAATGCGGTTTTCAATCAAAAATACGCCAGGAAATGAACTTGATGAAAATAATCACCCGTTTCGATCAAAACATTCGTTAGGAATGGTTTTTCCATTGTTTTAAGCTTGAATTTGATGGTTAAACGCGTATTTTAAGCCAAATTTTCATTTGGAAGTGAAGTTATTCCAGAAAATGCGAAAATAATTCTACCTCACAATAATTTCGGATAATTTACTTTTTTACTAGAGAAACAGTTTAAAAAGCAATTTTAAGAAGAATTTGGGTTGTTTTGCCGTCTTTAATGCGGTTTTCAATCAAAAATACGCCAGGAAATGAACTTGATGAAAATAATCACCAGTTTCGATCAAAACATTCGTTAGGAATGGTTTTTCCATTGTTTTAAGCTTGAATTTGATAGTTAAACGCGTATTTCAAGCCATATTTTCATTTGGAAGTGAAGTTATTCCAGAAAATGCGAAAATAATTCTACCTCACAATAATGTCGGATAATTTACTTTTTTACTAGAGAAACAGTTTAAAAAGCAATTTTAAGAAGAATTTGGGTTGTTTTGCCGTCTTTAATGCGGTTTTCAATCAAAAATACGCCAGGAAATGAACTTGATGAAAATAATCACCCGTTTCGATCTAAACATTCGTTAGGAATGGTTTTTCCATTGTTTTAAGCTTGAATTTGATGGTTAAACGCGTATTTCAAGCCATATTTTCATTTGGAAGTGAAGTTATTCCAGAAAATGCGAAAATAATTCTACCTCACAATAATTTCAGATAATTTACTTTTTTACTAGAGAAACAGTTTAAAAAGCAATTTTAAGAAGAATTTGGGTTGTTTTGCCGTCTTTAATGCGGTTTTTAATCAAAAATACGCCAGGAAATGAACTTGATGAAAATAATCACCAGTTTCGATCAAAACTTTCGTTAGGAATGGTTTTTCCATTGTTTTAAGCTTGAATTTGATGGTTAAACGCGTATTTCAAGCCATATTTTCATTTGGAAGTGAAGTTATTCCAGAAAATGCGAAAATAATTCTACCTCACAATAATTTCGGATAATTTACTTTTTTACTAGAGAAACAGTTTAAAAAGCAATTTTAAGAAGAATTTGGGTTGTTTTGCCGTCTTTAATGCGGTTTTCAATCAAAAACACGCCAGGAAATGAACTTGATGGAAATAATCACCCGTTTCGATCAAAACATTCGTTAGGAATGGTTTTTCCATTGTTTTAAGCTTGAATTTGATGGTTAAACGCGTATTTTAAGCCAAATTTTCATTTGGAAGTGAAGTTATTCCAGAAAATGCGAAAATAATTCTACCTCACAATAATTTCGGATAATTTACTTTTTTACCAGAGAAACAGTCTAAAAAGCAATTTTGAGAAGAATTTGGGTTGTTTTGCCGTCTTTAATGCGGTTTTCAATCAAAAATACGCCAGGAAATGAACTTGATTAAAATAATCACCAGTTTCGATCAAAACATTCGTTAGGAATGGTTTTTCCATTGTTTTAAGCTTGAATTTGATGATTAAACGCGTATTTCAAGCCATATTTTCATTTGGAAGTGAAGTTATTCCAGAAAATGCGAAAATAATTCTACCTCACAATAATTTCGGATAATTTACTTTTTCACTAGAGAAACAGTTTAAAAAGCAATTTTAAAAAGAATTTGGGTTCTTTTTCCGTCTTCAATGCGGTTTTCAATCAAAAATACGCCAGGGAATGAACTTGAAAATAATCACCCGTTTCGATCAAAACATTCGTTAGGAATGGTTTTTCCATTGTTTTAAGCTTGAATTTGATGGTTAAACGCGTATTTTAAGCCAAATTTTCATTTGGAAGTGAAGTTATTCCAGAAAATGCGAAAATAATTCTACCTCACAATAATTTCGGATAATTTACTTTTTTACTAGAGAAACAGTTTAAAAAGCAATTTTAAGAAGAATTTGGGTTGTTTTGCCGTCTTTAATGCGGTTTTCAATCAAAAATACGCCAGGAAATGAACTTGATGAAAATAATCACCCGTTTCGATCAAAACATTCGTTAGGAATGGTTTTTCCATTGTTTTAAGCTTGAATTTGATGGTTAAACGCGTATTTCAAGCCATATTTTCATTTGGAAGTGAAGTTATTCCAGAAAATGCGAAAATAATTCTATCTCACAATAATTTCGGATAATTTACTTTTTTGATAGAGAAACAGTCTAAAAAGCAATTTTAAGAAGAATTTGGGTTGTTTTGCCGTCTTTAATGCGGTTTTCAATCAAAAATACGCCAGGAAATGAACTTGATGAAAATAATCACCCGTTTCGATCAAAACATTCGTTAGGAATGGATTTTTCCATTGTTTTAAGCTTGAATTTGATGGTTAAACGCGTATTTCAAGCCATATTTTCATTTGGAAGCGAAGTTTTGGGGAGCATTTCATCATGGTTGACGATAATGCGAGACCACACAGAGCGGGAATTGTTCAGGAGTTTTCGAGGGAACATAACATACAACAGTTACACCTGCCTCCAAAATCTTCTGTACATAATATAATTGAGCATGTGTGGTTTCGGCTTAAGTTACTGGTACGCTCACGCGAAAATGCTCTCCAAACGCTGGAAGAGTTGGCCCTTGCTATACAAGAAGAGTGGCAAAATATCCCTCAGTCATTCATTCACCTCTTGGTTGACACCATGCCACAGCGATGCCAACAGGTTGTGAATATGAGGGGAAGGGTCTACCCGCTATTAATTGAATAACTTTAATTGTCAGTCGTTCTTTATTAATTTTTTTTAGTTTACGTTGTTTATTACTTAACTTTTAGGTCACTTTGTTGTTGTTTAATCTTAGTTCATTTATTTTTTGTTCACTTATTTTGATTCGGTTTACTTAGGTACCTACCTTAATTTTTGTTTGTTTATTTAATTTAATAAAAAATAAACAGGAACACTTTTTGTGTTTTGTTTCAAGTCAACTTAAAAAAGGATTTACGTTTCTCATATAATTTTTTGTTTGGCAGATAATGTAATTTACCATCATTAACTTTATTTTTTGATACTGCTACCATTAGTGGAAGAATTATTATTTCAAATACCTTTAAAAGAGAAGCTATAGAAAAAATCAGCAGGTGATAAAAAATTCGGGTTTCCTCTGGCCACACCGAAATTGGCTCGAAGTATTTCAATTTTATCAGTGGTATTAATAATTATTAAATTTTATTAGCACGCCACTGCACAGCATATCATTGGTCGCGTTCCTAAGCACTCAACATGTTGAGTGATTAGTAAGCGGCTTTGTTCCAGCTAGTGAAATGCACAAGGTAGAAATGTTTTGATTGGCCTAGAGCTGATTTTCATCTGTTTTCAACATAGCCGCTGACTAATCACTCAACATGGAGTGCTTAGGAACGCAACCATTTTGACGCATTCGATATTTTTAATCATAAAAATATGCCAACCGAAAGATATGACAATTGCAATTAAAATTGATTTAATGAAAAATAATAATTTTTATTTGCTCGCCACTGTACAACATATCATTGAGATATTCGATATTTTCAATCACAGTAAATACGCTTGCCGAAAGGTATGACAATTGCTAAGAAAATTCACCGGTAAGAACGATTCAGGATGGTTTAGAACGAAAAAGTTGAAAAAATTGATATGGTTATGTATAAGAAACGATATTTTTAAAACAAAGGCAAATATCAAAATTTTGAGAAATTTGTTTCTTAATAATATATCAATGATTGAAGTGAACTGAACAAATGAAACTTTAAAAGATTATTTTTGAAATTATGCAACTTTGAACCTGAAGATCGGCGAGGCAGTAATAAGTTATTCCGAAAATAGATTATTAGTACGCCACTGGACACCACATTATTCAAGTTTTTTTTTTTTTAATTGGAAATGAACCAGGATATCGTGGGTATATCAAACAGCAGCAAAAGATGCAAGATGTAATGTACAGGATGGTTTAAGTGCTTAAAAGTTGAAAAAAGTTGAGGTTATGGAAAAAAGTCGATATTTTTAAAACCAAGGCAGGTATAAAAAAATTGAGAAATTACTTTTTTTGCAGAAGATCATAGATTAAAATGCCGCATAGAAATAAAATTAAAAAAATTATCTGGGAAAGTTACACACATTCAAAATTGGGATGAAAATCATGGACTTTTTTAACACCCTGTATTAAAAAAAAATGACAGTTGAAAAAATTTCAGTATAGCATTTTTTTTTTCACAAAAAGTTAATCTGTTAGCCCGTGAAAACCGGAGGTCGATATCTGGTCTGGTTCCAAAAATATCGAGCTTGAAAGTTAGGTGAAATTTTCCTTGTTCGAAAGCAATTGTCCAGCAGTTTAGTAATAAAGTGCAGGGGCGCTGTTCACTAAGTTTTCGGGGAAAATAGTAGGTTCGGAAACTATTATATCAATGAGTTTATTTCAAGAACAATATGTACACAAGTTTGCATTTATTTAATAGCATAAACTTATTTATTAATTTTTTCGCGAAAGTGAACCTACCTTGTATCTAACACATCGGCGACATCTTACAATAAAAGTAGATAATGACTAAATATAATTTGCGTATCCATACTCTTTCTAATCATTTATTTCTTAAATTTGCCGCCAACCTTTTTTACCATCCAAAAATTACCTGCTGGCCCTTTCAGACGCATTCCTTAGCTTTCTCTACTGTGAAACATCAAAACT
The DNA here is from genome assembly GCA_917834065.1 of Ceutorhynchus assimilis. NCBI lineage: Eukaryota > Metazoa > Arthropoda > Insecta > Coleoptera > Curculionidae > Ceutorhynchus > Ceutorhynchus assimilis. The sequence continues at coordinate 44,126,082 of OU892283.1, forward strand.
CACCTATTTTAGAATTTTCGGTAATTTTCAAGTACCTGTCAACCTGCTCTCGAAATTACAATGCTGTATGGCTTTCATAGGTAGTAACCAAAGTCTCTAGTACCACGTAGTACGTAGTACCTAATAGTATACCTACTATTATTATTATGTACTATCTAACTGTCACCGAAATTTGTTTTATATTTGAGAGGTTGGGTCATCAGTCATTAGTTAGACTCTCGGTTTTCAGTTATGGTTATTACTGGGTAGATATTTATTGTGTAGGTGAGTTACTCAAACGCCCCCTTTTTTTTTCTATACGTTGTCACGTTATAATCGCTCTTCAATAGTAAATTATTTCAATAGTAGTTTCCATAGAAATAACAGGAAAAAACTATCAAAATGAGCGTAAAACATCGTTAGAACTGTCAAACTAATTCACTGTATCGGATAGACTGGTTTGGTCTAGGAAAGCTAGTTTATCCTCTGGTAGAAATCTCCATATAAAAATTGAACGATTGCATGTTATAGTACGCGCAACAATATACCGTTGACTCCTACTGCAATAAATTAAGTACCCGGATTAGACCCTATTGTATAGGCCCCAACCTCTTCAAAGCTCAATAAATGGAATCAGGGTCGGCTTCTTTTAACAGCCGTTCTCTGAGGGAAATCAAAGTCGGTACAGTTTGTTCCTCATACATTTGATAAATCTTGCTTCTCAATAGATCTATTTCATTTTGGTCAATGCTTCTAAATGTGCCAGAATCACTCCGTTTTTTTTTTAGGATTAACAGGTTTAAGTACCATGTCTCTTACCGAAGATAAAGGAGTTTTTGTTAAAGTAGACGTCTCTGCTAATGCGTTCGTTGAATTAAAATTTCTACTCAACAAAGATTGATACACATTTTTAATTATTTGTTTGGCATCGATAGATAGGTAAATGCTTTCTTCGAAAAATGTCACTTGAAGATGCCCCCCTATCAGTACACTCAAAAGGACGCCACATAATACCACAGATAAGTCCAACTGAAAACTACTCTCTGGAAGACTACTAAAAACTAAAATTATAAAGTCAGTTGCTACTATTTATATTTTGGTTATTTTGACCTGATATGCAATATAGACATAGATATTCTCAAAACTCAGAATAATCTAGGTCATCAGGTATGTAACATACCTACCTGTTATAAATAGAATTTGTGATAATACCTGAGGATCCGGCTCTGCTCGTAAAAGGTTTAAATTTGGGGTTTTATGATTTATTACTTGGTCAAAAGGATAATGGGTGTTAATTTATTGCAGTAAGAGTCAACGGTATATTGTTGCGCGTACTTTACCTATACTCAGCGGTAAGATTATTGGCGCTTCTTCTTTCGAAATGACCTGATGATACGACCGATATAAGCGTAGAATTGCATTTTAACGATATTTTCTGAATTTTTAACTTCTTCGCAATCAAAATCTGTCCATAAGCACTCGTAAAGTGAACCTTGGACTAAAATACAACCTAAATTAGAGATAATAGGTACTCATAAGGGTCTTTTCGTAGACGTATTTTGGTTCAAAATGCATTGAAATCAACACAGCGGTATAAATTCATCCTACTAAAACTGCATCCTTTTTGGCTTGGCACCCTGGAAATTTAAGCTAGTCATACCGAGCTGTTCGTCGGCGCATTTCAAAAAATGCATCAAATTTGTGCCCCAAAAGTGCTTCCTTTATCGCTTCTTTTCAAACAAAATTCGACGATTTCTTAAAGTGGACGTTTAACTAAAATATAAAACCTAAATTGTTTTGATAAATCTAATTTTATCAAAACTCTCAACTGGCAAGTTTTCAAATGTCTCTCGTTCTTGCACCATATTTGTTTCATAATCAGGTTTCCATACGACTTCATGAGAGATTGTCATTCTCGGTAGCCGAAACAGTACGGAAGAGCTATAGTAAATTTGATAGGATTTGAAACAAGTCTCAACCCGTTTGATAATGAGATACTGGTACTCTCTCACGGGCCGTAGTTTACATATATTTTTTTAAAAATTATATTATATTATTATATTAGTTATTATTTTTTTTTTTTTTTTTTTTTTTACGGATATGCGCACTCGCAAGGAAATGTCCTATCACGCTCGAGAAGCGGCAAGTGCGCGGAAATGTCGGTGTATGTTGATCTGGAAACGGTTCAGGTTGTAACCTGCAGGGAAAACCGTCGCAGGGAGTTTATGCCACAGCGATGCTGTTCTCCAGAGATATGAATTCTGATATAATGAGGTTCTTGGTGCCTCTAGTTTGACAGTAAATTCATGGTTACCGTCTGTTTGACGGGTTCGCCTGGTAGGTGCTACTCTCGGTGGAATCATACGTGCCAACTCTTCAGAGCATTTTCCGTGATAGTACCTGTAGAAGAGAGATAAATCGCCCACAGATCTGCGATGTTCGAGACCATCCAAGTTACGAGTAAGTGCGGGGTCATTGATCAGCTTGATAGCTCGTTTTTGCACGGTATTCAAAAGCATTAAGGTATGTTTGGGTGCTGCACTCCATATATGTGAGCAGTACTCCATAGTTGGTCGAATCTGGGCTTTGTAGAGTGTCAGCAATTGGCTTGGTGTGTACAGATGTGTTGTACGAAATAGCACCCCCAGCTTTTGGGAGGCCCTTTTAGCAATATCTGCCACGTGACTGTGCCAAGACATGTTGGTCTCTGCAGTAACCCCCAAGATGTTCAACTGACTCTGTAATGTGACAGCACTTCCAGATAGCATGATGTTTGGCTCACCGGTGCTGGTCTTTTTTGAAAACAGAGCTGCTTGGGTTTTCTGCGCGTTGAACTGTACAAGGTTTTTGTTACCCCAGTCCTCTATTATCTCCAGGTCGTTATTTATCTGCGATATTTGAGTTAGTCTAAGATGATGGAATTCACGTGCGGAAAGACCTGTGGGTGGTATGAGTGAGGAGACTACATTGCCATCGTCTGCAAGCAATAAAGTGGATTTACTGTTTTATCTATGAGGTCATTTATGTAAATCAGGAAAAGAGTTGGCGAAAGGATTGCTCCCTGTGGCACACCAGCATTTATTTGGTAAGAGTTGGAGTTCTGGCCATCCAGTGCAACATAAATGGATCTGTCCTTTAGGTAACTTTCAAACCAAGTGCAAAGTTTCGGCGATAATCCCATTGCTTTGAGCTTGTTGAGCAGATTTTCATGCCAAACTTTGTCGAATGCTTTAGATATATCTAAGGCAATTGTTCTTGTTTCACCCCGCAACTCAATCGCTTTTTGCCATAAGTGAGTGACGTATGTAAGTAAATCGCCAGTTGACCTATATTTTCGAAATCCGTATTGCTTATCGTTGATAATTTTGTACTTTTCCAAGTACTTGGTTAGGTGATTGTTCACAACTCTTTCCATTACTTTTGATATCACCGGAAGTAGAGCAATTGGTCTATAGTTTAACGGATCTGTCTTTTTTCCTTTCTTTGGAATGGGTTGTACTGCGGCAGACTTCCATGATGATGGATATACTCCTTGCCTGTAAGACAAATTGAATAATTTAGCGAAAGTTGGGGTGAGTTCGTTGGCGCAATTTTTGAGTACTATTGCGGGAATGCCATCCGGACCCATTGCTTTCTTTGTATCCAGCTTTTTTAGGGATTTTCGTATTTCTCTGTGACAAAAGTGTACCTCTGGCATACTATGGGAGACCCTTTCAATGAACGGTGGAGTTTTTCCGTTTGGCACTGTTAGGTTGGAGTTGGAGGAAAACATTTGGGCAAGCATATTGGCTTTTTCCTCTGATGTTGTGGCTAAGTGATTATTTTTATCTGTAAGTGGTGGTATGGATGACTTGGTGAAGTTAGATCCAACAGCTTTTGCAAGAGACCAAAAAGACCTAGAACTACTTGGACAATTCAGCAACCTGTTTTTTATTCTTTGATTGTATGTTTCTTTAGCGGAGTCAATAGTAATTTTGCAACTATTTCTGGCTTCTATAAATTCTGTGTGGTTTTGAGCGGTTTGTTGTCGTTTCCAAAGGTTATATGCTCTGTGTTTTTTCTGTACAGCCGTTTGACACTGGCTGTTGAACCAAGGTTTTGCATTAGCTCTACGTTTAGTTGTATGTGGGATATATGCGTCCATTCCAGATAAGATTACTTGTGTTATTTCATTACAGCAAATATTGGGATCAGCTGTTTTAAAGCAAACCTCTTGCCATGGAAAATCCAGGTAATACTGTTTTAGGTCATTCCATTTTGCCGATTTATAGTGCCAGTTATTAGTTGAATATAGGCTTAATATGAAATAAAATAATGAGTCGTATGAATAAAGTGCAGCAAATGCTTTTACTCTACCTCCGTCTCTTTTTGCTGCATTAAAGCTGAATATGTTTACCTGAATAAACATAAGCAAAAGCATTTGCTTCTGTATTATTCATGAGACATTATCAATGGTCCGTATTTTCTTTACAGGCCTTTGAAATAAAAACAGCACATTTTGAAATTTTCTTTATTCAAATCATTATAAGCTAGGATACAGGTATAATCAATAATAATAAAAAAAAACAAATGTTTATTTTAAAACAGCAGTTAAAAGTAACTACTGCGAAATGTACACTATTTAGTTAGGGCCTTCATACAGAAATAACAGCTGCCTTGGAATGATGCTGGTCCATCCACTTGTGTCCTCCAATCAGATCTATTATAGTGCATGAAACAAGATAGTTTGATCTGCAATTTAAAGTCTTGTTTGCATCCAGGTGGTGATTTTCCCCAAATATTTGAAAGTGTAATGCTATCAACATATTTCAAGAAAAAATCAACGGTTAGATCTTTTAACTCATCAGCATTGCATTCCTCTAAACTCTTCTGTCCAGATAAAAGTTTCAGAAACTGTTCACCCATCTTTGAAGTCTCGAACTTGAATGATGACTATAACACACAAATTTTCAAAGCAGTATAGCTGTAAAATGTATGACCCAATGATGGATATCGTCGAATTTCTGACCATTCCCATATTTGTAGTAGCCTCTGCAGCAATCAGCCCCAGAGGTGGAAAACGGTCGATCTAAAGGTAGAGTTTTTAAGCACAAAAGAAGTTTGGGCATTCGAGCTCACGCACTTATCCTAATGACTCTTTTCACGCACCTACATCAAAACAAATATAGGAGACTAGGCAGTTATCACAAAATTTTGCCCCGGCCTCCGAACAGTAGTTAGGTACTTTTTTCAACTGAATATGGAATACCCATGAATAATCAAGCTGGTTTAGCCCAAGACTTTTTCTTCAGAGCGGCGTGAACAAATAATAGGAATACCTAATTAAAGTAATAATTCCTATTCAATTATTCCCTTTTTTTCCTTATTGAATAATTATACTATTTCAATTTTTCTTATACTCCAAATTACAAAAAAAATTTAAAACCATCAACTGGTTCAAGTTTCAAATATATCTATGTTCTCTATTTTAAAATTTTCCATGCCTCAATTAACTTTTGCATCGCACTTGAGCATTTTCCCCACATCAAATTACAATCAAACCATCAGCTGTACAAGTCCATACAAGTTTCCATGTCTCTCTATCTCGCCCTCCTGCCTAAAATTCAAATAACTCGCATCATCATGAAACTAAAGCTGTTTCTGCCAAAACAATATTCTGATATTTTGGAATCATATATGTGTGATAGACATTTAAGAGTCAAACAGGAAGATTTTGAGTCAAATTTACGAAAAATAAAAGCAGGTGTACCTCAGGGTAGCGTGCTAGGTCCCTACTCATATTTATTATTTACATGCGACATCCCAAAACCAGAAAATTGTCATTTAGCAACATTCGCCGACGATACTGGTTTAATTACAGTGGAAAAAAGTATTGAACAATCAACAGAAAAACTGCAGAACGCTGTCAGTGAAGTTCAAAATTGGACCAAAAAATGGCGAATAAAATTGAATGAAACCAAATCAATTCACGTTGATTTCACAAACAAAAACGTAAATCACATACAAATCACAATTAATGACACCCCTATACCATATTCAAATCAAGCTAAATATCTTGGTATGACGCTTGATGCGAAATTGCGCTGGAAAGCACATGTTAAGAAAAAAAGGCAAGAGCTTGAATTCAAGTATAGAAAAATGTACTGGTTAATTGGAAGGACGTCCAATTTAACCATACATAACAAGTTACTACTTTATAGGCAAATACTGAAACCAGTATGGGCATATGGAATTCAACTTTGGGGTTGCACTAAAGATAGTAACATACAAGTTATTCAAAGATTCCAAAATAAAGTACTAAGAAACATTGTTAATGCACCTTGGTACGTTCGAAATAGTGATCTACATCGGGAACTAGGAATTGATACTGTAACAGAGACTATAAGAAAGTACGCAAAAAGCCATGAAGATAGACTACATCGGCATGTGAATGTGGAAGTGATTGAGCTCCTAGACAATACTGAGCTAGTTAGAAGACTGAGAAGGGTGAAGCCGTTCGAGCTAGTGAACTGAAATTGAAAAACACAACAAAATAGTGCTATAAACACATCAAAATTGTGATTTACAGTTTAAGCAAAGTGGGGAAAACTGTTGAGTGAACCTCAAGAATTGTAAACTTTATAGTAAATTAGGTTAAAACAAAATTGCTAATTAGTCTTACTGACTAGATTGTAATGTAATAAACACAATGTGTTTGACAAATTAAAAAAAAAAAAAAAAAATCATCATGATGTCTAGAAGCTTACAACACAAGTTCTTGAGATACCCTGATAGCTCAGTGGTTAGCACTCTTGATTTTGAATGTGACACCGCAGATTCAAGCCCAGCCCGAGAAAAAAAGGATCGTCACTACGGTCGGCGCCGCCGCCACCACCTCTACCGTCTCCACCACCACCACAGCCGCCTCCGTCGACAACTACAGAACCGCCACCAAGTACCTAGGAATTCGCCATTAACCAGCGGCCATTTTGTAGGTTGGCGGCCATTTTGAACAACGACCAATGAATGGACAGGAGGAGGAGCCTAGCCCTGATTGGCCGAGAAAAGAAGCCTATTGGCGGAAAAGGGGCGGGGCTACACCCCAAAAAAGCAGAAAAGGGCGGTCAACCACCCAGAAGGGGCGGGGTTTCCCCCAAAAGGGGCGGCGCCACGCCCCCCCAGGAGACTAGGAGAGGGGATATCTGATAGTGCCGCATTCTCTACTCATCTGTCAGCGAATGCAACCATTGGGCATTGATGCTGCAATTCAACATGGCTTGATGTGTGCTAGCGCGGCGTTCGGGCGACTTCTAGAGAGTCTTCAACAACCACGATATCAGCGCTGAGACTAAACTTCGCTTCTTCAATGCAGTTGTAAAACCAATATTAAGTAAAATGCCAACATCCTAAAATATCCCGTTCAACGAAAGTTAACAAGAATTCTCGTTCCACGCAAATTCCAAGCCAAACCTCGGAAAGTAATTTGCATATTAAAAGCAGCGCCAATATTAGATAATTTTATTGATTTCGATGAGCCGGCGTTCCTGTTACACTTCGGACAAAATTTCATCGAGAAATATGTAATTTACAAATACCATGCGCCGAAAGTATGTCCTAATAAAGTTTAAATTTGCTCCGAAAATTCCTTGTTTCCTACAAATTTAAGATATATTATCTATAAAAACGAGCTCAGCTCGACTGGATTTTCCAAGTTGTTTAATTTTATGGCGGTTTCAATGGTTCAAATATACAGGGTGAATTTGAAAGTGAGTTTTTTCAACAGAGTAGTATATGTAGGAACATGGAATGTACAGGGATTGCACAAGAAAAATGGAAGACGTCAAAGGATTAGAGAAAATGAGCATAGATATTGCAGGGCTCACCGAAATTAAGAAAAAGGGCAACGGAATAGAATACTTGTCAGATTACATACATGTAAGAAAACATTAGACTTTCGACAATAAAAATAGTTTATTTCAAATTCTCAAAAATATTAGGGCGACGATGCTTTCAAGAAGCTGAACAAAATGCAAGTCCGTGTCGAAAATCACTAAAACTACCTAGCCTAAAACCTAACTGTTTTTTGAAGAGCCCTTTCAATGTTACCGAAGTTACAATGGGTCGGGTCATAAACAGTGAATCATACAACCTAAATAATAAAACCAAGGGATCAACTATGGTTTTGGACAAATCCTTTTTGCGTCGCTGTCACGTCTCTATTTTTGGGGTATCAGATTCTCGCATACACATATACAGTGGAGTACCCAAAGATAAAAGAGCTGCCAGAGGAGTCTCATTATTAATCCATAAAAAGTATAAACAAAAAATAAGCAATTGGAACACAATAAATGAACGCATAGCAACCGTAAACATTTCAGTTAGGGGACATAGAACTACCGTTTGCGGCCTCTATGCTCCAAAAGAAGACGCAGGACAAAGTGAAAGAAATGAGTTCTATAAAACAGTAGACAACACCCTTACAACACTCGGGAATCAGAGGGAATTGATATTGCTAGGAGATCTTAATGCAAGAGTAGGGGGATCTCGGGACAGTGACATAGTTGGAAGGTATGGAGAGGAAACGCAAAATAATAATGGCCTTAGACTTATAGAACTCAGCGAACAATACAAACTCAAAATTCCTAATGGTTTTTTCAACCATAAAGACATTCATAGATACACATGGCATCAAGATACGAGAGTTCCTGAAAGTATTATTGATTATGTAATTATAAAACAAGAAATGAATTAGCAAATCAAAGATACAAGAGTCTATAGGGGGATCAAATGCCGCTCCGACCACTACCTGCTTACAACAAAAACCCGAATTAAATTCAATAGGGACACGCAAGATATTAATACCTCCGACCATACCGACAAAATAGATCAGAGCAGATATAAAATAGAAGGCTTACGAGAATCAAGCATAAGAACTCTCTACCAGAATCGTATAGACCAAAAACTAAATGACCACTATCTGACAGCCGAAACATCCGAACCATATGAACGTGTCACCCTATCTATTCATAAAGCACGAGGAAACAAAAGCCCGAAAAAAACATCATCTGACATGGAGTGCCAAATTAGAAGAACAGAAGAATATTAAACAACAAGCATATAATAAATGGTTAGCTACAAAGGATGATAACGATTACAATACATACAAACGACACCTACATGAATTTAAGAATCTAATTCAAACCAATAAGAATGAAGCCTGGGAAAGAAAATGCAAAGAAGTCGAATGTTACATGGGCGGGACAAGATTTTCGGCGGCTTGGAACCTAATTCGTTCTCTAAGGAAGGACACATCTGCCAAAACCAACATACAGCCAATACAAATGGGTCAATGGAAAAAACACTACGAAAGAGCATTAACCCACGGGCAGGCGCGCTATCGGCCCTTTATGCCGCCTTCTTACTAATTCAACGATTCCGCAAATATTGTGGATTTTATATATTGGCCGTCTAGCAATGTTCAAATGACTACGTCAGGAAACCTACTACGCACACGCACTACGCTAGTTCAGATGTCAGTTGAACTTGCAGTTGTTGAGTTGTACGCCTGGTTATGTAAGTAAAATTGCAAGGGGAATATTACTAAGACTGTTACCTGCTATAAATGTTTGCCTACAGTGGAAAAAGGAGATTAGGAAGAAGCGGTTTTTTTTTTTAATTTTGTTAAAAATTGAAATTTATAGGTTGTATTTAAATAATATGAAAATTATTTTTGTGTTTATACGAAATTAGTATAAAGTATTTCATTTAGTTTTAGTTATCTGGAACTACAATTTATTTTATTTATTTTTTCTCTATTAAAAAATGAATTTTGATGTTTTGAATTATTTTGTACCTTTTTCTGCTGGCGACACGCAGTGCCGCAGCGCACCCGCTTATGCGATTTTCAAAGGCGCGCCTGCCCTAGGGTTGAATTATTTAGAAGAGTTGATGAATCTTCTTCTGAAGAAAATTCAGAAAGTGAAGGGTTATCGATATTTAATCTTTTAAAATCCTTATTTTTTTAAAGATTTTTTTTTAATTATTAAAGAGCCATAGGCATTAAATTTCGAAACAAACAAATAAAATGGGCAATTAGACAAAAACTTACAGTATAATCAAGGATGATTCCATAGAGCTTCCAATTTCAATTTGAATTTCAAAATAAGCTTTATTGTTCAAATTCTCAAGAAATTATTGACAAAGAAACAGGATTCTAATACTAATTCCTAACTACAAAGTAGGCAGTATAACGGCCACAAAAGGTATAAGATTATACAAAAACAAAAATAAACAAATAAATAAACTACTATGCTTACATAACAAGAAGTACCTAACTACAAATATTTTTGAAATAAAATCCATAAAACAGACTAGAATTAAAAGGAAACGGTGTAAAATACACACAAGACAAAATTAAAACAGAAAGAAATTAACACAAAAATAGAAGTCTGATAAAAATTAATATAGGCAGAAAACTTAAAAAAAAAGAAAATATAAATAAAAATATTTAAAAAAAATTTCGCAATTATTCATAAAACAAAACAACCATTGATAAAATCAGTCATAGGTAAAAAAGAGTAAAACAAAAAATACACATATATAAATTAGATTAGGAATAGAATTCTTGTAGGCTGTAGTATGTCTTGAGAAGGTACCTTTTCAGATCACAACGAAAAGCAGAATTGTCATATTTGTATTTTCTTTTTCAGTAGGGAATTCATTAAAGACCTCAACACTCTCGTAGAACACAGAGTTCTTTGTAAGAGCAAGTTTGGGTATCGGTAAAGGCAAGTTGTTTTGTCTTAGATTATAGTTTGATTCTCTTTCAAAGCGTTGGCATTTTTTGAATAATAAACAGGACGTTTCTAATATGAAAATGCACGGAACTGTTAAAATTTCGTGCTTAATGAAAAGTGGTTTGCAGCTATCTCTGCATTTCGCCCGGCACAAATATCTTACGGCTCTTTTTTGTAAGATAAAAGCAGATTGAATTGAGCTTTGCGTTGAATACGTATAGCAAAAAAAATAACAGGACCAAGAACTGACCCTTGTGGGACGCCATGTTCAAGTCTCAACGTTTCAGAGTCCTCACAATTTGATGTTCTTATTAACTGACTTCTTTCTGTCAGGTATGACTCGAATCATTTGAGTTCTCCTCCCCTGATACCTTAATGACTCATTTTGCGAAGCAGTATTCCGTGATTCACGCAATCAAATGCTTTGGAAAAATCACAAAACACTGCTGCCGCCTTTTCGCCATCAATAAGGCTGAAGAAAAGCTTTTCTAAAAATGAGAAAATGGCGACCTGGGTTCCCTTTCCTTCCTGAAACCCAAATTGTTCTGGTGTTATAATATCTTTGTTGCAAAGAGATTCAACCAATCTAATTTCAACTATCTTTTCTATGATTTTCTAAAGTGTTGTCAACAACGAAATTGGACGATGATTAGATAATCATAATCATCCCCACTTTTAAATATTGAAACTACAACAGCCCACTTCAAACAGTCTGGAAATTCACCTGCGATAAAGAAATCATTGAGGCAAGTCACAAGTGCCATGAGAGCTTCTTCTGGCAGATTTTTAAATATCTTTAATGACAAGTTGTCAACACCTGAGGAATTTTGTTTTTTTTATGGTATTGTACAGTTAAACTGATTGAGTTCTGATGACGTAATATTCAGTTAGCTTCTTGTCTCTTCTGGTTTCCCTCGCATTCCATTAATAATTTTCCAGTATTCTCTTTGAGAGTTAGCCGCGTTGTTGATCCTTGTATGATTTTTTTTTCGCTGTGCGTATCACCTTTTTATACAAATATGCTACGATATAGATTAAAATAATTATTAAACTAATCTGAGTTTGCAAACTTTCGTATTGTATGTAAAGACCTAATATTTTTGCCCGAAATTCCAATCTCATTTGTGATCCACCGTTTTTTAGGTTTTATTTTCAGTTTTCTTAACCCTCCATTAGGCGCGCGAGCTTTTATAATATCATTAGTCGCGCTGTATCACAGAGATACATGTACTAAATCATTGATAAAAAAATTGAACCTTCTGATGAATTTCGGTTTTACAATTTCTATGTATTTATTCGTGTACTCAACAATCACTTTTTACTGAAAAAAAGATTCCAGAAGTTAGATTCTGTTTTCGCAGTCGTTGCAGTTTGGCTAACAATGCCCGGCAGCTCTACGATACTATTATGTGGTCTCTTCCGAGTCAGCTTGCGATGAATTTTGTCTTATCGAGTTCCATCTTTACCTAAGATGAACAGCCTCTTGTACCATAATAATAATGTAAAAAAAATACCAAAAAAATAGTTACAATTGAAGAGCACCGATGGTATACAGAGAAGTCGCGTTGTATCAGTCAGGCATAAAGCCGAGCGCTCCCCTAGTTTTTTGGAAATTCCAAATTTCCAAGTAGAGGTACGACCATGTAATTTTAGGAAATTAATTGGTATAGGGTACCTAAGGACTACTACAAGCCATAATATTATAGGGTTTTTCCTTTTTGATTTATATGAAAAAATAATAGGCATGTATCTCTCAGATACACGCGCGACTAATGGAAGGTTAAGGGAAAACTTTTGTTAAAAATAGTCATACCTGTTTTCTGAAAACACTCTATAGGATTGGCTGAGTTTTGGATAATTTCCCAGTTGATGGTGTTCGCACAAATATCTAAATGTCTCAAAGTTTCTAGTACTTTCTACCCTTCTTCACAATTTTTTTCTGCTTTTCGTGTTGTAGTACTAATTCGGCCGTAAGGGCTTCATGATTGCACTGAAGAGTTTCACAATCACAACCAAATTCAATGTCTTATAGATTTGAGGTCGAACAGCAGCCTAAAAACGACGATGAAGTAGAAAATCGGCAGGGTTGCAGCTTCTTCGGTACTTGACAGCTAGCCAGATGAGCAGCTTCACCACTGATTGCAATATTCCTGAGGGTTTGGAGACTTCTAGAACGTTGAACCGACTTTGTCACGTAGTGAATTCGACGTCTTGCAATTCGAACACTTCGCAATTCGATCACTTTGCGGACTCCGATACTTCACGAACTCGGGCACGTAGCGGACCGAAAAATCTCCTGGGTCGAAGAGCGCGTTAAGATTTAAAAGTCACTTCCGCACAACGGTTTACCAATAAAGGGCAGAATCGCCAATTAAATACATTGTAAGGCAATTTACTTTTTAAAAAAGATTTATTTTCCAAAAAGGGGCAATTAAAACTAGGTGAACAATAAAATGAAGAGCAATGAGTTTTGACATTAAATTTCTCTTCCTAGGTGATTAATGAAAATAATGAAAAAAACCTAGGTCAATAATGAAAATGACGTCATGGCGCAAGGATATTGTCAGGTTTCTATTGGTTTAATTTCAATTTCAGTCTGTAAATAAAAAAAATAAAAAAACAGCTTTCTGTACGTACATAGGAAGTTACCATGAGCTGTTGATAGAGGACAGCATTTTCAAGAAGCATTTACTCACAAATTTTGAACCCACTTTCGATTTTCTACTAGCAATAGTAAAAAATATTCTATATATTCCGCAGTAGAGAAAGTCATTATATACCTTGCGCATTATAAACCTCGGCGCTTCGCGCCTCGGTTTATAAAAGCGCTCGGTGTATATCGAACAACTTCTCTACCTAGGTACATAATATACTATTATTAAATTGGAAAAAGAGTCATAATATAATTTTTGTATTGGTTGTATTTTGTTGCTGTATTACACATTTCAGCATTTCAACCTACTTTCTGACAAGGAAGAATTTTCATTCAATAGAAAGGAAGTTCTTTTATTTATTGGGGGGAGGTGCAAGGGTCAAGGGACATCTGATGGTGCAAATTGATTGGTCACCTAATACATATTATATTTCCGTTTTCTAATTGTTAAGTCAGCAGGGCAATGACCAAGAACCGATCGGCATCCGCTGATCGATTGTCTAAAAGCATTAAATCATCATATTCCAGCTTCGTGTCAATAAATAAGAATAGTTCTAGTATCTCCTTTCGCATGAGAATAATTTGTTCTTATAACCATAAAAAATTATTTTCTAAATTTTTTCGTATGATGAAAATTTGCTTTTAGAATTTTTTCGTATTTAAAAATCACGATTGTGGAATTTTTTTATGTAAGAATTTTTCGTATGAGAAAAATTATTTACCCGCGTTAAACACTAGGTAGGTACTTATAAAAGTTTTATTCGTCGCATCAGGATTCAAGTTCATCCGGCTCGAAGGACCATATTTTGTCAAAACTTTGCAGTTTTGTTCTTGATTGTTTAGTTCATGGAATAAAATAAAACAAAAAACCAACTAGTTTTCAAGCAAAAGTAGGCTGTATTTAACGTAAAAACAAATGTACACTTAGGTAGGTAAATCAAATATAATTATTGCCCAATAAAATTTTTACCATAAAGTTTAATCAACGCCACAAACTTAAAAAATGACCCTTTTAAATAGAAAAACGCTTCGTTCCAAACAGGTCAAAATGGCGTACTAATACGAATTTCCACATAGGAACGTAAGGTACCGTTCTCTTATCGATCCCTTTCAAGGCGCAGGGAATTCTTCTTACTGTCCGCCAGAAGGGTCAAAACTCAAAATAGCTTGTCTCTCATAGAAAGGCGAAAATAGTAAAGAGAGGCCCTGACAAACAATGTGCAACCTCATTGTACAGGTTCGGCCGCAACAAGCACATTTATAAGTATTATTTGAGGAGTTATATGAGGCGCCCCTGTTTAAATGTCATCCCAAGAATTCTAAAATAACTCCGATTCTAGGAGAAAAAAATATTCAGTCGATTAGACCTGCAATAGTCCCACCATAACTTTAAATCTGATGTTTACTGACGCAGGGACCTTCAGTGATGGATGCCATACATATGTATATCTAGACACTGCTAGGGAACTTTCCGGCGCTTCAATGCTTGCAAGATAAGACTCCTGCCACCCGCGAAAGATTCTTCCAAAGGTGATGTAGGGTTCTATTAAAACAAAGTAAATCCTTTTCAGGTTCAAAAATTATAGGAGGACATTCTAACAAAGAAGTATAAACAGGATACCAGGGCTGGTAGGTCCAATGTTGCACAATCAGTATACCTCGCGACCTTTCTTCTATAATCTTTTTAAGTACTCTAATAAGTATAACAGGAAATTTGGGAAAACAATAAAAATAAAAGCTATCCCATTTAACCGTGAATGCATCAACTTCAACGCTCTCAGGATCTCTCACCCAATATAGGTATTTCTCACATTTCTTATTAATTCTAGAAGCAAAAATATCAATATCTGGGGAACCAAATTGACTGACAATTGTTTCAAACGCTTTTTCTGACAATTCTTATTCTGTATCAATTTGAAGCTTGCGAGACTCTCTATCTGCTATAATGTTATCACTTGACTTAATGTAAGTAGCAAAAATTCCAAATTGTTCTCGCGAGTTTATTTAACATAGAGTGCTGTGTACTTCCCATTCTATTGATGTACGAAATAGCTGCGGTATCCTTCAGACCAGAAACCATGCGATTTATTATCACCACAGTAAAGACCCCAACCTGTACCCGAAGCATCTGAAAATATTTCGACCTCGTAATTATCAATTTTGATGAAATTTATTGCAGTCGGTATGCTTTTAGTCCACCAATTGAAATATTCTCCTAAACAGTTGGGAATATCCATTATCTTGTTATACTGTCCCCTTGCTCTTTCAAGAGCAAAAAACTTGACTCGCCGCAACAAATTAGTACCTAATTGACCATATTTTATGACGGGACAAATAGAAATCAAATTTCCAAGTCTCTGATTTTACAAATTTTGACACGAAAAAACTTTTAACAAGAACTACCATTTTTGCCTTCTTTTAGTCAGGAATAGAAACTTTCATTAGGCTTGCATTATATAAAAAAAAAACCTGAGCCAGTTATTTTCAGGATAGGTTGCTCTTAGCAAAATTTATTACAAAACCGAGGGATTGTAATATTTCTATACAATACACAATACAAGTCGTTTATTTCCATCGACAATACATATGTACATAATATCGTATAGGAATAATTGTCAAAATCTTAATCCTAACCTAACTAAAAGAATGGAAGAAAAAATATAAAAAAAGAAATGAAATGAAAAAACTAAAAATTACAAAATTAATTTGGGACTTGCCTTTATGTAATAATTGGTCAGTATTCCTCTACCCGATAAAAAGTTTTGCCTAATAAATATTTATAACATATGTTTAAATTGCTTTAATGATTTACAATTCTTAAGAGGCCTGGGTACCTCTGTGCGACGGGTTAAACTATTTTTTGATTTACATCCAAAGTATTGAATCAAAATCAATGAAATTTGGTGGGATGATAGATGATGAATCACAGAAGAATGAAAAGTAATTTTTTATAGAAAAAAGTAATTCTGAAAATTATCTCGCCTCTCAAAAAAAAAAAGATTGGAATATAAAATACTTCTCACATTTCTATGTTAAAATACTAACATTTTTTACCAATATAATTTTTTTGTTAAACACGTACATTCTTGTTAAACATAAAAAAACAGAAAATGTATTATTTCGGATCAATTTCTGCAATCGCAACTACATATTCTATGGCATGGCAACACTGAGAACTGCCCCGCCAACCCCCGGCCGGCGCTTCGACAACATCCCGGGAATAAAATAATATTTATTCTTATCTCAATAATTGTTTTGACCATTCCGTGCCGTCGAAGAGTTTTTGCATTGCCTTTTGTGTTTTGAAAATAAACTGGGTAAAACCTTTGGTACAACTTCAGAAATTTTTGATAGGAAAAGATTACGTTTATCTACTGAACGTAAAAATTGACGACTTCCTATAAAAAAAATCTAGGTGAAATGGTAATATTAAGTACATTATTTAATATAATTAATAGGTGTGGTAACTAGGTAATTACCGCACGCGAGAGAAATTTGCAATCTCTAAGGGCGGTAATAGCCTAATTACCATACCTATTATACAGTATTTTATCTACAATCATGCGGTAACAAAATATCTAAAAGAAGCTTAAAGAATGATGAAAAAAATGAGCCTTTCACTTTTGACAGTGAACAAGTAGAATTTAGGTGATAGGTATAGGTAATATATCTTTGGTAGGCGATTGAAGGTATTACGTACCTATGTGGTTAGAGCGTGCGGTAATAATATTATCGCATGCCGTGCGGTAGAGTGCACTTCACCGCACTCATTTGCGTGTCGTAGGGAGCCTACTCAGTGCTGAAAAGTAACTTTACCTACAAGCGTGCGGTAAAGTGCACTTAACCGCACTTATTTGGAAATGGAAAGTAGCACTCTACCGCACACTATGCCGTAAAGTTACTTTACCTACGAGCGTGCGGTAAAGTGCACTTTGCGGTAAACTGGACTGCAAGTGTGCGGTAAAGTTAACTTTACCGCATAGTATGCGGTAAAGTAGATTTTGGTATTTATGATTAAAATTCCTTTTTTTTCAGAAAATGGATTTTTGATCATTTCTAAATCTAATCTAATTTCATTAATTAATCTGATTCATTAATTATTTTTATTAATGCCTTTTTTTGGAGATGTTCATAGGTAAAATTTTGTACCTAACACATGCGGAAAGTGCCTTTACTGCCCTTAAGGGCTTGACCGAACTCCGCTTCGCGTCGTTCCGTCAACTGCCGTTGCGTGCGGTAAAGTATCACTTTCTGCATTTGTTAGGTAAATAACTATTACCGCATAGTGTGCAGTAAAGTAGACTTTGGTATTTATAATCAAAAATCCCTTGTTTTCCAGAAAAGAGATTTTTTGTCATTTTTAAATCTAATTCAATTTCATTAATTAATCTAATTCATTAAATAATTTAATTGATGCCTTTTTTTTTGGGGGGTGTAGATGCTCATAGGTAAAATTTTGTACCTAATACATGCGGAAAGTGCCTCTACCGCCCTCAACGGCTTGACCGAACTTCGCTTCGCGACATTCAATCAGTGCTACTTTCTATTTACAAATAAGTGCGGTAAAGGTGTTTACCGCACGTTCGTAGGTAATAGTTATTTATATCACAAGTGCGGTATGAACTTAATTTATTACAATAAAGAGTGGTAATCACACGAGTGGTGTAATGAGCGTTACCGTACGTGTGATATACAGCATTTTATGTATGACGCAGATTTTTTTGTATGTATTCCAAATTGGTTTTATTTTCCACAAAAGATTAAATTTATAACTTTTCCGAATAAATTAATTTTAAAAAATGCCGTTTTTCAATGAAAATGAGTTACATAATGAGCGCATTACATCACAAGTGATTTATATTACATCACTAATGATGTAATGAGTTGATTACATCACTAAGTACGATAATACAACTTATTACGTAACTCAAACACTCAAACAGGCTTAAATGAGTTACGTGATAAGCTCTTACAGTGTGGGTCGTACATAAAAATTCTTTACCGCAGTGCTGTAATAGTATATTACAAAACAAGTGTGGTATTTAGGTTATTACCGCACACGGGAGAAATTTGCCAACCGAGCCGGTGAGGCGAGCTTTGCAATCTCTAAGGGCGGACATAATCTAATTAGTAATTACCATACGAATTATATACAGTATTTTATCTACAACCGTGCGGTAGCAAAATATTTGATAGAAGTTTGGAAAATTATAGAAAATAAAATTGCTTCTGGCACATTAATTTGACAGTGGACGGGTAGAATTTAGGTGATAGATAGGTAATTGAAGGCATGCGGTAATAATATTACCACACTCTATTACAGCACGTCATGCGGTAATAAAATTACCACACGTCGAGCGGTTATATGGTACATACCGCACGCAAAATCGTGTGATATACCTTAGTTACCGCACGCTCGTAGATGAAACTTCTTTACCGCACTCTTTTAAAAATACGTTTGATAATGTTCATATTCTTTATTAATGTACACTAAGTGCGGTAAAAATTCGTAGAAAAAATTTTGTTTCCAACATGTGCGCAAAGTGTCTTTTCCTCGTCCAAAAACTTATCCGAACTCCGCTTGACGTCGTTCGTATAAAGTCTGTTTTTTTTTTAAAGATAAAAGTCAAAATGACATTATGTTGGCAATACAATGTAAAATTGTCAATGCTTTCAAATTTTCAATGTAGAAAAGGCTTGTGTTGCCAACATAGTTGCTCACTAAATTTTTGACTTGGGAAATCTTTACAAAAAAAACAGACTTTAACTGTGTTTGCGTGCGGAAAAGTAACACTTTTCGCATTTGTTAGAAAAATAACTATCTCAGCATCGATAATGACAATAACAATGATATTACTGATGCTCATCCATCAAATTAAAAAAAAAAAACTCAATGGAGATAAATTCTGCGGAATCCATGAGGTAAATTTACTAGGTCACAGGAATATCAGATTTTTTTATTTAAAAAAAAAAACAAGCTTTACCCATTTATCGCTTCTTTAGGGCCGGCTTATTCACCTTCTGATAAACTGTCAGGTTATGTAATCTGACGGATAAAAACACAATTTGTCAAAAAATTACGACATTTTCACACTCATTTCTGTGCGAAATATCTCAAATTGGTTTTATTTACCTTAGCGACGTGCACGAAATACTTTGCGCACTAGAGCACGAAATACTTCGTGCACTCCAATGCCCGTATTAAATCTGTGTATTTTTCCGTGTATTTATTCATGTAGTTCAGGGTGACAACCGAAAAACTTCAAACGCAACATAAATCAGCATTATGAGCAACAAAATAATGTTGGCACCCTGAACTACATGAATAAATACACGGAAAAATACACACATGTAATACGGGCACAACAGTGGTTATAATACCTATTTTAGTAGTTCAATGTGCTTCAAAAATACTCAAATTGGAGGAAATTGAACGACAAAGTGTGTAATGAAAATTAACTAGCGTATACCTGGGGTGCGCTACTACGCTAAAAAAAGAATTAGGTACATTTTGTTATTTTTATTTTTTTTTACTTTATTTGATATGATAAACGCGATAATCACAAATGATAAAACCAAATAAATCCTCCTACGCCTTTGGTTATCTTCTGATTTGAATATGGCTACCGTGCGCCAATGAACTTTTTAGGATAAATAATTTGGGGCGAAGCCAGCCGAGCGACGGAAAGTGGTCGGCAGCTAGCGGTGTTGCCAAATTGTGTAAAAGTGTAACTCGTGAACTACAAATGGCGCTGCGATCGAATCTCAATTATGCGGGAGGTACCCAGGCCTCTTAATATTGTTCGGTAACTTATTAAAAACTAAGGGCCCGATATTTTGAGGAGAACGAAAGACCAGTTTGGACTTACAAATATTGGTGTGAAGGTTAGAATTTCTAGTGTTTAAGTTATATATATCACAGTTTTTTTTAAATTTATCACAGTTGAAAACAAATAGACAGATTTCGTACAAAAATAAACACGGGACAGGTAAAATATTAAATTTTTTAAAATATTTTCTACAGCTGTGACTTTTTGGTATTTCTGCAAGAGAGCGTACACACCTTTTTTAAGCAACATAAGCATCTTCAGAGAGAGTTGACCAACCCCAAAAACAAACACCGTATCGTAGCCTTGCATCGACATTTGCAAAATAAACCTGAATAAGCTGTTCGATTGTTAATACTGTTTTTAATTGCCTTAGAACGTAACTTTGAGAGTTAACCTTAGGTATTAGGTATTCACAATGTGTTTTCCAGTTAAGGTTTTTCTCAATATAACGGCCAAGAAATTTTGTGCTATCGCTAAATGGAAGCCTTTTGTCAGCCAATTTAATTTCCAATTCATTCACACGTTTTTGAGTGTGATGAAATCGTATTAGCGTTGTTTTGGATGGGTTCAAGTAGAGAGAATATTCAGAGAACCATCTGTCAATTTTTTTCTATTCTAGGGCAGTATCCGAGTGACCGGAAGTTATGGATGAAACATCGTCTGCAAAAGCTGCAAACAAAGCTTCAGGATCAATAGATTTATAAACAAGATAAAGAAAATGGGTCCTAAAATCGAACCCTGTGGTACTCCGGTTGAAATATTTAACGTACTTGGAGTAAAAGTTCTAATGTTGTTTCTAAAGTCAATATTCTGTTAAGAAAGATACTGTTATCTACCTGTTAGAAAAGACTTTGTCCAGACGAAAGATCCACCAATAAAGCCATACCCATCGACCAGAGCCAGAAACTTTTTATGATCAACACAGTCGAATGCCCTGCTGAGATCGCAAAAGATCCCAACAGGGCACTCCCCCGCATCAACCAACTCTATAAGCTTCTCATAAAAGAAATGCACCGCTGACATTGTACTTTTACCATTTCTAAATCCATGCTGGTTTTCGGACAAGATCTTCTTATTTTTTAAGTGTTTAAGCAGTCGATCTGAAAATGCATATTCGAAGATTTTTGAAATAACTGATGGTACAGTAATCGGTCTATAATTCTCGACTTTGCGCTCATTTTCCCTTTTGAATATGGGAATAACTTTTCCTATTTTTAATTTGTTTGGGAACTCACCATAACAAAATGAAAGATTGACCAGGTATGTTAATGGTTTTATAATGTAAAATACAACTTGTTTAATTAAAAAGTTAGGAAGCTCATCAAATCCACTCGATTTCGAGTTTTTTAGTTTTTCTAACAGTAAGTCGCAAAGTTCCTGTTCTGTGTACGGGCAAAGTTTAAAGTTATTTCCAATGGATATATTAAAATCTGGCAAAATATTAGGACTGTTAATTTTCTGTAGAATCTCGATGGGTGCATTCTTAAAAAAAACTATTAAAAGTATTAGCCACAGTCAATGGTTCCCTGACTAGTTTATTATTTTGATCACACAAAACTATATTCTTCTGTTGACTTTTTTTATTTGTCAACTGATTAACTACTTGCCAACAAGCTTTCGTTGTGTTTGTTGACGAAAAAATCCTACTTTGATAAACACTTCTGTAAGCTACTTTTCTTAGGGTGCACAAATATTTATAATAAGACTCGATTTCATTTAAACAAATTATATTAGTTACAAAGAAATTCAATATCGCTATTTCTAAATCGACTGATCCCCAGCAGTAGAACATCAAGACTGATTCATCCTTTTCTTGCTGATATTACCCAACCCTATTCGCTTCGTCATCCGGCGTTTTTTTGTTAGGTAGGTGCAAGTAAATATTCTTTACAGTCGGCCTAACCTGACATCTTCACGTCCTCGGGAAGGAAACAAAGATCGCTTCTAGTCGGCCAATGCTTCCAAAATCTCGCCTCAAGCCTCTCTTCGATTCCTTCGTGAAATTGACCTGAAACAACACAAAATTAGTAAATCTACTCATTTTAAACTACCCAGCGAGACTTATTCTTCGCTGAGCGTTTTCTAATTAACTCCAGCCTAAGATCCTCCCTCTTATCTTTGAGATTGGCACCCGCAATCATATGATTTTCCATTGCACGTTGCAATGGAAAATCAAACGCTTACAAACTTTTTGTTATTTTACGTTTTTTCTGACATCTCGCCAGCGCCTCCCGCGGACTATCATCAAGTTTCCTTGTTGAACCATCCTCGGAATCCGCTGATGAGTCAGATGAAGAAGCTACCGCCTTCTTATCTGAGGGACATATACCAGAGTAACTCGCTCATATAAATAAAACAGGAGCAAATGCTTCTGTTTAGGTTTTTTTTTTTGAGACAAACATATTCAGCATTAATGCAGCAAAAAGAGATGGAGATAGAGTAAAAGCATTTGCTACATTTCATTCATATGACTGACTATTTCGCGACCTTTTCGCGCCGGCATGTCCTCAATCACGTAACGATCGTTATCTAAAATCTTTTTAGGGCCCTTTCTACTTTTACCATCATTTGAGCATTTTGCTCGCTGGACAAGAATTTCCTGTCCAACCTTATACTTTTTAGGCTTAGCATGCCTTGCATCATAGTACAACTTTTGTACTTCCTGTTGATGCTCTATGTTTTCGGCTACTTTAGCTCGCACTTCCTTCAAGTCATGAAGCTCGTTTTCACGTACCTCATGAACTACACTACCTCCAACAATATTCCAGAAACCCGCAATCACACCCTAAAACAGTCATCCGCACCTAAGAAATTTACTACATTATTCATATGGGTATTTCTCAAATACAAATGACCACTCCAAAATACAACTGAAGGCCTCCAAAACACTGCCGAAAAAGGCGTAGAAAGGAGTCATTTATTCCTCTAGGTCTTATAACCTAAAAGAACCTCGTAGGGACTTTCTCCGTTTGTGGAGTGAACAATGCTGTTGATACCCCATTACACTAGACTGGTACTTTCATTCCAGCGATCTTCATCTTCCACGGAATCATCCATGGCAGCAAGAATAACTCTGTTCATTCTTTCTACCTGCTCATTGGCCCGTGGAGTTGCAGTGGCACATAATACTCTTCTTGATTTCCAAGTCATCACAAAATCTAGAAAACTCCTTGCTGGTAAAGGCGGTTCCACGATCACAAATGATACGCCTAGGCACTCCAAACATTTCTATTTCCATTAGAAATCATACGACGAAAGAAGTTCTTGTATTTGGAACTTGGAACTGCTTTTATCATGGTTCATTTTTCTTTTCAATACTGTGTAATATTCCGGGTATTTTTCCTAAAAAGGCTTATATGTAATTCTCAACGTATCTTCGCATACTTACTCGTAATCCAATAACGATTTTGAAGAGCCTGAAGAGTCTGCCAAGTGTCCTGCACAATCATGGTAGTACACATTAGGAGTCGTCTTGTAGAGCTTTTTGGTACCACCCATTTCAAACCGTGGTCTGTTTTTCGCACACTCGATTGTTTTTAAAGAATAGAATGTTTGTGAGTCTCTCTCTTCTCCGCACTTTGCGGTAACTGACTCAATACAGCAGGCAGCTGACGACACGTTTCGTCGTCGAGCTGTGCAGCCAGAACCCAATCATCTTCGTCAATATTTACTGGAAGTACCTGTACTTCATCATAACCATCGCTGTTTTCAAAAGGACTTCGGTTTAGAACATCCACGTGATTCATCTTACAGCCTGGTCTATATTGAATCTCAAAGTTGAATTCTTGTATGTCTAACCACCAACGAGCGATCATTGAAACTAGATCCCTCGGACTCGACGTGGTTCTTAGTGCACTACAGTCTGTTATAACTTTAAAATGTTTTTCTATAAGATAGTCCTTAAATTTTTAGAATCTACCGAAGAGTCACTTGGACTCTTACCAGTATTAGACGTTCTAAAACTACTTATTATCCGACTTTCTGATGTGATCAGTACCAGACTTTCTGATTTTATTCTTATAAGACTTTTTGATATAGTCGTTTTCAGACTTTCTGATTAATTATTATCAGACTTTCTGATACAATCGTTTCAGACTTTCTGATTAATCTGATTTATTGTTATCAGACTTTCTGATTCACTAGCTGTTATCTGACTTTCTGTAACAATCGTTTCAGGCTTTCCGATTTAATGTTATCAGACTTTCTGAAACAATTAATCGTTATCAGACTTTTTGATTTATCCTTATCAGACTTTCTGATTCACTAGCTGTTATCTGACTTTCTGTAACAATCGTTTCAGACTTTCCGATTTATCGATTTATTGTTATCAGACTTTCTGATTCATTGTCATCTGATTTTTTGATACAATCGTTCCAGATTTTTTAGATTTATTGTTATCAGACTTTCTGATCATTGTTATCAGACCTTCTGATGCAGTTGTTTCAGATTTTCTGTGTCATTGTTATCAGATTTTCTGATAAAATTGTTCCAGACTTTCTGATTTATTATTATCAGACTTTCTGATACAATCGTTTTCACACTTTTTGATATAACGTTCAACTATTTCGCGAACCCTTTCGCGTTGCGTGTAGGATAATCGGTATGGTCGGTACGTTACCGGTTCTTCATCTTTCAACCTAATGAATATTTCTGACATATTGCATCAGGTACCTCCTAGCTGGCTTTTTCCGGTAGCAAAACAACTACGATATTTGTTTAATAAATTATTCAATAACAACTTCTGCTCTTGAGAAATATTAGCACCAATCGTTTTTTTTCAAGTCATCCAATTTGAATGGTGTTAAATTAGTTTGTTCAATATAAAAGCAAGTTTCTTCAGAGTTATAGGTTATTGTTCAGAACAGGAAAAACCAGTAGCGACGACAGAATCTCGATATATTTGTCAAACAGGTAACACGCTTGCATTACACTTTGTAATACAGAGCGGTATAACATAGTACTTTTCTCAAACACATCCTCCATACTGTAGATTTACAAGAGCACCACCTGTTTCATTATTCAACGACATTTATATGACCGACCTGCTTAGGCGGAATGATAACGTTGTCTTTTGCTCGTAATACATTTTTTTTTTTTTTTTACTTAGTACGGCTTCAATTTCCGCAAGTCTTTCCATGAATTATATTAAATAGTCGTCCTTGAGAGTCACCAACAACAACCACTACATTTTTACTGTTTATGAATGGCTGACCCACAATCAATGAAAGCTTCTGGTACTCATCGGGAACTTAAATCAACTGTCAACTGTAGCTCAACTTTTGAGTCAGCGTCAACAAAACTTTCCCCGAAACCCCATAAACGAAGGCTAGTTTTTCTACATCAGACTTTCTAATGATAAATACGCTACAGCCCGTATCTACGGAAACTCTAAACGCTTCATTGTTAATTATGCAGTTAATGAAATAGCTTTTTCTTACTACCTACAATAAAATCATGCATGCTTGTCTTACCCGCATTTCTAGCAGACTGCTGCCTATCATTTCGCTTGTACTTCGAAAAACAATAATGCTTCTCCTCATGTCCCACTCGATAGCATTTTCTACAAAACTTCATTTGGTCTCGTGCACTTTGCGCGAATACGTGTCCTCTTTCGCCACAGTTAAAGCATTTCATAACCCCCGTCGTGTTTTTTTGACAGATCAGTTTTTGAAACAAATGTAGAAACTTTTTCTACATCCGTCCCTTTTCTTAAGTCTCCAGCTAGTGCGAATAAAATATTCTTCGTAGAGTGCCTTTGGTGTCTCGTATCTGCCTGCTCTAGCAGAATTTTGGATAATAGTGTCATTTATCCCATCTATAATGCACAATACATCTTTTTCTCCTGTAATTCAGATCCTCAGCAAATCCATTCTCTCAGAACAATAAGTCTTCATTAATTCAGGCTGTTTATGGCAATTTAACATTATTTTTAAAGCTGTTGCTGTCATTGTTCTCAGGAAACGTTTTCCTGAAAATCAAAGCTTTTCAGCTGTAGTAGTTTAACAGACTATGATAACAACTTTTGGTCATAGCTGCCAAACAGGCCTGCAAGTGATAAGCCGTTGTTACGTCATTCCATCCATTGATTTGGTTCAATTGTTCAGTTTTTTTTTCCAACTCCAGGCTTGCTGTTAACGACTTGTTATCTGGCGAGAATTCAAGAATACAGTCGCTTTTTTTTCAACCAGCTTCATTCCACTTTCACGATTTAATTCGGCATTTTCCTTAGACAGCTTGTCAATCACTAGCTCTAGTCTTTTTATTTTACCATTAATAGACTGCTGGTGTAAATGATCTATTATCAGACTGATATTTGCCTCCTTTTTTTCTTTCTATACTCTGCATCATCTGATGAGGAACTCGAAGTAGAGCTACTGGCAAATAGGGGATGCAAAACAACTTTTGTTCGCAAGGTAACTTTCAAAATGTAAACAAGGGATGCAAAACAACTTTTGTTCGCAATGTTACTTTCAAAACGTAAACAAGGGATGCATAACAACTCTTGTTCGCAACGAAACATTCAAAATATAAATAAGGGAAGCAAAGCGACTTCTGTTCGCAATGTAACTTTCAAAGTGTAAACAAGGGATGCAAAACAACTTTTGTTCGCAACGTAACTTTCAAAATGTAAATAGGGGATGCAAAACAACTTTTGTTCGCAACGTAACTTTTACGTTATTTCCAAAAAAAACACTTCATGAACTATTTGCCATAAATTAAAAAAATCAAAAATCAAACGCAAAGAAAACTTTTACAAAAACTCAAATTTCTACAGCTTAACACGAATTAATACCTTTGTCCAAAGATCCAGGGTAACTTTCACCCTAAACAAAGGAAATAACACAAACAACTTTTGTTTGTGACGTAACTTTTACTATGACTAACAAAATAACACTAATAATATTTACGCACAACAAAAATACTTTAAACAAAGAAATTTTCTTTGTTACGTAACTTTTACGCTTTCACGCATAGGCAAAAAAACTATAAAACTCGTGAGTTACACCTCACACCTGAACTGTAAGCTACTTTTCTTAGGGTGCACAAATATTTATAATAAGACTCGATTTCATTTAAACAAATTATATTAGTTACAAAGAAATTCAATATCGCTATTTCTAAATCGACTGATCCCCAGCAGTAGAACATCAAGACTGATTCATCCTTTTCTTGCTGATATTACCCAACCCTATTCGCTTCGTCATCCGGCGTTTTTTTGTTAGGTAGGTGCAAGTTATATTGTAAGACCCTATGTTATCCTTATACTAATAATTCTCCTTTCCTATGTTAATTATTAGCGTACGCCTATGTTAATACTAATAAATATATAAAACTGCTTAATCAGCGGTACTGCACTGGTAGTACCGCCACCTGCTAAGGAAAATGCTTGGATCAGCAAATATTTATTATTTAAGCCAGAGCTTTCCAGTAAGGAGCGTTCATTTGTTTTCAGGCACTTCCTGTAGCAATTTGATCCACATATTTTCCGATTGTCACTATTGTATTTTAATTAATAAAATAAAGGTTTTTTAAAAATACAAGTTTATGAATCGAAAATATAATTGGCGCAAGTCGGTGCGGATGTTCTTCAGAGTGCTATAGAGTCCAGAGATTGAATTTTCGAAAAAGTTTAATGCAATTCGTTCCACTTTTTGAAAAAATTAACTGAAGAAAAGAAGCAACAAGATCAACGTACAAAGTTAAAAGTGTTACAGTTTCAAGCATCGTGCCTTGTAAGTAATCCCTTTTTCCTATAAATTGTATTTTGTAATTGGTGTTTCATAATTAAGTTCTTTTGAAAAATTTCTTTTTTTTTGAGTTTTTTTATTGTAAAAATTTTTCAATTTCAATTTGTTTTGGCATTGAGACCAAATACAAATAGAATAATTTTAAGAAAGTAACCTACGAGACTGAATAATAAATTTAAGACTTTAATTTTTGATTTTTTACGAAAAAAATAAATTTCCAATTTTTAATTTTTAAACTTCAGGAAACTGAATAACTAATTGAAAACATCAATTTCTAAATGTTTTAGAGAAAAAAATTCCAATTTTTTCATATTTTATTTTCAATTTTTAAGAAACTGATTGATATTGGACTTAGAAAATTTTTCAAGGAAAAAAATAAAATTTCCAATTTTTTTTTTATTTTTATTTTCTAGAAACTGAATAATAAATTGAAACCTTTAATTTTTTGATTTTTTTTGAGAAAAAATAAAATTTCCAATTTTTTATTTTTCCAACTTTGACTTTCAAATAACTGAATAATTGATTAAAAGGCTTCAATTTTGAATTTCTAAAGAAAAAAATGTAAAGAATTTCATTTTTAATTTTGAATCTTTAAAGAAAAAAATTAAATTTCTGATTTTTTTTGATTTTTAATTTTAAGCGAAACATAAAAATTCTAATTTTGAATTTTTTCGATTTTTTTAAATTTTGAGAAAGTAAAAGTTAGATTAAATGAATGATTTTAAAAAGTAGAATTTAATTTTAAAAATATAATTAACGACTAAATAAATACGTAATTTAAGAGAAAAATATAATTGATAACTAAATAATTCATTTTAAAAATATAATTGATAACTGAATACTTAGTTCATTTTAAATTTTTAGTTTAGGAAAAAATATATCAATTACGATTTATTTCCATAAATTATGAATTAGGTATTAGATACACCTAATTTTGAATTTTTTGAATTTTTGAATTTTTGAACTTTTTTTGATTTTTAATTTTCAAAAAAAAAAAAATAATAATATTAATAGATTTTTTTTTTTTTTTTGAGAAAACTATTCTTAATTTTCTATTATAAATAATTTTTTCCAATTTTTTAATTTTCAGAAAAAATAATAAATTTTTGGAGAAAGTATTTTTTATTTTTCTATCTATAAATAAGCATATAATTCAAAAAATACATGTCAGATTCTGAAGAGGAAATACAGGACCTCTTAACCCAATTTAACTTAACTCATTTATATAATCCAAGTACTAATAATTCGTTAAGAAATAATAATCATCAACCAAGAACCATGGGTGAGAATTTGAAATCTATTGTACAATTACTTAAGCCTTTTGGTGGCGAAAAACAATACTTAGAATATTTTATCAGTAATATCGAAGAATTTTATACTACATATTATACTGGCGAAAATGCACAGAAAGAATATGTTATAACAGCGATTAAATCAAAATTAATCAATGAAGCAGGAAACTTCCTTATGTCACGTCCTGACTTAAAATCATGGAACGATATAAAGAAAGCTTTAAGATTAAAATATGGAGACCCATATTCTAGACAAAACTCAGTACAAGAATTAATGTATACTACTCGAAATATTAAAGAGAATATTTTTGATTATTTAGAGAGATTAAAAAGTTTAAATCATAGAATAACTTCTAAGATAATGAGTGATCAAAATTTAGTTGCAGTAGCAAATGTTTTGGTAGACCAAAATGAAATAATGGCAATCCAAAATTTAGTCACAAACTCTCCTGTTGAATTAAGAACAATTTTAATGTTGCAAAATCCACTAACTTTAGATGCAGCTACAGGTTGCGTATTAAATTACCAATTAGCTGAAAACCATATGATATTTAATAATTCAATTAATAAAAATAATAATACACACACTTCATACACTAATTCAAAACAGAAAACACAATTCCCTCAAAGACAATTTGTGCAAACACAGATTCCACAGAAACAATTTCAACAATCACAATTTCCCTCACAACCTATAAATATTCAGGCAAGAGCGAATTATCAACAAAAATTCCCAACTAGTTCACAAACTTTTGGAAAAAACAATCAAATGTATTTAAGAAAAATACAAATCAACAATTTCCAAAACCCACACCTATGTCCGGAATTTCAGTGCAACCTCGCACTCACGCTTAAACAAAATTTCCAAAAAAGACCTGTTCAATACACAATTAAAGAAGAAAATAATATTTTACAATTAATCCCAGTTGAACAAGATTTTTCAGAAAACGAAAATTTTGAAGAAGAAATTTACCTTTCCTCTGATGAAAATCAAGAAAATCAAAGTGAATTTGAATGTCAAGATTTTGAAAATCCTGATGAACAAGAAATTGATGAATCCGAAAATTTTTGTTTAAAAGCCTCGGATCAGCATTAACTTTAAATGAATTCCAAATTAATCAATTACCTTTTATAGAAATTCAATTTCCACCTTGTAAATTATTAATTGATACCGGAAGTCATGCCTCACTAATAAGACCTTCCATAGCTGAAGAATACTTTAATCAGTACATAACTAATACAAAATCTAAACTTTCCACATGTACGGGAACAACCACAATAATTAAAGGAAAACTTAAAATTCCAATTTTACAAGAATATGACATAAATGAAGTAGAAATGCTCATGTATTAATTTCATGATTATTTCGATGGAATTATAGGAATCAAAGCTCTATATGATAACAAACTTAATATCGATTTTGAAAATATGTGTCTTGTAAATGATCAAACATGTATACCATTTCAATTTAGAAGTGACTTTGAAAACCAAACTATCGAAATTCCCCCTAACACAGTTCAAAAATGTGAATTTCTCACAAGAATTCCAGATGGAACTAAAATAATAACTGACATTGTAGAAGATAAAAATTATTATATTCCATCAACTATTAATACAATTAAAAATGGTAAAATACCACTTGATGTTTATAATTTAAAAGACAAAATCCTGACATTAGATTGTCATATTGATGATATTCAAGAAATATGTGAACCCTTTGAAGAAGAGAATTATCAATTGTTTAACGCAGAACAGATAATTACCCAAAACACTAATGACCATAAAGACAAACCTTATAAAAAAAACGTCCTTAAACCTTTTAAGAACTGATCATTTAAACTCAGAAGAAGTAAAAGCTTTACAAAAACTTGTAAATTCGTTTCCTAGTCTTTCACAAACCAAATGATAAGCTATCATTCACAAATCAAGTTAAACACGAAATTAAGACCAAAGACGAAATCCCAGTTCACACAAAGACGTATAGATACCCACATATTCATAAACAAGAAGTGAATAAACAAATCCAGAAAATGTTAGACGATAACATTATTCGACCATCATGTAGTCCCTGGTCATCCCCTGTCTGGATTGTACCTAAAAAGTTAGATGCTTCAGGCATAAAGAATTGGCGAATGGTCGTCGATTATAGAAAAATCAATGAAAAAACGATAGACGATCGATACCCATTACCACATATAACAGACATTCTTGACAGACTTGGAAGAAGTAATTATTTTACTACTCTGGACTTAGCTTCTGGATTCCACCAAGTTGAAATGCATCCAAACTCAATAAGCAAAACAGCTTTCAATGTAGAAAATGGACATTACGAATTTAACCGTATGCCCTTTGGTTTAAAAAATGCCCCTGCCACATTTCAAAGAGTTATGGACAACGTATTAATAGGTTTACAAAACAAAATATGTCTTGTTTACATGGATGATATTATTTTATTTTCCACTTCTCTTCAAGAACATATTGCAAATCTTAAAAAGATATTTGAAAGATTAGAACAATTTAATCTAAAAATTCAATTAGACAAATCCGAATTTTTAGATTAAATTGTTCTAATCTTTCAAATATCTTTTTAAGATTTGCAATATGTTCTTGAAGAGAAGTGGAAAATATAATAATATCATCCATGTAAACAAGACATATTTTGTTTTGTAAACCTATTAATACGTTGTCCATAACTCTTTGAAATGTGGCAGGGGCATTTTTTAAACCAAAGGGCATACGGTTAAATTCGTAATGTCCATTTTCTACATTGAAAGCTGTTTTGCTTATTGAGTTTGGATGCATTTCAACTTGGTGGAATCCAGAAGCTAAGTCCAGAGTAGTAAAATAATTACTTCTTCAAAGTCTGTCAAGAATGTCTGTTATATGTGGTAATGGGTATCGATCGTCTATCGTTTTTTCATTGATTTTTCTATAATCTACGACCATTCGCCATTTCTTTATGCCTGAAGCATCTAACTTTTTAGGTACAATCCAGACAGGGGATGACCAGGGACTACATGATGGTCGAATAATGTTATCGTCTAACATTTTCTGGATTTGCTTATTCACTTCTTGTTTATGAATATGTGGGTATCTATACGTCTTTGTGTGAACTGGGATTTCGTCTTTGGTCTTAATTTCGTGTTTAACTTGATTTGTGAATGATAGCTTATCATTTGGTTTGTGAAAGACTTTAGGAAACGAATTTACAAGTTTTTGTAAAGCTTTTACTTCTTCTGAGTTTAAATGATCAGGTCTTAAAAGGTTTAAGGACGTTTTTTTTATAAGGTTGTAACAGGCCAAAATTGCATAAATGATTCTTACCTACTTTCAATTTTATATTCAAGATTTCCTTAAATTTGTCAACATTTTCTCTATAAAATTTCATCAATAATCTCAATGGTTGTAGATCCTGTAAATTTTCTAATTTTCCATAGTCAAATTCTATTTGCTGTGGTGGTTTTTCCTCATTTTGATCCATATTTTAATTCAATTCTAAAGCAAAACAAAGCAATATTTTGATTTCGATTTTAAATTCGATCATCTGTTTCATAACAAAAATAATTCATCTGTCAAAAGTATGTCGTGTTCCGTAATCGTGATGTACCGTTTTCAGGTGGATGTACCGAGCTACTCCGTTCGTACTAACTGTTCCGGTTGTGGAGCGCTATTGATCTCGGCGCAAATTCTAGCGTACCCCGTTTAGTTGCGCATTGGTTCGATGTCCTTTGAGACATCTGGAACGCACCCTTTGATTTCGTTTCTTTGACTTTTGATTGTCAAAAATTTCTGTCAACCAGCGGTGGAGTAGTGATGTTTTCAGTATCGTCGATTCTTCCTTGAGCTCTCTAATTTTGAAAACGGAACATTTACTCTATTTTGTATTCTTCAAGTTTTGATTGTTTTATGGGATGATTATTTGTTGTTAATATCATAATTCATTAGCCGTTGTCGTTTTTCTCGGATTATGTTGTGGTGTGCAATTTTTGGTAAGTGAGAGTTC
Source organism: Ceutorhynchus assimilis (assembly GCA_917834065.1). Taxonomy (NCBI): domain Eukaryota; kingdom Metazoa; phylum Arthropoda; class Insecta; order Coleoptera; family Curculionidae; genus Ceutorhynchus; species Ceutorhynchus assimilis. Next base: position 44,159,362 of record OU892283.1, read on the forward strand.
TATCGATTGATTGTTGATGTTTGTCGTTATTCTGAATCATCTCTAAGTCCTTTAGGTGAGGTTAGCTTATTGATTGAATGTGCAGCACTTTCTCTTTCACGTTGACTGCTTTGGAAGAAACAAGTCCTCCAGAAGAATTAAGTTTTTTTCTTCACCTTAAAAAGGGATTTTGGGCCTGATTTTCTTCTGAATTGAATTTATGGCACACTGAGTTATCTTGCGTTGTGTTTTACTTTCGTAAAGTGCCATAATTTTCGCCGATGTTATCGGATTTAAAAAAACAGTCGTTGTGGTAAGTTGCTTGCACGTTTTTTTTTCCAATGGAAGTTTCTGACTTTTTCCATTCAATTATTAGTTGAAAGCTGCCCTAAGGAGTAGAGAATAATCTCACCTACTCCAGGATATTCAATCCAATCCTCGATCCAGATTTCCGGAGATTTTCGAGGCCGACACCCTAATTCCATCAGGTAAAAAAAAACATAACCTTATAACAATTTTTGCAAACTCAAGACACATTTTTCTCAATTGCTATCAAAGCCTTATTATGATTTCATCTGATTTAATTAATTAATACCTTAATGTTCAATTTTTCTATTAAAATAATTTTCAAGAGCTATAGTCTTTTATCAAGTAAATTTGCTATTAGAAACTAATCATTATAGTTTCATTTTTTCTTATTGATTCAATTTATTCATGAAGTGCTTCGCTATTAGTTCAATTACAAATACAGTGTGTATAACAGTTTTTCTCTTAGGGTTCTTTCACGAGGTTTTCTTATGAGGTTGTACTTTACCATCAAGTATACCTTCACGGTTATAACAATAGACGTTCAATTGTAACCGAAATTGAACCAAAAGGCTAACAGACACCAGCCTAAGTAATCGGACGGTTACTCAAGTCATCGATCAAGTTAACCACAACCAGTAGCCAGGACTAATCTGGTGAACTGAATGAACCACCATCATCTGGAAAATTTTGGTATCGTACTAGTTTTAGTTATCCTGATTGTTATTGTTTATTTACATTCTGTCCCTATTTGTACACCCGGTGATCACCTCGGTATTTCAGGGAATAATTCATTGCTGGCCCCAGTGTGGTAAATGAATTATTAAAATAGGTAACTTAACTAGACGTAACCTGTTGAATTAATGTCAACTTATTGGTAGTTCTGGTTACGAAAGTGTAAGGTAACCGTTCCGAAAACTAATTCTACATTATTAGTTTTTTTTTTCCCTCTCTTATTCTCTTTATATTTTTTTTTAAATTTTCAAACCTTACTTTTAATATATATCCTTTTTTTTTATTACTTAGTTATTGAGTTTCAATAACATATTTTTGCATTTAAATTTAATTGTTCTTGACTATAGCAATTATTTAAAAACGTATAGCATTTCTGTATCTGTTGGTTGACACTTGATGACAAGGTCATTTATTAATTGCTAATTTACTTGATTATTATTAATTTTTTTTTTCCTAAATTCAAATTACTGTTCATTGTGGTCTGCGGTCATTTGGTGAATAAATAACTGTAGCACTTGATTTCTTGACTTTTATTTGGTTTTATGCACACAGCCTGGTTTTGCTAATATTTTTATTAATTATTATTTGGATTGTAAGGACCTGAAGCCAGATACCATCCTGGAGAGTCCGACTCATCTGTTCAGAGTCGGTGGCGCCCAAAACTAAAACCCACCCCTACTCTCTGAAATATTTAGTTCTGAGCTAGGGCTTAATTTGCACGCACTTCGACCTTCAGTCTTACAATCTCAAGTTCTTCATTCAATTATTTTTATTTTTATTTTCATTATTTTTATTTTATTTTTTTTTTTTATTTTTTTTTATTCTCGACTTTAATTTTTTTTTAAATTTATTTTTCTAAATTTTTTTTTTTTTTTTATGAACTTTTCTTAATCAGCGAAAAAGCGTGGCAAATTAATTGGCGCCCAACGTGGGGCAGCCGTTTCTTTAAAAGAAAATTTAATTCACTTTTCTTTTGGCTGTTTTGAGTGCATAGAATCAAATTTCAAGTTCTATCTTTAAATTTTTATTCATTTATTTTTTTTAAAATTACTTTTGGGTAACAGGTATTACGAATCCCTGTGTATAATTAATTATCTTTATTCTTATTTTATTTTATTGTTGATTACTTACCGTATTGATTGATAGACAAAATGGATTACAAAATGACTATCTCGTACCTTAAAAAGGAAATGCTCATTCATGCCACTTGCCGCTTCTCGAGCGTGATAGGACATTGTCCTTGCGAGTGCGCATATCCGTAAAAAAAAAATAAAAAAAAAATGAGATTACTGTTCGAGGTGTCTCAGTTAGTGATGCCAAGACTGTGGACGAATTAAGGTCTATATTGCGACCACTTTTAAAATTGGAAAAGTCTGGTGCATGTTCTTTTGCCCCATATTCCCTTAACTTCAGTGATGAGAAAGTTCACATTAGGCAATTCCTTGACGAAGCTAATACTGTCATTCCCACCATATCAGGTGAGGCCAGTCAAAATAAATTCATTTCCACCCAGTCACGATTAGTTCATTTGCTTGAGCGGGTAAAACGAATACCTGATTCTATTTTGTCAACGGAAGAACAGTCCGAGAGGACTGAACTCCTCATTGACGTTTTGGCTGCTTTAGATCATTTAGAGAGAGTTGTTAAAGCTGATCCTGAACTTAGTCGACAGCTTGATGCTGATGAATTTCATGTATCTTCTCCAGTGCATAACTCCACCCACCATCGATTTCCTCCACAAGTATCATTTCTGCCTAACAACTCCAAATCCCCAAATCTAGAGAAGTGGAATCTCAAATTTTCTGGTGACCACAAATTATCTGTCCATAACTTCTTGGAGAGAGTGGCCGAATTAAGTCAATCTCGTCGTGTCACGGAAAACCAACTCTTTGATTGTGCCATAGACTTATTCTCAGGCAAAGCTCTAAATTGGTATAGAGCAAACCGTGACCGATTCGATAGCTGGAGAACCTTGTGTGAGTTGCTTCGACGTCACTTCGAACCACCCGATTACCGTCCTAGACTTTTCAGGGAAATTTTAGAGCGCACCCAGGATACATCGGAAAGAATTGTCGATTACCTTTCATGTATGCAGGCTTTGTTTAGGCGTTACGATGGATTCACACCGGAAACACAGTTGGACATTTTATCTCGTAACTTGTCACCTTTCTACACCACCCAACTTCCAGTTGTCACTTCTCTTGAGGAACTTGAGCAAGAATGTCTTAAGTTGGAGACTAAAAAGTATCGGGTTGAGCATTACGTTCCACCTTCTAGGAAGCGTCAACAGTTTGTTGAACCCGACTTCGCGTTCTTAGCAGTCAGTGAATCTTCTTCGAGCACTGAATCTCCAAGTACCCTAACTTACCCTGTCGATGAAATTTCACCCCAACAGGATTCTGGTCGAGCAAACCTCAAATGCTGGAATTGTCAAAGGAGTGGTCATTTGAATCGTAATTGTACTGAACCTCGAAAGACACACTGCTATCGATGTGGTAACCCTGGTGTGACAGTCAGGAACTGCACTAAGTGTTCGGGAAACGAGCCTCGGAGGAATCGTTAGGTCGTGCTATATCCTCCCATGCTTTTAGTATAACGACCAATCCTTCAGTCTTTCCGAATAAAATCCTTCTAGATTACATCATTTCGCATGCTCATGGAGACCAACGTCCTTACCTTAAAGTTCAGATTATGGGATTTTCCTTGCTTGGGTTATTAGACTCTGGTGCTAGTAGAACTCTTGTCGGATTACCTGGGTACGAAGTTCTTTTAAGCCTTGGGTTCAAACTCATTAAACAACATAATCCGTGCACTGTAGCTAATGGCCAAGTATGTGATACCATTGGTTATATTCAGGTTCCCATTACTTTAATGGACAAAACCAAGATCATTGACGTTTTAGTACTCCCTGAACTTTCTCACAAGCTAATTTTGGGTATAGATTTTTGGAAATCAATAAAGATCATTCCTGATATGAGTCAAAGTGTTTGGCATTTTTCCGAAGCCCAAGAACTGACACAAATTTGTAATGTTCAAGCTATCGAACACTTGAATCCTTCTGAGCGACAAGCTTTAGATGCCTTGGTCAAGGACAAAATGTCTCAAATAGATTCTGGCTTGGGTTACTGTAAGGTCGCCGAACATGAGATCATTCTCGAGCCTGGCACAAGACCAATCAAACAAAGGTACTACCCCGTTTCCCCATACAAACAACAAGTCATAGATGATGAAGTTGAGGAAATGTTGCGTCTTGGTGTCATTGAGCGATCAAATAGCCCTTGGTCAAGCCCTGTGTGCTTGGTTAGGAAAAAGGATGGAAAGTTCAGGTTCTGCATCGATTTTCGCAAACTCAATCTTCAGACGAAAAAAGATGCCTATCCAATTCCCTACATATCTTCAATCCTGGACAATTTACGTAGCACTCGATACATCAGCTCGATTGATATAAAATCAGCTTTCTGGCAAGTCCCTTTAGCCGAAAATTCCCGCGAGTACACAGCTTTCACTGTTCCTGGAAGAGGTTTATTCCAGTTTAGGAGGATGCCTTTTGGTTTATCTAATGCCCCTGCAACCTGGCAACGCATAGTCGACACTATTTTAGGCCCTGAACTCGAGCCGAATGTTATGGTATATCTGGATGATATCGTGATCCTTTCCAACTCCTTCTCGGATCATCTTAAACTCTTGGGAATTGTCTTTGATAGACTGCGCGAGGCTGGTCTCGTCGTTTCCATGGAGAAGTGTAATTTCTGCCAACCAGAATTAAAGTATCTAGGTTATTTGGTTGACCGTAAGGGTCTTCGTCCTGATCCCGAAAAAGTAGAGGCCATCGTCAATCTTCCTCCGCCTCAAAATATCAATGAAGTCCGTCGTTTCATAGGAACTGCCTCCTGGTATCGTCGATTTGTTCCTGATTTTTCCTCTTTGTTATTGCCTATTCTGAATCTCACCAAAAAAAACGTCAAGTGGAACTGGACCACAGAATGTCAAAACTCCTTCACTGCCTTGAAGGAATCTTTAGTCACAGCCCCTGTTTTGACAGCTCCCGATTTTGAGAAGCCATTTTATTTGCATACGGATGCATCATCTTTCGGACTTGGAGCCGTCCTTTCCCAGAAATTTGGCGAAGATGAAAAGGTCATCTGCTATCTTTCTCGGTCTCTTTCCAGACAGGAAATGAAACTTTCGGTTACTGAAAAGGAATGCTTGGCAGTAATCTGGAGCGTTGAGAAACTTCGTCATTATTTAGACCATGTCCACTTCACTGTCATAACTGACCATGCCTCTCTCTTATGGTTACATAGGTTAAAGGATCCTCAAGGTCGCTTGGGTCGTTGGCAACTTCGTTTGCAACAATTTGATTTTGATTTAATCCATCGCAAAGGCAAAGATCATATTGTCCCTGATTTTCTTTCCAGATCCGTCCCCATTTCCATCGAGTCCATTCAAATTTTCACTCAACCTGATTTTAATTCCAACACTACTGATAAATGGTATCTTTCTATGATCCAGAGAATCGAGAAAAATCCTCTGAAATTTCCTTTGTGGCGTGTGCAAGGTGGCATCCTTTATAAATTCCTCAAGACTCCTTTCTCTGAACGTTCTTCTCCATCTGAAGAATGGAAAGTGGTAGTTCCGAAGGATAAAAGGTCCGAAATTCTAAATCGCTGTCATGACATTCCAACCTCTGGTCATGTTGGTGTTTTCAAGACCTTTGGCAAAATCCGTCAAAACTATTTCTGGCCCAAGATGAAAGCCGACATAGTTCGCTACATCAAGTCTTGTCGTTATTGCTCTCAGAGTAAGGTTGAACAGGTGAAACATGCAGGATTAATGGGAGAAAGACCAGTCATCACTGAACCATTTCAGTCAATAAGCCTTGATTATATAGGACCCTTACCTCGTTCTAAAAAGGGACATTGTTACATTCTTGTCATCTCGGACTATTTCAGTAAGTCAGTTTTCCTGTATCCATGTCGTGCCGCTAAGGCCAAATCTCTAGTTGAACATGTAGAGAATTTCTTTCTACTTTTTGGTGCTCCCAAATTTTTGACCTGTGACAATGGTGTTCAGATGAAGTCGAAGGAGTTTCAGGCCTTGTGTCAACGCTATAAGACCCATATATTCTATACAGCCAACTACAATCCCCGTGCAAATCCCACAGAACGTCATAACCGTGTCATTAAGACTATGTTGCGTACCTATGTGCGTCAAGAAGATCACAGATCTTGGGACGAACATCTCCAAGAGATTGGTTGCGCTATTCGTACCTCACCGAGCGAAGTTACTGGGTATAGTCCATATTTCGTTTTGTTTGGCAGAGAGCATCATTTGTATGGCAACGACAATTCCATCCAACTTCCACACACTTTACCCAATTTGGATATTCATCTGAAGACCCGACAGGAAGGTTTTGTGAAATTGTACAAGCAAATCGAAAGCAAAATTAAATCCGCCCAGGACCCAGAATGCTAATAGGTACAATCTTCGTAGGCGTCCTGTAACTTTTGATCCAGGTGATAAGGTTTGGCGAAAGAACAAAATCCTTTCTGATGCTGCTAATTACATCACTGCTAAGTTAGCACCACAGTATGTTCGTCCATTTTCTATAAAGCGTAAATGTGGATCTTGGTCGTATGAACTACAGGACGATCATGGTAACTCGAAGGGTGTCTGGCATGTACAGGAGCTCAAACCATTCCTTGATCCAACTACCAATCATTCAGATACTGAGTAATCAACTGATTTTTTTTTTTAATCATTTCCCTTCCCTTTTCTTTATGTCACCCCGTCAGGCCAAGGAAAATTCCTTGCTATGGTACTCTCGGCTAGCCATACAGTCTGTAGCCCTACCATCAACATCATATTGGAAAACCCCCGTCAGGCCAAGGAAAATTCCTTGCTATGGTACTCTCGGCTAGCCATACAGTCTGTAGCCCTACCATCAACACCATATTGGAAAACTCCCGTCAGACCAAGGGTTAACTTCCGATGCTAATCAACACCAATCATTGATTCAAACCCCTTGCTATGGTACTCTCGGCAAACCATACTGTCTGTAGCCTTAACCAGTAACATCTCACTGGCAATTTTAGCATCACCCTGGCATGTCTTTTAGGAATAGGATATGTTAGGTCATTGAGGAATAGGTTTGTGGTTGTTATACCATTTCTTGCAAGCCTATGTCCATCATAGTTTTTTTTATTCCTAATTCCTTGTGTTTTGTTTTAATTCCCTTACTCCGTACCTGACCTTACCCTGAAGTTAGTTGGCTTATCTTTTGTGGGTTGAATTTACCTTGTACCTTAATTGTTGCGTTTACCTTTTGCCTTTTTGGCGCTCAACTCTTAGTGGTCATAACTTCTTTTCTTTCCTTTATTTCTTCTCTTTTCTTTCCTTCGCGACTTTGCTTATTTTTGCCTTTACCTTTAGCTTCGTTGACTTTCACATCTGGACGTTGGAGAATTAGGGTCTTTATGAAGATTGTCTTCGCCTTTTTGGGATTTCGACCCTAAATTCTCATTTGAAGTTATAACATTTTAGTTGCCTTCATGCCTTACGTTTTCGTAGTGTTATAATTTTCGCCGATTTATTCGGATTTTTGCAACTCCATGTGTGTTGAAAGCCTTTAGCTTCGTTGAATTCAGTTACCTTATCTTTTATCTTATCGTTGTGTTTTTCAAGGCAAAGTAAGTAGATGTTCGTTTCGTACCTTTCTTATTATCTACCTTTTTAATTGTTGTACCTTGTTAGTCATTTTTGAATTCATTTAAGTTTAAATTATAAATATATATATTTTACATTCTTTATAGTACCTTAGTTCTCGAGTTTGCTTAGATTATCGTCGGAAAAGTTTCTTTCTAACTTTCCCTCCTATCGTAGGAGAGGGGGAGTTGTAACAGGCCAAAATTGCATAAATGATTCTTACCTACTTTCAATTTTATATTCAAGATTTCCTTAAATTTGTCAACATTTTCTCTATAAAATTTCATCAATAATCTCAACGGTTGTAGATCCTGTAAATTTTCTAATTTTCCATAGTCAAATTCTATTTGCTGTGGTGGTTTTTCCTCATTTTGATCCATATTTTAATTCAATTCTAAAGCAAAACAAAGCAATATTTTGATTTCGATTTTAAATTCGATCATCTGTTTGATAACAAAAATAATTCATCTGTCAAAAGTATGTCGTGTTCCGTAATCGTGATGTACCGTTTTCAGGTGGATGTACCGAGCTACTCCGTTCGTACTAACTGTTCCGGTTGTGGAGCGCTATTGATCTCGGCGCAAATTCTAGCGTACCCCGTTTAGTTGCGCATTGGTTCGATGTCCTTTGAGACATCTGGAACGCACCCTTTGATTTCGTTTCTTTGACTTTTGATTGTCAAAAATTTCTGTCAACCAGCGGTGGAGTAGTGATGTTTTCAGTATCGTCGATTCTTCCTTGAGCTCTCTAATTTTGAAAACGGAACATTTACTCTATTTTGTATTCTTCAAGTTTTGATTGTTTTATGGGATGATTATTTGTTGTTAATATCATAATTCATTAGCCGTTGTCGTTTTTCTCGGATTATGTTGTGGTGTGCAATTTTTGATAAGTGAGAATTCTATCGATTGATTGTTGATGTTTGTCGTTATTCTGAATCATCTCTAAGTCCTTTAGGTGAGGTTAGCTTATTGATTGAATATGCAGCACTTTCTCTTTCACGTTGACTGCTTTGGAAGAAACAAGTCCTCCAGAAGAATTAAGTTTTTTTCTTCACCTTAAAAAGGGATTTTGGGCCTGATTTTCTTCTGAATTGAATTTATGGCACACTGAGTTATCTTGCGTTGTGTTTTACTTTCGTAAAGTGCCATAATTTTCGCCGATGTTATCGGATTTAAAAAAACAGTCGTTGTGGTAAGTTGCTTGCACGTTTTTTTTTTCAATGGAAGTTTCTGACTTTTTCCATTCAATTATTAGTTGAAAGCTGCCCTAAGGAGTAGAGAATAATCTCACCTACTCCAGGATATTCAATCCAATCCTCGATCCAGATTTCCGGAGATTTTCGAGGCCGACACCCTAATTCCATCAGGTAAAAAAAAAACATAACCTTATAACAATTTTTGCAAACTCAAGACACATTTTTCTCAATTGCTATCAAAGCCTTATTATGATTTCATCTGATTTAATTAATTAATACCTTAATGTTCAATTTTTCTATTAAAATAATTTTCAAGAGCTATAGTCTTTTATCAAGTAAATTTGCTATTAGAAACTAATCATTATAGTTTCATTTTTTCTTATTGATTCAATTTATTCATGAAGTGCTTCGCTATTAGTTCAATTACAAATACAGTGTGTATAACAGTTTTTCTCTTAGGGTTCTTTCACGAGGTTTTCTTATGAGGTTGTACTTTACCATCAAGTATACCTTCACGGTTATAACAATAGACGTTCAATTGTAACCGAAATTGAACCAAAAGGCTAACAGACACCAGCCTAAGTAATCGGACGGTTACTCAAGTCATCGATCAAGTTAACCACAACCAGTAGCCAGGACTAATCTGGTGAACTGAATGAACCACCATCATCTGGAAAATTTTGGTATCGTACTAGTTTTAGTTATCCTGATTGTTATTGTTTATTTACATTCTGTCCCTATTTGTACACCCGGTGATCACCTCGGTATTTCAGGGAATAATTCATTGCTGGCCCCAGTGTGGTAAATGAATTATTAAAATAGGTAACTTAACTAGACGTAACCTGTTGAATTAATGTCAACTTATTGGTAGTTCTGGTTACGAAAGTGTAAGGTAACCGTTCCGAAAACTAATTCTACATTATTAGTTTTTTTTTTCCCTCTCTTATTCTCTTTATATTTTTTTTTAAATTTTCAAACCTTACTTTTAATATATATCCTTTTTTTTTATTACTTAGTTATTGAGTTTCAATAACATATTTTTGCATTTAAATTTAATTGTTCTTGACTATAGCAATTATTTAAAAACGTATAGCATTTCTGTATCTGTTGGTTGACACTTCATGACAAGGTCATTTATTAATTGCTAATTTACTTGATTATTATTAATTTTTTTTTTCTTAAATTCAAATTACTGTTCATTGTGGTCTGCGGCCATTTGGTGAATAAATAACTGTAGCACTTGATTTCTTGACTTTTATTTGGTTTTATGCACACAGCCTGGTTTTGCTAATATTTTTATTAATTATTATTTGGATTGTAAGGACCTGAAGCCAGATACCATCCTGGAGAGTCCGACGCATCTGTTCAGAGTCGGTGGCGCCCAAAACTAAAACCCACCCCTACTCTCTGAAATATTTAGTTCTGAGCTAGGGCTTAATTTGCACGCACTTCGACCTTCAGTCTTACAATCTCAAGTTCTTCATTCAATTATTTTTATTTTTATTTTCATTATTTTTATTTTATTTTTTTTTTTTTATTTTTTTTTATTCTCGACTTTAATTTTTTTTTAAATTTATTTTTCTAAATTTATTTTTTTTTTTATGAACTTTTCTTAATCAGCGAAAAAGCGTGGCAAATTAATTGCCACAATGAACAATAATTTGAATTCAAGAGGGTAAAAAAAAAAAAAGTAATAATAATCAAGTAAATAAGCAATTAATGTCTTTATGGTCATTAGTGTTTTGGGTAATTATCTGTTCTGCGTTAAACAATTGATAATTCTCTTCTTCAAAGGGTTCACATATTTCTTGAATATCATCAATATGACAATCTAATGTGAGGATTTTGTCTTTTAAATTATAAACATCAAGTGGTATTTTACCATTTTTAATTGTATTAATAGTTGATGGAATATAATAATTTTTATCTTCTACAATGTCAGTTATTATTTTAGTTCCATCTGGAATTCTTGTGAGAAATTCACATTTTTGAACTGTGTTAGGGGGAATTTCGATAGTTTGGTTTTCAAAGTCACTTCTAAATTGAAATGGTATACATGTTTGATCATTTACAAGACACATATTTTCAAAATCGATATTAAGTTTGTTATCATATAGAGCTTTGATTCCTATAATTCCATCGAAATAATCATGAAATTAATACATGAGCATTTCTACTTCATTTATGTCATATTCTTGTAAAATTGGAATTTTAAGTTTTCCTTTAATTATTGTGGTTGTTCCCGTACATGTGGAAAGTTTAGATTTTGTATTAGTTATGTACTGATTAAAGTATTCTTCAGCTATGGAAGGTCTTATTAGTGAGGCATGACTTCCGGTATCAATTAATAATTTACAAGGTGGAAATTGAATTTCTATAAAAGGTAATTGATTAATTTGGAATTCATTTAAAGTTAATGCTGATCCGAGGCTTTTAAACAAAAATTTTCGGATTCATCAATTTCTTGTTCATCAGGATTTTCAAAATCTTGACATTCAAATTCACTTTGATTTTCTTGATTTTCATCAGAGGAAAGGTAAATTTCTTCTTCAAAATTTTCGTTTTCTGAAAAATCTTGTTCAACTGGGATTAATTGTAAAATATTATTTTCTTCTTTAATTGTGTATTGAACAGGTCTTTTTTGGAAATTTTGTTTAAATGCGTGAGTGCGAGGTTGCACTGAAATTCCGGACATAGGTGTGGGTTTTGGAAATTGTTGATTTGTATTTTTCTTAAATACATTTGATTGTTTTTTCCAAAAGTTTGTGAACTAGTTGGGAATTTTTGTTGATAATTCGCTCTTGGCTGAATATTTATAGGTTGTGAGGGAAATTGTGATTGTTGAAATTGTTTCTGTGGAATCTGTGTTTGCACAAATTGTCTTTGAGGGAATTGTGTTTTCTGTTTTGAATTAGTGTATGAAGTGTGTGTATTATTATTTTTATTAATTGAATTATTAAATTTCAGATGGTTTTCAGCTAATTGGTAATTTAATACGCAACCTGTAGCTGCATCTAAAGTTAGTGGATTTTGCAACATTAAAATTGTTCTTAATTCAACAGGAGAGTTTGTGACTAAATTTTGGATTGCCATTATTTCATTTTGGTCTACCAAAACATTTGCTACTGCAACTAAATTTTGATCACTCATTATCTTAGAAGTTATTCTATGATTTAAACTTTTTAATCTCTCTAAATAATCAAAAATATTCTCTTTAATATTTCGAGTAGTATACATTAATTCTTGTACTGAGTTTTGTCTAGAATATGGGTCTCCATATTTTAATCTTAAAGCTTTCTTTATATCGTTCCATGATTTTAAGTCAGGACGTGACATAAGGAAGTTTCCTGCTTCATTGATTAATTTTGATTTAATCGCTGTTATAACATATTCTTTCTGTGCATTTTCGCCAGTATAATATGTAGTATAAAATTCTTTGATATTACTGATAAAATATTCTAAGTATTGTTTTTCGCCACCAAAAGGCTTAAGTAATTGTACAATAGATTTCAAATTCTCACCCATGGTTCTTGGTTGATGATTATTATTTCTTAACGAATTATTAGTACTTGGATTATATAAATGAGTTAAGAAGTTAAATTGGGTTAAGAGGTCCTGTATTTCCTCTTCAGAATCTGACATGTATTTTTTGAATTATATGCTTATTTATAGATAGAAAAATAAAAAATACTTTCTCCAAAAATTTATTATTTTTTCTGAAAATTAAAAAATTGGAAAAAATTATTTATAATAGAAAATTAAGAATAGTTTTCTCAAAAAAAAAAAAAAAATCTACTAATATTATTATTTTTTTTTTTTTGAAAATTAAAAATCAAAAAAAGTTCAAAAATTCAAAAATTCAAAAAATTCAAAATTAGGTGTATCTAATACCTAATTCATAATTTATGGAAATAAATCGTAATTGACATATTTTTTCCTAAACTAATAATTTAAAATGAACTAAGTATTCAGTTAGTTTCAATTAGACAAATCCGAATTTTTAAAGAAATCAGTAGAATTCTTGGGACATGTCATAACCCCAAATGGTATTAAACGAAACCCAAAGAAAATCGAAGCAATAAAGAAATTTCCAATCCCAAAAACCGTAAAAGAAATTAAATCATTTCTAGGATTGATAGGATATTATCGAAAGTTTATAAAAAACTTCGCTAAAATCACAAAACCAATGACAATTTGTTTAAAAAAGGATAAAAAAGTAATTCACGATTCTGAATTTCTAAAAAGTTTTGAAACTTGTAAAAACTTATTAATCAATGATCCTATTTTACAACATCCTGATTTCAATAAACCATTTTTATTAACTACAGACGCATCAAATTATGCTATTGGCGCTGTATTGTCACAAGGACCAGTAGGTTCAGATTTACCAATTGCTTACGCAAGTCGTACATTAAACCCTGCGGAATGTAATTATTCCACAATTGAGAAAGAATTACTAGCCATAGTATGGGCAACTAAATACATTAGACCATACTTATTTGGACAGAAATTTACAATTTTATCTGACCATAAACCACTTCAATGGTTATTCTCTGTTAAAGAACCCGGATCTAAATTAGTCCGATGGAGATTAAAATTAGCAGAATATGATTATGAAATCAAATACAAGAACACTCAATATGAATCCCTACGCATTATCAAGACCTCCTTTACAACTAAATGCTATTTCTAGATCAGATTCATGTACAGAATCAGATTCCGATGAAAAGTTTCATAAAACTTTAGGAGCAATGCTAGAAGACACACCACTAAATAATGACGAGATTATTGAAAAACATTTCAAAGATACTGAAATTTTTAAACCTCATATACAAGCAAAAAAACCTATTAATAAAGGCAAAGAAATTAAAATAAATGACGAACATAAAGATATTCCATTGTCCGAATCTACTCGTTCAGCAGATTCACCACAAAGAGAAAAAGAAAAACCTAAGATTAAAATTTTATCTCACGTAATAATACCTCCAAAAAGATTAAAGAAAAATCCAATTCAAACAGATATAATTGAAAAAGATTTAATTCAAAAAGATACAATTGAGAACGAAGACGATCAAACTATTCACACTTCTCTTGAAAATCCTATTCTAGGATCCCCTTATACGAAGAAACATGTAAATCTTTTTTCTAACCAAATCATTTTTAGATACTCTAATAATAATGCTATTCGCAAAGAAAGTATTATTCCATTTCCTAACAAGACAAGAATAACATTCTTTTTACCTAATGACCCATTAGAGGAACAAATTATTAAATTAATAAAGGAATATCTTCCACCAAATACATATTGTATGTATTTCCACAACAAAACGTTAGAACCTATTATACTTAGATTTCTAAGTACATCATTCAATTCGAATTCGTTCAAGTTATATATTTCCAATCCCTTTGTCGAAGACATAACTGAAACTGACGAACAGCAAGAGAAAATTAAACTATACCATGAGACTAAAACATCTCATCGCGGAGTTACAGAAAATGTTTCATCTTTAAAGAAACGATATTATTGGCCTAATCTAGAAAAAGACGTTCAAGCGTATGTCAAAACATGCGAAATTTGTAATAAGACAAAATATGTAAGGCAACCCTATAAAATAATATTCAAACCAACTCCAATCGGTTCAAAACCCTTTGAACACCTTTATATTGATACATACGTAGTTTCGAATCAAAAATTCCTAACAATTATTGACAGCTTTTCGAAGTTTGCACAAGCTATCCCAATTATTAGCAAAACTTCAGTTGAGATTGCATCACAATTAATACGATATTTCAGTGACCATGGAATTCCACAAAGAATTACTTCCGATAACGGAACTGAATTTAAAAACGCAATAGTAACAGATTTATGTACTTTACATAAAATCGAATTCCATTATACGACACCTCGAAACCCTAATTCTAATAGTCAAATAGAAAGGCTACATTCTACCCTGAGAGAAAGTCTAACAAGCTTGAAATTACAAAGCCCTAATAAAAACATTAATGATTTAATGGTAATTGCAATCTTGAATTATAATAACAGCATACATAGTGTTACAGGTTATACACCTTTCCAAATAATAAAAGGCGATTTAAATTATTCAATACCTATTGAAAATTCCCGAAATAAGATAACCACAGATTATATTAATAATCTTGCCGAATCATTAGAAACTCTAAATAATGTAATTCATCACAAATTAATATCAAAACAAACACAAAATTTAGAGAAAAACAATTACCTCCATTAAGAAATCCTATTTTTCCGATTTCTATACGAACATCGCAACACAACACAAAACTGCATGTTATCACATTAATACTTCCCTTATTGGAAACAATATTAGAACTCTCGAAATAACTTCAAAGAATTTAAACAATACTTTAATTTTAACCAAATGGTCTAATAAAGACGAAATTGTTACTTTATTACAAGTAAATATTGAAACTAAGTCAATCACGATTCACGTATCAATACATTAAAGAAATTTGTAAAACAATATTCACGAAAAATATTAATATGCACAGTAGTAAGCTGCGAGAAATTATTAGCCACATACAAAACGCAATAAGCTTTGCACGCGTAGACATAATGCACTATACGATTGTGCAGCATCATAAGTTAAATTTTATTTTAAACAATATACCCGTCAGAGAACAAATACCCTTTGATAACGTAATTAAATACTATGAGACAATGTCCTCTCATGTAATTATTCAAAAGGAATTAATTATTTTTACTATATTCACACCAATAATTAATCCTAAACCTTTTATATTGTATAAATTATATCCTATACCCATCCAAAATTATACAATTAGTGTTAAGTATCCTTACCTTTTACTTACCACAGACACGTATTACAACGCTTTACAAAAATGTCCAAATATTGAAGACATTTATTTGTGCAAAATTGAAATTGAATATTGAAACAAGATGAGCCCTGTGTTCACGACATTGTATCTAGTGAACAACAATTATGCCCATTCACGAAAATTCAATATGAAGAATCGACAATTGAAGAAATACCCAATAATCAAATATTGGTTATTCCAAAACGACATATGACAGCAATGCTGCAATGTGACCAGAAGAAGTACATGGAAATCATTTCCAGTCCAATCGTAATTTCCAAAGGTAAATGTTCAATAACAATTAATAATCGAACATTTTTGGAAGACACGCATGAGAACTTCAACCTAGAACTAGAACTACCCATCATCGAGATTCCTGAATTTCTAGAGAATACCACAACTGTAAGACTAAAAACAGTCGACCACGAAGCTCTTCAATCAGCGATTAAAGAAGCAAACAATTTAAAGACTGACCCATTAAAAGTGTTAGATTTTATAACCAATAATGTGTCAACCTATATTATAATCATAGTATTAAGTTCTATTTGCATAACCATTATTCTTATTCTATATTTTAGAGGAAAACGTAATAAAACCAGGTGCAGATTGCATTGCCCAACATTGTTAGTCAATCCCAATTTGCAACCACTTAAGGAGGGAGGAGTTATATTGTAAGACCCTATGTTATCCTTATACTAATAATTCTCCTTTCCTATGTTAATTATTAGCGTACGCCTATGTTAATACTAATAAATATATAAAACTGCTTAATCAGCGGTACTGCACTGGTAGTACCGCCACCTGCTAAGGAAAATGCTTGGATCAGCAAATATTTATTATTTAAGCCAGAGCTTTCCAGTAAGGAGCGTTTATTTGTTTTCAGGCACTCCCTGTAGCAATTTGATCCACATATTTTCCGATTGTCACTATTGTATTTTAATTAATAAAATAAATGTTTTTTAAAAATACAAGTTTCTGAATCGAAAATATAATTTGCAAGTAAATATTCTTTACACTTCTTTTTGTATCTCTTACTAACTTGATATGTTCTTTTTTTGCCTCCATGTAAAAAGTTTCAATTCTGGATATTTTTGTGAGAAGCAATATGGATCTTTTAAATTGTTGCTAGAACTCTTAAGACATTCTGAAACCCAGCTTTTTGAGCTACTTTCTCTACAAGATTTGTGCAAAGGAAAATGTATGTTAAAATAATATTGCAGAATATTAAATAAACTCTCAAAGGATTCCGATAACATTGAGTTACCGTAGACAGATTGCCAAGTTTCAGTTTGAAGTGAAAGTTTGAATATAAGGATCTCCTCTTCACCATAGTTTCTTTTCCACACATAAACTTTGCTCGATTTTTTGATGCTAACATCAAACTCCATAAACATAGTTCTGTGATCCGAAAATGTGTTATCATAAACGCAAGAGATATATTGATTATTGTTAGTGAAAATATGATCAATACAAAGGATGTATCTGTTACCCGGGTTGGCCAAAATCTGTGAGATAAACCGTACGAGGAAAAGATATTACTAAGTTCAAAAAAGTTTGTACATTTTTTATTAAAATAATTAAAATTAAAATCACCACAAACAATCATGTTACAGTGCGGATCAAAGATCGAGTCCATAACTTCTTCTATTTTTCCCAAGAACACACCAATATTACCATCAGGTGAACGATAGCAATTTAATAAAATAGTTTTTTTATTATAAATATGGCATGAAATGGCACAAACCTCAATGTCAAGTTAAAGACAAAATTTATTTGTCTATGGGTTTGTATGAAATATCATTCCGAACATAGATCGCAGCACCAACTCTTATGCGATTAACTCGGCTGTAGGAATTTGCCAAACTATAACCATCTACTTGATAACTGGAGGTATTGTAGTTTTCCCCCTCCCCTCTCTTCTTGTAGCTGACTGGTACCAATTGCTGCTAAGATTGCGTTTTGGAGTGAGGCCAACCTTTCTTCTCTTCTGAACGAAAGTAAACTTTGACGAAACTATTGATTGCATTAACAATTACCTGGTTTAAAATGGGAGGAGAGAGCACTTGAAAATTATCTGGAGTGGGGTATTTCTCTATCAGGCTTTTTCGAGATTCTGTAGATAACCCATTTGCTATATTTTTTCCCCATCGAGATTTTAGATCAGTATGCACTGGTGGACCAAAAACACTACCTACCCGAGTTTGCCACTTCCCCCAACAGTGCTAAAATATCTTCACTGTTAGGGCCTGGGTCCCCACTGGAGTGAAAGGTTTATTTTCCTCACCCTCAAGTATCATGGCATTCACTATCTATAAAAGAGATGAAAGATTTAGAAAACTGTTCCAAAATAAGTATATAATTTTTCTCACTTGGAAAATTTTAGAAAAAAAATACCAATTTTCACATATAAAATTTTTCTAATACGAAAAATTCTAGGACAATAATTTTTCTCATATGAAAAATTTTAGGAAAATAGTGTTTTTTCCTGTGTTTGAAATTTTGATGCAGTGTATTGTACAGTAGCACGAAGTAGGTACTTAATGGATAATAAGTTGTGTATAAATTAATGGTTTTATACACAAGGAGGACAGTGCAGTCGTGTTTATTGGCTGTTAAGACTATACCTGAATACTTTGTTGGAACTGAAGTTTCGTTTATTGTGGAGGCAAACCTTGGATATTGGGTTCAAGATTGTCGTAGTCGCCACTTTTTACCAATTTCTCAGACTTTGGGAAAATTTTAGTTATTCGAACCGTTGTTATGGCTGTGGCTATTGGAGTCGAAAGCAGTAATAAAACTCGTATTTATAAACTTGTTGCTGGAATTTGGTGAGTTCCTTTCATTTGATATTTTTCCTCACAATTTCTATTTGTTTTACCACCGTCTTTACTTTCTTAAGCGAATGAAATGGGTGATGAATAAAAATTGTTGATTAAAAAACGCGGAGTAATCAAAGCAAAACTTACTTTTTTTTAGAAATTTCTTGGAAAAAATAGACCATGCAGGCAATAACAGGCCAGGACTCTGGAATTGATGAAATTGACAAGGCTTTGCTTGTAGATCTTGATTTTCGTCTCGAAAAATTGGACGAGATTTTTTCCGAATTTGAGTGTATACAAAATGATATTGAAATTTCTGTCGAAGAAGAGCAAATAGAGTTGCATATGAATGAAAGAGAGAAATTTCAAGATCTGTATTTTCAGTACTTCAAGCGCCAAGGAAATTTCGAAAAGTTTTAATTTTAATGGTGATGGATCAGAAGAATCTATACATTTTTTGCAGAGTTCTCAAAATCGCAATGTGTCCCATTTACAAGGTGTTTCTAACATGCAAAATATACAGAGTGGTGCAGTCACTAAAACTCTAGCAAAACTGCCGTCAATACCTGTCCCCAAATTTTCCGGAAAGTCGGAAAATTGGTCGGAATTTAGGGATACGTATAAATCACTTGTGCACAATAATAAAATGATTTTCAAAAATATCATTTTTTAAGAGGGGCATTGGACGGTGACGCGGAAGAGTTTATCAATACTTCAGAGTTTTCTGAAAGTGGTTATCAAACAGCATGGGACTTACTTTTAGTACGTTTTGATAATAAACCAATATTGGTTAATAATAGTTTGAAATATTCAACAAATTTATCTGAAATGCAAAAAGAATGTTCTGCAGAGTTAAGAAAATTGTTAGATATTATGGTCAAAAATTTAAGGTCACTTAACACCTTAGGTGTAAACGCCGACACATGGGATGTCATTATCAAATTTCTTGTCAGCTCAAAATTGGATTTGTGCACAAAAAGGGAATGGGAGGAGAAAAAATCTAAAAATACTCCGCCCAGTTTGGAGGATTTTGAACCGTTTTCAAAATCAAAAGCTGATATGTTGGAAGGTTTGGAAAATTCCAGGAAAAACCTTCAAAAAGATGTGAAATATAAAAATAAAAGTTTTGTGACATTTAATCAAAGATGTAATTCCTGTAATGATAACATATAATTAGTTTATTCAAAATTGCAGAGTTTTTAGATTTAAATTCCTATAATAGGTTTCAAAGATGTGCTAGATTAAAATTATGCTTGAACTATTCTATAAAAGATATTCAACATACTGGCCCCACCCAGCCTGATGATCCACTAGATATTTTGCTTAGATTTCGTGAGTATGATGTAGTTTTTGTGCAGATGTGGAGAAGATGTAGTGTATAGTGTGGGTCAGTCCAGGGCAGCGTTCATTACAGAAGATCATTTGGGGAAATAAATCGAATGAAGTCATTGACTACTATTTGAACACAGTTACTTATGGTACGAGGTCGGCAGCCTATTTGGCTATAAGAAGTTTAAGGCAATTGGAAAAAATATCCTGAGGCTTCATATGTCATTCTACACAGTTTTTATGTGGATGATATGCTTGCAGGTGGGCCCGAAGTTGCTTAAATGGAAAAGTTATGTACAGACGTAAATAATATTTTAAAAGATGCTGGTTTCAACCTCAGAAAATGGTTTTCTAATCGTTCTGCCTGCGCGGATGCCTTTTAGTCTTGATGATTTGCAAATTAGGAGGCAGGTTTTGTGTGCTGATTCTGTCAAAATTCAGATTCACGGATTTTGTGACTCGTCTTCTGATGCTTTCGGAGTATGTTTATATTTGCGTAGCATCGACGTCGATGGTGTATTCATGTTTCATTGATGTGTAGCAAATCAAAGGTCTCGCCGCTAAAATCTTTGACGATTCTGGAATTAAATGGCGCTCTTGTATTGGCACAATTATTAAACAGAGTTAAAAGTTGTATGACATGTCGTCTTGATGATGAGATTTTTCTATGGTGCCATTCTACAGTGGTTTTGAATTGGATCTCTATTTCGCCAGATTTGTTACCAGCCTTTGTCTCAAACAGAGTTGCTCATATACAAGACAAAACGTCTATTGGTGATTGGCGCCATGTCAGATCTGCGTTAAATTGTGCAGTATTTTGTCACGTGGCTGTGCTCCTGATAAGCTTTCTTATTTAAAGTTGTGGTGGCATGGGCCAGATCGGCTTCATTTGAAAGAAGGTCATTGGGAATTTTCAACCTTTTCACCTTTGCCAAATTTACCAGAAGTTAAAACAGTTTAAAATGACAATGCTCTCAAATTACGACAAAAAGCTCTGGTATTGATTAGGATGGATTCTCAAATTTTGCAAGATTAGTAAATTGCACTGTATATGTTTTAAGATCAATTTCATAAATAATTAATTTTTTTGAAAAAAAGCTTTGTAACAAGTACTGAAAAAGAAACAGAATCCCTTTTTAGATGCGTCTGGTATTCTCAGGGTGGGGGGACGCTTACAACTTTCTAATCTAGAATTTTACGCAAAGCATCAAATCTTGCTTGCAGCAAAACATAGATTTACTTTACTTTTGTTTTTGTATGAACATAAAAAATTGCTGCATGCAGGGCCTCAGCTGTTGTTGAGTTCAATTCGCGAAAGATATTGGCCGATTTGGTACCGGCACAACAAATTATGAACAAATTATGGGTTTTTTGCCTGAACAGCGTGTTCGTCCAATGCCATCTTTTTATTCTGTCGGAATTGATTATGCAAGGCCTGTAATGATTCGTAACAAATTAAGTAGAGGATTTCGCTTGGTCAAACCACATGGCTGTGTTCATTTGCTTTACCACCAAAACCGTTCATTTGGAGCTCATTTTTTGCAGCCTTTCGCAGGTTTGTTGCAGGACGAAAAAAGCCGAAGTATGTGTTTTCAGATAACGGTAGACCATTTGTTGGTACCCTTTCGGCATTAAAAGTATTAGGGCACATTTTGCAATTTTGAGGCAATGAAATTTCTGAACATTTCAATGATGAAGGACTTGTTTGGAAGTTTATACCAGCTCACTCGCCTAATTTTGGGGGCCTATGGGAAGCGGCGGTAAAGTCTTGTAAATTTCATTTTTAACGTGTGTTGGGCAATGAGACTTGTTCTACAGACAAATTAGCCTGTAAACTGACAGTATTAATTATTATTCTAGCTACTGGTTAACGGCCGCAGACCTTGTCACTTGTAAAATGTTCTAATATAGTTCGGATGGAAAAATCGATAGAAATTAGGATTTCTCGGCGCATGAAAACTGCATGCCGCAATAAACTGCAGCCAAATTTAATTTTGCCATTTTTTGAGACAATCCTGACATTTGCATTTGTAGAGCATTGAAAACTTATATCAAGCGTATCAAGGATAGACGAGGCTCATTCGATGATCTCTTTATAACTACTAATAAACCATAGAAAAGAGCAATTACTCAAACTATTTCCAGATGGATAAAATCCATTCCTAAAAAAGCGGGTCTAGATACATCGAAATTCTCAGTACAAGACATGCTTCATCATCTGCAGCAGAAAGAAAAGGGGTATCTATTGATACTGTTAGGCGTGCCGCAGGTTGCACTCAGAAGTCAAAGACCTTTGCCTTGTTCTATAGCAGACCCTTGACGTCCGAAAACAACTTCGCTCAGGGTGTATTTAGGAGTTGATAAGTTAATGTTAATTAAAATCATTTATATTTCTATTTTCTAAATAAACACAATTCAGTTAGTGTATCCGTTTCTTTTGTTGTAACTTTGCACTGAACATCTACAACTATTCTTGTTTATTGATACGAAGCTGAAATATAAATCAGGGATTGAACGAAATTATCTGATTGATGTTTAATCCTAATCATATGAAGGCTTCGTCGAAAATAAACAAGTCCCACCTAGCACAAGAAAAATAATTGATGGAAACACTTATTTTTTTATCTCAATCAAGTTACAACAAAAACCGCTTTCAGAATAAAGGTGGGGTGGAAAGAGGCGACAACTGGGAATTCGACCTTTGGACCTTTGAAATTCGTGGCTGCCGTTGAAAAAAGGGAGATACTGCAACTATTCGTGTTTATTTTCGACAAAGCCTTCATATGATTGGGATTAAACATCACTCAGGTAAATTCGTTTAATTCCTGAATTATACATTATGAAGTTATACCAACATAGTAGTTTTACTGAAGGCCTAAGTACCCCAAATCCTTTGAGATATAACACTCTTATTATTAATAGATATCTATCAGTAACAGCACCATGAACTCAGAAGCGATCTCAACTCTCAGTGAAATTGTAGAAAAATTCCGTTGAAACGTTAACAAAAACTGGTTGTAAATCCCAAGAAATAGATTTTTGGTTCAAGCAGGTAAAATCCCATATGACACTTCTCAATGGGGCTATTGAAAAATCTGATTTATCGGTAGGTACGTTGCGTAAAATACAAACAAATATAGGTCATTTGAAAAAATATGTATAAAATAATAATATTGGAAAATAACGGAATTAGGATTTGTACAGGGTGATTCATTAAGATGTGCCATATCTAAGAAACTATTCATCGTATTCTTGATGAAAAAAAAACTAGCCTATAAATGTGGCCAAGAGAAAATGCTGGAAATGTATTTCAGCTTTCTAAAATGATCGCAAGGGGGCGTAACCCAATTGTCAAAGTACAAAAATGTTTTTTTTTTGAAACTTCAAATGGAAACGTATCTTGAAAATGATAGCAATGGATTTTTAATGAAATTTCACACAATTTTGGTCCATGACTTTTCACCATAACTTATTATCGGATAAGATTGTTCTGAGCTGTCAAATATTGCAACTCAAGAAAGCGAATAACTTCAAAACGACTCAACAAATAGCCTTCTGGAAAACTTTGTTGAGGTGTGGACCCCAGGTCATCTTTTGGTCAAAAATAACTCCCAGATATTTGACCTCTTTTGAGAAGAGGTTTCCGCTTTATTGAGCTTAGGACATCGAAGTCCTCTTAGTACTCTTTTCTTTGTGAACGAACGGGATAATTACGGTTTTCTGCGGATTAACCGACAAGCCTTCATCCCTGCACCATTTATCTGCTGTTCAGTGCTTTTTGAGTTCTTTCTGAGACATGTTCTAGATGCAGTAGAATGTCTCCCTGTTCATTTCTGCCCAGAGATCGTCGACCAGGACCGCCCAGTATAATGGCGATAAAACGCCTCCCTGTGGGCAGTTCTTACCTACTATAGTTCTACTGTGTCCTCGTCCAGAGTGGATGTAATCACCCTGTTGGGTAGATTCCATGCGGGCTAGCGATTTGAAGGGGTGGAACTCGCCTATGACCCATTTAATTCTCTCATATGTTGCCATTTCCTTTGCCCTGTCCCAGTCCACCTCTAAGGTTCTTCTGGACAGCCCTAAGTTTTCCTCGTTAGTGCTCATGTAGGCCCTGTTCGATCTTTTTAGGGTGCCGAGAGCGCCCGCAGTACCTTCCCTTGCAAGAACTCTGTGCACCCTGGCGCACACCGGCGTTTCCGTGATTTCTTCACAGAATCGCTCCCACGATATTCTTTTTGCCTTGCGGATCTCCTTATTATACTGCGTAAGTTTTATTCTGTACGTATGCCAGTCTTGGTTGATTTTGGATTTATTAAGTTGCCTTCTAACGTCGGATCTAATACCATCCAGGTGTTTTTTCCACCAGTCTTTTTTCTTTGTTGTCTTGTTTGCTCAAGACAGTTATCATGATAGGTCTCTACTATTGCCTCACTCAGGTGTTCTACAGCCAGGTCAAGACCCTTCGCTGTGGATATGGTTACCACACCCCCCCCCCCCCTGAGTGACCCCTCTAGGACTGTCTCGTATCCTTGCCAGTTTGTCCTTTTTGGGTTGCGGAATTTCTTGATCTCGAATTTCGAAGTTGTGATGTCGAACCTTATGTGGCGATGTTCGGAACATGATGGTTCATCGGAGACATGCCAGTTTGTAATGTTATCGTAGACATCGTGGCTACAAAAAGTGAGAGAGATCAAGGACCTGACGCCTGAATGATGTCACGAAAGTGGCTTCTGCGCCTATATTAGCTATATCTAACCCTTCATCCATTATGAATTCATGCAAGGACTCACCTCTGCCATTTGTGTTGGTGCTTCCCCAGATTGTGTAGTGGGCGTTTCCATCGCCTCCAACGATTAATCTTCGTCCCCCTCCTCTGCAGTGGGCCACTGCATCCTCCATTAGGAGGACAGGTCCTCTCTTCTCCAGGGACGTAGACGCAGCAGATTACCCAGGTCATGGTTCCTCTGCTGTTGTTGCGGTTGCCTGTATTGAGACAAAATCGCCGGAGCATAGCTCTGGTATTAGTGAGCTGCTAATTTTATTACTGTTTTATAGATTATAGAATTATAGAATACAGGCTCTTGGGTTGTTAGCCTCTGATGGTGATTGATTTCTTGTAGTAACTTCAAATTATGCCATCGTTGGTTTTTAAAAAATCATTTCGAAAATAATTTTAAAAATATGTAATTTTCACTTATATTCTTTTATTTAGATTTTAAATCATTTGATAACTATGTCGATTGCTGAAATTAACGATATAAATACTTTCAAACAAAGTATGAAAAAGACTTGGAAAATCTTACAAAATTTTGAATGTTACCAAAATGGACACAAAATTTGAACCTCCAACTCTTTTGAAGATGAAATTAAAAATTTAAACAATGTTCGTTCTGCCTTAATATATAGAGGTCAGAAAAATGCTGGAAAACCTTCACCAGCTGCAATTTATGAATTTACAGAATTGACTTTGCGAATGTTTTTTTTTGTTAGTAAATAATTTTTTTTTTTACCTTATAAAAAAAAATACAGGGTATTGTTGCGCAATAAGCTTTTCTTAGCTTCGGCGTCTTTTTACCTTCTAAAGTCTTCAAGTAAAGCATAAAGCGAGCGTAGAAAATCAAGCTCCGCTGCGTCGGGCGGATTTAGGCTTCTTGCGGCAAGCGGGACTTCAGGCTCATTAAAATCGGATTCTGATACGGCTGCAGGAATTGGGCCTTGGCTTAGAATCGTGTCCAACTCTTCTAGAGTGGGGCCGTACAAGTCTGGACTGTATCTGTCCGTCATTTTTGTCGATTGTCCGAAATCGGTTTGGGATGCCAGTTGTTTTTGGGGTGAAACAATAACTCTTTTCGTTTCCCATGGTTGTTTGTACAACTTCTCGGTTGTACTGAGAGGAGGTCCGGCCAAAACCACCCCCCTGGTTCTTTAAGGAAAAACTTGCGAACCAGCAGCCTCCAGAAAAAGGAAGTGAGAATTGACTTATTTGTGTGATTTGGGAGCAGGGCTCCAACTCGGTTTTTGAAGTCCGAGGGTTAAAAGTTGTATTAACACGGTGTCTGGAAACGTTTTATTTACAACGATAGTACGTTTAGCTCAGATGGCACTCGGAAGAAACCGTCGCGTCCAGCGGCTTCGAGAAAGTTTATTGACAAATAAAAACACGGGGGAACAGAAACGGTGCACTAGGTCCGAAAACCAGTCTTACCTTTATAGGTTCGTGTCAGTGGCGGCTCGTGGCCCAAAAATTTGGAGGTTCTGCCCTAGTGGCATATTCGTTTTACCCCAAGGATATTTGACCAAAAAAAGGGCCATCTGCGGAATGAGGCCGAATGAGGCCAAACAAGCTGAATTTTTGCAGAGACCTTCGTTTTGATGTCTAATGAAGCACAAAAAAATCGAATATGCCTACCCTTGTGTGTCTCGAGATATCGAAGGTCAAAAGTCACGAAAATCGGGTTTTTGCGAAAATCTCGCTTCCAGTGCATCTGCCGTCGAAGAACCCAAAACAAAACTTACGTAAAATAGTATTTTCTACAAAATTATTCACAACAGCCTAGCATTAGCCCTCCAGATGATATGAAAAGGGGTTGTTTAAATTTCAACACCCAGAATTTCGAAAACGACGCACTTCCGACCTTCGGTGTCCTATCTCATATTACTTCTCTATGGTTCCTCTATATAACCTAGCATTTTTGACCAGTTGAACAGAAAAACCCTGTATAATACAGTATCACCTATTTTGAATATGCGCTCCCGCTTTATCACGCTATATTTCGAAAACGGTTGGTCGTACAAAAAAATGTATAGAAATAATTTTGTAGAAAATACTATTTTATGTAAGTTTTGTTCTGAGTTCTTCAACGTCAGATGCACTAGAAGCGAGATTTTCGCAAAAAAACGATTTTCGTGACCTTTGACCTTCGATATCTCAAGACGCACAAGGGTAGGCATCATTCATTAGAACATCAAAGTGAAGTTCCCTGCAAAAATTCACCTTATTCGGCCTCATTCCGCAGAGGAAATCTAATTTCCCTGGGGTATTTGGGATAGGGTGACGACCACCACAGGCGGAAATTTTTTTTCGGATACCACGGCCACGCCCAAAAAGTTTCATTTTAAATCTTCAAAAAAATTATTGTTTGTATACCTAACGATCAAAAAATATACAACTTTCGTCATATTTTACCAGCCAAAAACGTCATTTTCGTCACTAGTGACAGAATATTGCATAACGTTAACTTTCGTCACTAGTGAATGATTAGGATTTTACATGTTAAATACATTTTTTCAAAGCAAATATAATTTAATTTTGTGAAGCACAATGAAAACACATATGTAGTTCATCACAAAATTATCTAAATTTTGCTTTATATAATGTAATAGAACTATAATAGAAGCAAAATATAGTTATGAAATTATTGCAAAACCAGGAACTTTTGATAGATGGCGCCTTTATTCATTCAGGTTTTTGAGCGCCATCTATCAAACCAAGTTGGAATCCTTGTGAGAAAAACATGAGTTGAACTGGTAAAATTGAAACATTTTAAAAAATTCTAAAAATTTCAACTTGACATGAAATTTTTATTTACCTTATTCTAACAGTGTTCCTATCAACATTTCTACAAAAACAACTAGGTCTTCAGAAATCAGATAGCTCGACAAAAGTAATAGTTATTTACCCAAAAAATGCGGAAAGTGATACTTTACCGCACGCAACGGTAAGCGGTTAAGGGCGGTAAAGGCACTTCCCGCATGTGTTAGGTACAAAGTTTTACCTATGAGCATCTACATCTCCAAAAAAAGGCAATAATGAAATTAATTAATGAATCAGATTAATTAATGAAATTAGATTAGATTTAGAAATGATCAAAAATCCATTTTCTGAAAAAGAAAGGCTTTTTGATTATAAATACCAAAGTCTACTTCACCGCAGTGGCGTGTTTACTATGGAAGCTAGGGAAGCACAGCTTCCCCTCGAGGATTTATTAAGAACACTAAACTAAACTTTATGTATAGACATTTTCAAAAAGAAATATATGAAACTTGTGAATGGCTGAGTGGTTCTGAAATTATAAGTCTCTCCTGCCCTGCACTTTCACCATCTTTCCCCACAGCTTCCCCCTCTGTTCAAGTCTGGACACGCCATTGCTTCACCGCATACTATGCGGTAAAGTAACTTTACCGCACATTTTGCAGTCCACTTTACCACATACTATGCGGTAAAGTTAACTTTACCGCACACTATTCGGTAAAGTAACTTTACCGCATAGTGTGCGGACGAAGAGGATCGATAGAATGGCCAGCACGCTCCCCGGATATGACCCCCATGGACTTTTTTTATTGGGGATATTTGAAAGATAGGGTGTACAAAATAGACCACTAAATTTAGATCAATTAAGAGAAAGAATTTTATATGAATCCGGTCTTATTACCCCAGAAACATTAAATAATACTACACGTAAGTTTTATGACAGACTTGGATATTCTTTGGCAAATAATGGCCAACATTTTGAACATTTGTACGTTAAGGCTTTCAGTTTTGTCGAGCTATCTGCTTTCCGACAACCTAGTTGTTTTTGTAGAAATATCAATAGGAACATTGCTAGAATCAGGCAAATAAAATGAAATTTTTAAATTTTTTAAAAATGTTTCTATTGTACCAATCGGGTCCAAAAAAGTATTGAATGATTCGTAATTTGTTTGTCTTCTAGGATATTTATTTGATATTTGACCAAAGTCAGAATTTAAGCAAAAAAAATCAAAATACAAAAAAATATTAAAATTTTGAATAAGTCGTTTTTGTTTTTGAGTTTTTCCGAAGCTGTTCTACCTCACTAAGTATAAATTCCAATGATTGTTTAGTTTTCGAGGTATGGATTTTTTAGTGTTTAAAATATTTTATAAAAATCGGAACTTCAATGAAATTTGTCTGAAATATCTAAGGTCTATTATTTAAACACTTAACTAAATAATTTCTAATAATATTACGTTATGTTACGCCGAAACGTTGAGAGATTTATCGAAAAAACTAAAACTGGCAACGTTGCAAATATTATTTTTAAATCCGGTACTTTCAAAAACCCCTGTATATCAAATATCCTTTATGTTTCCGGTAATAATGAAACCGTTTTTAAAAAAATTAACTTTAATTAAAAAATTACAAGTCAAAAATACAAAAGCAAAAATACGTGTGAACAGCTCAAAGTCAATGTCTAATGTAAAAACTAAAAGTTTATTCGCATGGGGCATCCTGGTTTCAAGCATACACAGTTCTCAAGAAACGGCTTATGTCGGCGATGCAATCGTCAGCATGTTCCCATGATTGGCACACATAACTCCTCCATCCCTAGAAGGAACTCGAGGGTGGAATCACTCGTGTTTCGTCCATTGTCTCAGGGAGGTTTTCTCAGGATTCTTGAAATTTTCATTTTGTTGTTCTTGATTGCGAAATATATGTCACAAATCAATATTGCGGTCATTAGGATCCATGGAAGCCAATTCATGTATGTACTTTGGTGAAGTTTGGTAAATTCTAGAAAATCTTGTCGAACTCTGAAGTTGAAGTTCGTGTAGTTTGTCTCAAGGGATTTTTTCTAATTTAATCTTCTCGGTCTTTGACACTGGGATTTGAACCGATTTTATTTCGTTGAGGGTGACTGGATGTCCTTTTCATTTTTGTAGACATATTTCGGCATTTTTATTGAATATTTTGGCGGGACCGTCAAAAGGCGGGTTCCTGTTATTGAAGTTACTTCGCTTTCTACACAGTCTGTTTGAATTCTTTGTTCTTCCGGGAAGATTCCAATGTAGTGGGCGGAATCGATTACTTCCATCATGGCTTTTTGGATATGTACTGGTACTTGTTGACATTGGTCCAAATTGTTGCTATATGTCAGCAGTGACGTGATACAATCAGGATTTTCGTGTATAGATAGAAGTCGATTGTGTTTGCAGAAATAGTTTGGTTTGAGGTCAATCCATTCTTCATTTTGGTATTGGTAAAGGTCCGCAATTAGGGTGAGGTAGGTCGAAGGTGGGATTATGATGGCTTGATTCTTATTAGGTACGGAGAACAGGTGGTAATAATCGAAAGTATTTGAATGCACAAGAGGGAAATCCAGTGAAAACACGATTTTATTTTCTATCGCAAAAACATTAGTTTCTATGACTTCGTAATAATTCATGTATTCGTTTTGTGAAAATAACAGTTGTGCGTGGTGGTGAGAATTATGAAATTCTTTGACGATTTCTTTTAATTCTTTTTGTGGAATTATGCTATGATGTAAGGTTTTTAAACTAGCAAAGCTTATGGCATTTTCTATATCGTTTAGAAAATTTAGTACAGAGTCCAAATTTAACTTAATTTGGTCCATTATTTCGTGAATTTTTAGGTTATGCACGTAATTGGATTTTGTTTGTTGTAAATCACTAGCAATGTCATTAATTTTATTTTCGATTGCTTTTTGATTTTGCGAAACTACAGTCATTGTTTGATTGATACTTGTCATTAGGTTAGAGGTTAAAGATATTTGTTTATTTACTTTTTCAATTATTTTGTTTTGTTTACTTTCCAGTACCAAAATATTATCATGTATTTCCTTTGCGTCTTCTTGGTCCAGATTACCAGTAATATATTTTACTAGTGAGCCTAAAGGGCTGATTAAGCCTCTTTGCCCTGGACTGATTGATTTTAATTTCTGATTGACTACGTTTACTTCGTAGCGTAAGTGTTTATAAGTTTCAAGTAACGGAAGTCTGTGCGCAATTGAAGAGGAATTTATGATGTCTTCTAGTTTTTCATATTGATAGGTTATAGAATCAATTTGCTTTTGCAAAGATGTCAAATCGATGTAATGTAAGAATGTGTGGGTCGCTATTTTCATCTTGGCAGTTCCTAGTTTGAAGGGAAGTATACCAGGATTGTGTCAAGATTCTGTGTTTGAACTTTCTGTGCCCTCGTCAGGTGAAGTAGTGTCATCATTGTCATCAACCTGTAAAAGGGTTTGGTCAGTAAATTTTCGTGGATTCTTGAATACTTGTTTGTGATAAGTATTTTGCGTGGTAGTGACAGTTAAGTCATTACTTCGCAAGACGTGTTCTGGTTTATATAAAGGATTTGTTTTGCCCTGGCGGTCGGTGAGTTTTTAATAACCTATTGTTCCAGGTTGAATTTCGAGAGGGTCTTTTAGTTTTTCGTTAGCTTTAGAAATTACTTGTGTTAATGTTTCTATAAATGCCTGAGAATATCTCTTTATGTTTATTTAGTTCGTGATTGATTACTTGGGTATCGTTATCAACATCGATTGGTTCCTTTAATTGTAGGTGACCAAAAATTAAATCGATTGGTTTCTGTTTCGTTGCTGAATGGATTGAATTGTTTTATACTTTATGATAGCAAAGTTCAATTTTTCAAATAGACTTAGGTTTGGTTTGGACAAAACTAGAGTCCGCATGTGCTCTAATAATGTAGAGTGAAATCTTTCAACAATAGAGTTGCTATTCGGGTTTAAGGGCAAGGTGTAATGCCAATTGATTTTATAAAGTTTGGCGAATTCTTTAGGAAGATTTTGATTGAATTCGGTACCATTATCAGATACGATGTTTTCTGGTATTTTGTAATTTGAGACAAATTGTAAGAGAGATTAATAGACGTGTACGGCAGATAAGCTTGGTAGGACATAGGCTTGTCCAAATTTCGAGAAACTATCACAAATTGTTAATACAACAGTTTTTTCAAATTAGAAAGTATCCACATGAATGGTTTCAAATGGTTTTTTAGGCGTGGGTCTGTTACAAATAAAACTAGATTTGTATACTTTAAGGAAAAGATAACCTAGGGTCGTGATTTGAAAGAAAAATTAAATAAGATAACGTGTAGTCCCTTTATGTGCAAATGAAACCACTCAAAAATCCAACAAACAATAATTTTATTTAATTTTGTTTACAATGTTCCGTGTAATTTCAATTCTAACAACTTGGTTTTTCCTGGCGAATCTGATACCAAGTACCTGCTTTCCAATCCGGAGCTCTTCAAGGGGTGTTGGGGTGTCACTTTCGTGAACTGGAGCTTTTCGTATTGCTTCCTGTATCCAGGAAGAGGATAGATTGCTGGGGTGACGTCACTCTAGCTGATCCAGACTCCAAACAGTGATCTTTATGCAGGGTAGGTACCCAGAAAAGAATAAGGCAGTATCAGGTTCACCAATATTTGGAACATTAAATTCCTGAATTCTGTCAAAAAGTGAGTCTCTTGCAAAAGAAATTGAAGTTGAAATTTGGTATAAAATGATTGTTGTACAGGGTGCTGCAATTTGGAGTGTTTCAACAAGAAAAACACACTTCCAGACCAGATAGAGGAAAATTGACTTAGATGTCATGGGATTGATTTTCGAGAAACGTCGTTTGTCAAAAACCGTATCGCGATATCTTCAATGGTACCATTGATACAGGGCGATTTTCGATTTTTCCCTATTAAAAAAATGGCTATAAGTTTCTTATTTATCAATTTTTTTTATTTTTGTAAAATTATTATGAAGACACTTTTTCGAGCACAATCCTGTGGCGGACTCAGTTTTTTTCCATATCGTTCCGATTTCGAGATATCGACCAAACTCCGATATTTTCAAATGAAAACCCCTATATATTAATAGCTCATTGGATAGCTCTGTTTCTGCTGATTTCAATGATATAAAGTTCGATAGATTTATCTCTAACAGTTTTCGAAAAAAAAAAAATATCTGTTTCCGTCATAAGAAACAATGTGTTAGAAAGAGACCTTCCTCATTTTCCTTACACATATAAAATCCTTCTCTAACACATTGGTCCTTACGACAAAAACAGATATATTTTTTTTTCTCGAAAACTGTTAAAGATAAATCTATCGAACTTTATATCATTGAAATCAGCAAAAACAGAGCTATCGAATGAGCTATTAATATATGGGGTGTTTCATTTGAAAATATCGGAATTTGGTCGATATCTCGAAATCGGAGTAATATAGAAAAAAACTGAGTCCGCCACTGGATTGTGCTTAAAAAAGTGTCTCCATAAGGTTTTAACAGAAATAAAAAAAATTGATAAATCAAAAACTTATAGCCATTTTTCACACTAGGGGAAAATCGAAAATCGCTGTATCAATGGTAGCATTGAAGATATCGTGATAAGGTTTTTGACAATTGACGTTTCTCAAAAATCGATTCCATGACTTCTAAGTCAATTTTCTTCTATCTGGCCTGGAAGTATGTTTTCCTGTTGAAACACTCCAAATTGCAGCACCCTGTACAGACACTCCCTTTCAACAGAATCAGGTATGAAAAACTATTGCAAGTTAAAAAAATTAATATTTTAATATATAAAAAAAAACAATTAAATAATTAAGACTAATTGTAAGATAATAGAAAAAAATTAATAACAAGATTAAATTAGAATGCTCGTTACAATTGAGCAAAATGCTGCTTCCTTGAAAAGCAGCTCTGGCAGGCAAAAATACAAGAAAAAATATGAGCAAAAATAAGGTAAGTAAAAAAAATTAAGATATCAAATGTCTGGATTCCTCCCCAAATAGACAAAATTCTTACCTCGAATTAAGTTAGTTACCACAGATACTAGATAAACCTCGAGATAAACCTAGGGTTGAAATTAATCAAATCCAGAACGTGTCATAATTCTTGAGATGTTTTAATTAAAACTTTTAAACTGAATTTTTGATCTATCAAGATTTCTATTAATAAATTACACCCGTTAGTTAAGATATTTAAGATAAGATAAGATAAGATAATTTAGGGAGTCAAGCAGAAAATGGTTGTTCAGGCCTCTGCCTGGATTCAATAAAGGATTAATGGGGATGGACTCACAAATTTGGTTTTCACCGACTCTATTTAGAGCAAATGGTCCAGTTTTCCCATACTAAAAATTGATTCCGAAAGCCCGAGCAGCAGTACCTATTTAAAACCAAAAATCTGTCTTGTCTTGACTTACCAATTATAACAAAACGTGGCACTAACCAATAAGCAAAGTAATTCACACAAAATGGAAGCCAACAATTAGATTAAAAAAAATTAAAATATAATATTTATATTTCAAAAAACAAATAAGATAAGGTTTATCAGTAAAAACTTAATAAAGATACGATAATTTGAATATTGAAAAATCTATAAGGGAGGATCCAGAAATTCACAGCACAAAAATTATTTAAAAAAATAGAGGACTTGCCTGGCCAGAGTGTTCTTCAAGAAGAGATCGTTTTAGAAAACCAAGCTAGCAGGAAAACGATTCTGTGTTTTTTATACTTACTGCATTCCAGCCAGTTTGAACCAATCAAACGAGTACACTCCAAAGACCATATTCACTTCAAAATGAAAACACAATGAAAAGACCGCATGGAATAAACGAAAATAGATAAAAATCCACTAAAACTATTTTAATTGTTTACAAATTATAATAATTTAAATTAAGGTTATGTCAAAGATAAAAGACTGTTAATTAATTGGATCATTAAGCCAAAAATGAATATTTAAAAATCAGACGATAAAAAGGACAGAAATATATCCATTTGCTAAAAGTGAGATGAATATAATTTCTTTCAAAAAATACAAATTACTGCAAAAATGCGAAATAAGAAATCATACTTTGAAATATAGATCAGATTGATCATCGCGCACTAGATGGCAGTACTAAAAAACCAATTCTTGATACTGGCACTTTACGCAAATGTAGATAGATGGCAGCACTTGTATTACTTGAATTTAAATTTGAATTTAATGGATATTTTTAGAATATTGGAAATTATTTTGAATTCTGAAATGAAAAAAATACAACTTTATAATGAAAATAAGAAGAGATGGAACATGTTACGTAAATGATAAATTTATCATAACACACCCCCTTTAGTTCGTTAAAAAAAAACACATAAATATTCCCTTTCAGTGATGTTTCATTGTGTATTGAAGCAAATAAGGAACTTAAGCGTGTCTCAGATAAAATTATGGTACTGAAAATGTTAACAATTAACAATATGGAAACTGTTGGTAACTTGGTTCTACGTTTATTAATGAGAAAGGCTAATTATAAGAAAAAAAATTTGAAATATTAGAGAAAAAAAAAAATTAAATGAAATGAAAGGAAAAGATAGTTTGGGCGCCAGTACATTTTTCAATGTACAAAAAAAAATTGAACTGTATTAAAAAAAAAAAAAACTAGAGATAAAACCTGCAGAGAAAATTCAGCAAAAAAAATTGTCTGTCATACCTATTTTAAAATTGATACAGTAATCTATATGCAGTAACTCATACCACATTATAGTATTACCTACTTTAGAGATAAAGCTCTCTAGGGCTTTTGTGATACAGTAATATATATGTAGAAACTTTATACTACATCATATTATTACCTACTTTAGAGATAAAGCACTCTAGGGCTGATACAGTAATCTATGTGTAGAAACTTTGTACTACATCATAGTATTACCTACCGGAGGCATAAGAACCATCCAAAATTTTAATAAACACATAAAAAGAAAGTAAGATAAGAAGTTAAAAAAAATTAGAGCAACAAGGTAGTCAGAATTTAAGTTAAGAAATTGTAATTCAATCAAGTATCAAGTATGAAGTTAAACTTCGGAAATTATATCGAGATAGATTTGAGTTTTAATCACTATTAAAATCAAAGCACCCCTCCCTCGACCAATAGAGCGAAAAGCGCCTATACATTAGTCAATTAATTAATTGAGAGAATAAAAAGATATTGAAGTTATGAAGTTATTGAAAGATATTGACTAAAAAAAATTAAGTCATTCTTAAAGAGAATTAAGATAATTACCCAAATTTGAACAATTGAATCACAAATCATGGATTTTGGAACCTGAATCGATGCGTCACTCTAGCACTTGTAATAAGAAAAAAAACTGTAAAAAAAAGGAAATGTTGCTGGTTGAGTGTCTGTTCTGCTATGCTTTTTTTAGAGACTCGCCAATCTCTTTCTTAAAACTAAAGGCAAAGGAAGAGCGGACATCACAGAAGAAAACTGTCAGGAAAGACCCAACAGTGAAAAGATTGAAACCCCAATTTATACGCAATGTATTTAGATCTGGGCGGAGTTCCCGGAGAGGAAATAAGAGAGACCCTTCATCCCTTGTATATGAACGGGTGTCAGCCGCCATATACAAGTTATCCGTAAAAAGGCCCAATCAAGAGGGGATAGAAAAAGAAATGAGTATGCGGACGAACATACCTAGGTAAGCAGTATCTCAATTAACCGCTAATCTCAAAGAACCACCCGACTCTAACTCCTGCTACCAAGCCTGTGTCAATAAGGTGGTACACAGCAGCCTGTCCAATTGATTTCCCCCAACGGACAAGAAAAATCACTTACACAGAAGTTGAGCAGCTCGTATAAGTGAAAGCTTAAGATAGCCACATACCGGAGTGGGTGCGCGGTAAATCAATAAATCAAAATTCAAGTTTTGGTTGTTGTTCAGGAGGCAAAACCTTCCCTGAAGAAAGGCAAACTAGCCCTCAACCCCTCTCCACAACAGACGACATCAGCAATAGCAAAACAGACATTCACAACACCATAACCAAAAGATAAAGTTAAATAGAAAAAATGTGAATGTAATTAATGATTTAAACGTTATAATTTAAGACATTTCATTAAGACCACAAAAACTAGGTGATAAAAAGATAAGAGATAAGGTTTTAAAAAAAAATAAGGGAAGTTAGGGTATGGGTAAGATATGGGTGAGATAGTAAAGTTGATTTGATGAGTGAATGACAGTGACATGGTATGAATAAAAAGTTCAAATCAATTAAGACACTAAAATAACTTTTTAAACGTTATTATTTAAGACATTTCATTAAGACCACAGAAAACTAGGTAATAAAAAGATAATAGATAAGGTCTTAAGAAAAAAAGATAAGGGAAGTTGAGGTAAGGTAAGATATGGGTGAGATAGTAAAGTTGAGGAATGAGTGAATGACAGTGACATGGTATGAATAAAAATTCAAATCAATTAAGACACTAAAATAACTTTTGACGTCATATACATCCATTAAAAAAGGTAAATCGATTAGACAGAGATAAAAGATAATATGTCCAAGCAATCATATGCCTGACATACAGCAAAATGTCCTAATCGACAAAGATACAAAGATAAATCATGATGTATACTTTTGAAACAAAAGATTAAGATAGATATAAAAGGTATGTCATGACACTGAGTTATTTATTCATTAAATGCTTTAGGAGCCAGAATCCAGAATACTTTATTCAAGACTGTACTTTTAAACATTAAATGCTTCAAGAGCCAAAATACTTTACTCGAGACTTTACTTTTAAACAGGGATGAAAATCGAGAATTTATATGGGATTTCAGGTAAGGACAAGATTTCCCTTGGATCAGGAAATAAGGCAAATCAAGAGCTCACGAAGGCAGGAGCGCTGTGTTCCTGTACGGACTTTCTTTCGCCGGGATCGCTAGAGAGAAGTACTATTCGCTACCTATTTCAGAGATAAAACTCAGAGCTAAGGTAAGGTATTAAAAAAAAAACAGAAGATAATAAGGGTAAAGGTAAGGAAGCATAGTAAAGCTAAGGGATGAAATGATGACAGTGACACGGTATAAGACAAAATGTCCACATCAACCAAGATACAAAGATAACTTTTTGACAATATATACATCATGAATAAGATAAATCGATAAGACAACGGAAGGATATATGTCATGGCAATCCTAGGCATGACACACGAAAAATGTCCAAATCGCCAACGGTAAGGTAAATCATGATGTATTATACTTATTATCAAAATAAAAGATAACTTGGTTAGTAAGAAAACTTTCAAATGTCCTAATCAATATGAAGATAACTTTTGACAAATACATCAATAGAAAAGATAAATCGATAAGACCACGGTAAAATATTATGCCAATGCAATCCAATGCATGACACACGATAAAATGTCCATATCGATAACGGTAGGGTGATGTATATTATCCAAAAAAAAAAGTAAATTGATCAGGCAAAACAAAAAATTATACATGTCATGACACTGAGGTAGGCAGTGATTGTCAAGTTATATTAGACAGAAAACTTTACTATGAAATAGGGACGAAAATGGGGTAATTTTATGGGACTATAGGTATAGGGACAAGATTTTCTCGGAGTG
Source organism: Ceutorhynchus assimilis (assembly GCA_917834065.1). Classification (NCBI taxonomy): domain Eukaryota; kingdom Metazoa; phylum Arthropoda; class Insecta; order Coleoptera; family Curculionidae; genus Ceutorhynchus; species Ceutorhynchus assimilis. The sequence goes on from OU892283.1 coordinate 44,197,450, forward strand.
GGAAATGAGAAAAATCAAGAGCTCGCGAAGGCAGGAGCGCTGTGTTCCTGAACAATCTTTTCTTCGCCGGGATCGCTAGAAAGTACTGTACGCTACCCATTTCAGATATTGAAAGATAAGAAATTCAGAAAAAAAAAACAAGTACTAGGATGAAACATCAGATTCCGGTTCTGAAAGATCATCAGAATCCAAATCCATAGTTACGTCAGGTTTAATGTCAGAAATATGCCAGGTACCAAGATTATTACCCTGTCTATCCTTCAAGTCATAAACAAGCTTTGAATGCTTTTTACTAATCACACAAGGTATAAATTTAGGGGCCAACTTTGCACAAAAATTGTTTCCTGCATTAGATAAAATATAGTTTTTCTTCCAAACATAATCACCCACATGATATTCTACATCTCTTTTACGTAAATCATAACGTTGTTTACTCTTCAGATAAGATCTATGAAGTTTTTTCCGTACAACTTCGTAAATTTGTGGAAGTTCTTGTACAGTTTCTGGGTTATGAACTTTGGAAGAGATTTCTATTCTATTATCTGCATTATCTGAGATGAGCCCATAAAAACCTCCATTGATTGGAATAGCTCTACCAAAATTTAATAATGAAGGTGAAAACTCAGTAATTTCATGACGAGCTAAGCAAATAGCCTGAGCAATTTTAAATATATTTTGGTCCCAACTTTTATGATTTTCGTGTATGTACTCTCGAATAGCTATGACAATACTTCGATTCACTCTTTCAGTATGATTGACTTGAGGGTGATAACGGGCCATAAGTTTTTTAAAATCTGCGATGATAAACTGACTACCATTGTCACAACAAAATATTTGGCAAACACCAAAAATTAGAAAGACCTGATTTTCAATAAACTTAATAATGGCTTTAGTTGTAGCTTTACCTATTGGATGAACCAAAGTGAATTTTGTAAACCAGTCAACAACAACCAAAAGATACTGAGAACCCCTTGCAGTTCGAGGATATGGACCCAGAAGGTCAGCTGAAATCATTTGAAATGGAAAATTGATATTACGGTATTGACCCGTAAGACCAGCCTGAGGCAAATTGCTAGGCTTACAAGAAGCACACATAGTACATTTTCGAACATATTTATAGACACTCTGCCTCATATTAGGCCAATAATAAAGTTCAGCTATCCTGTGTGATGTTTTGGATATTCCAAAATGTGCTGAAGTAGGGTCATCATGAAATTCTTTAATAATTTCTTTTCTATGGGCAGAGGGAACAACAATTTTCCAATCCGTAATATTTCTATCCAAATTATACTTAGAAAAGACATGTTTATAGAGAACATTATTGTCGACCTTAAATGAAGGATATTTCTCAGGATCCTCACAAACTTTTCCCATCATATCCTTATACCATTTATCATTTATCAAGTTTAAGAGAAGTAAGATTCAAGATAGCTACATCCTCAAGACTCCTAGATAGAGCATCAGCGACAGTGTTACTAGAACCTTTTCGATGAACTATAGTGAAGGAATACTGTGACAGAGTGACAATCCATCTTGCTACACGAGGACTAGGATTTTTTATGCTCTGTAACCAAGTTAGAGAAGAATGGTCAGTATGGACTGTAAAGTGAGAACCGTCAATGTAGCAACGAAACTTTTCTATGCCGAAAATAACAGCTAGTAACTCCTTCTCGGTTGTTGTGTACTTTCGTTGACATTTATTTAGGGTCCTACTTGCATACGCAATTGGATGTTCTAATCCATCCGTCTCTTGATACAAACAGCATCCTACACCTGTATCTGAAGCATCACACATAAGAATAAATGGTTTTGAATAATCTGGACTAGCTGAGACAGGAGCAGTAGTTAATGATTGTTTGATTTGGAGAAAAGCTTTCTCAGCCTCTGGAGTCCATTGAATTGGTTGACCCTTCTTTCTACCCTTCAATAAATCAGTAATTGGGCTGCACAAAGCCGAGAAATTGTTGAGGAACCTACGATAATACCCTACCAAACCCACAAGTCTCCTGATTTGTGTCGTATTTCGAGGTCTAGGATACTCCAAAATAGCTGAAACTTTCTCCGGATCAGTCCGAAGACCCTGCTGATCCACTACATAACCAAGGAATTTAAGTGAAGGTCGACAAAATTGACATTTTTTGAAATTGATAGTGAGATTAGCCTCTTTTTAACGGACAAAGAGTTGCCTCAAAACTCTGCAATGGGTCTCAAAATCACTGGTTACACAAATTATATCATCCAAATAATAGAAAATATGGGGTTCAAGTGCGGGCCCAATAACCAAATCCATCAATCTACACATAGCTTGTGCACTATTATTTAACTCAAAAGGTAAAACTTTGTACTGAAAAAGTCCCTTCCCATGGACTGCAAATGCTGTTTTAGGCCTAGATTCTTGATCCAGTGGTATCTGATGGAAAGCCTTTTTTAAATCTATTAAAGTTAAAAATTTAGCATCCCTGACTTTAGTTATGATAGATTCAATTAAAGGCATAGGATATGCAGAGGTCGGGGTACATTCATTTAATTTACGTCCATCGAACACCACTCTAGAAGAACCATCAGACTTTTTAACAAGCCAAAGCGGCGAACACCATGGAGAATGAGAAGGTTCAATAATATCTAATTTCAACATGCAATCAATCTCGTCATGAAGAACTTTTTGCCTAGCATATGATAAAGGGTATTGTCTTTCCTTAATGGGTTTGGCTGAACCAGTATCTATTGTATGCGTCATTAGGTGAGTTAGGCCTAATTTGTCTTCAGGCCCAATAGATTTAAATAAGTCAGCAATATCTGAAATTTGCTTTTGCTGTTCATTGGTTAATTGTTCAGTGCTTTGCAAAGTATAAACTACACAAGTTGAATAAGAAGTTGCTTTATATAAAAAAAATTTAAAATCCAATTCAATACTGAATTCTTTTAAAAAATCAATACCCAAAATCAAAGTATGCTTAAGAGAAGGTATAACTAAGAGTTTGATAGGACGAGTTATTTGATTTAAAGTAATTGGGACCCACACATAACCCAAGACATTTTGTTTCTGGCCATCAGCGGTTGTAACAAGGAAAGAAGAATCAGTCGATAAAGATAAGTTAAGAGATTGTAAGATATTAAAACCATTTGATCCCAAAATTGAAGAACAGCTGCCACTATCAACCAATGCCAACGGAGAAAGGTTGTAAACATTAATATTTACATAAGGTCTATCATCATAATCCCTTTTAATAAACAAAGGACTAATAGTATTAGAAATATTAGGTAAATTAGGTAAATTAGGTAAAGGTAACGATACATTTTTAGATACAGACATTCTTGGCGATACTGGCAAAATATTTTCTGAATCAGGTACAGGTAAAGATAAATTTAGGGAAAATTGAGAAGGTTTGACAAAACTTTGTTTACGTTGTGATTTAACATAACTGAGAAAATTCTCCACAAAACTAAGCCACTTATTCCACTCGGAAACACTTACTTTTGATTTTTGGACTTGTTTTGTGCAGTTTTGGTTTGTTTCTGATTTCCGACAATACTGGAAGTACTGTCCCCAAATAGACAAAATTCTTACCTCGAATTAAGTTAGTTACCACAGATACTAGATAAACCTCGAGATAAACCTAGGGTTGAAATTAATCAAATCCAGAACGTGTCAAAATTCTTGAGATGTTTTAATTAATACTTTTGCACTGAATTTTTGACCTGTCTGGATTTCTATTAAAAAATTACACCCTTTAGTTAAGATATTTAAGATAAGATAAGATAAGATAATTTAGGGAGTCAAGCAGAAAATGGTTGTTCAGGCCTCTGCCTGGATTCAATAAAGGATTAATGGGGATGGACTCACAAATTTGGTTTTCTCCGACTCTATTTAGAGCAAATGGTCCAGTTTTCCCACACTAAAAATTGATTCTGAAAGCCAGAGCAGCAGTACCTATTTAAAACCAAAAATCTGTCTTGTCTTGACTTACCAATTATAACAAAACGTGGCACTAACCAATAAGCAAAGTAATTCACACAAAATGGAAGCCAACAATTAGATTAAAAAAAATTAAAATATAATATTTATATTTCAAAAAACAAATAAGATAAGGTTTATCAGTAAAAACTTAATAAAGATACGATAATTTGAATATTGAAAAATCTATAAGGGAGGATCCAGAAATTCACAGCACAAAAATTATTTAAAAAAATAGAGGACTTGCCTGGCCAGAGTGTTCTTCAAGAAGAGATCGTTTTAGAAAAGCAAGCTAGAAGGAAAACGATTCTGTGTTTTTTATACTTACTGCATTCCAGCCAGTTTGAACCAATCAAACGAGTACACTCCAAAGACCATATTCACTTCAAAATGAAAACACAATGAAAAGACCGCATGGAATAAACGAAAATAGATAAAAAGCCACTAAAACTATTTTAATTGTTTACAAATTAAAATAATTTAAATTAAGGTTATGTCAAAGATAAAAGACTGTTAATTAATTGGATCATTAAGCCAAAAATGAATATTTAAAAATCAGACGATAAAAAAGGACAGAAATATATCCATTTGCTAAAAGTGAGATGAATATAATTTCTTTCAAAAAATACAAATTACTGCAAAAATGCGAAATAAGAAATCATACTTTGAAATATAGATCAGATCGATCATCGCGCACTAGATGGCAGTACTAAAAAACCAATTCTTGATATTTGCACTTTACGCAAATGTAGATAGATCGCAGCACTTGTATTACTTGAATTTAAATTTGAATTTAATGGATATTTTTAGAATATTGGAAATTATTTTGAATTCTGAAATGAAAAAAATGCAACTTTATAATGAAAATAAGAAGAGATGGAACATGTTACGTAAATGATAAATTTATCGTAACAGGTGTTAATTGCAATTTTATCAATGGTGGGTGACGTTCATATTTCACTTGTTGACAGATTGAGCAACTATTTATGAATTTTCTGACATCATCGTTCATTTTGGGCCAATCATATTTTAGGCGTAGTTGGTCAATCGTTTCGTGAATACCTCTATGATTGGTGATACCTTCATGTTGACTTTTAATGAGATTTTTCTGCCTATCTTCTTTAGTTACATCACAAAGCATTTTATTAGATTTCAAAAACTTGTAAGATGCGTATTTAAATGTTTGCGGCATAAATTTACACGTCGTCTTGCATTAAATAATTATTGTCATTACTACCGTCACCATGGCCTTGGTAATCATAGTAATAATTATAATTTTCGGCGAGTGTGGATATGAAATTAGATAGTAGGATGCATTTTCTACATTATGTAGTTGGAAATTTTGGTTATTGAATCTATTGGTACCATGAGATATGACACTCATTGGTACTGGTTTTTGCAAATTAGATATACCACTCATTGGTACTGGTTTTGGTAAATTTTGGGCAGCTTGAGGGGTTTGGTTTCCAAAAATTTTTGGGTGAACCAAAAACTTGTTGGTTGGTGAAAAAATTTTGTGTTGGCATTTGTCTGGGATTAACGTTTATTGGGGCACGCGGAAATGTGTTTCCGGGTGGTTGAAACGTTTGTGCTGGTGTGTAATTTTGTTGAAAATTGTGGAAACGTGGAAAGTTATTTTGATAAAAATTCTGCTTCTATTGATTTTGATGTTTATTTTTATTAGCAAAATTATTATATTGGGGTTTTTGTAAATTCCTTATGTTACTTTCCGAAATATTGTACTGTCTAGCTTCGGCTAGATCTTTTGGTTTCATCGAACGGATCGTTGAACCTAGTGGTTCTTTTAAACCTGCCAAAAATATTGTTAAAGCTTGTAAATTATAAAAGTTCTTTTTAACCATACTTGTTGGATCATTAAAATTATGGGTATCAATATAATTAGGTAAAGCATTTGAATTAGACATAACTCTAGTATGGAATTGCAAAGGGGGTTCGCTTGCGTATTGTCTAAGTTGATCTAAATCGAACAATAAGCCATTTTCGTTTCTTTGATCACCAAAATGTACGATCAAATCATCTTTGACTGTTTTCCAGTCCTTAGATACGCAAATGCTATAAACTCCCCTAGCTTGACCTATTATTTCAGCATAAATTCCATAAATGATTGCGAAATTTTGCACACAATTAAGATCTTCACTATTTCAATAAGTCGAAATCAGCTTTTGACTTATTTCAAGAAAGCAAGCTAACTCTAAAGGGTTGCCATCGAATTTTGGCACTATTTCGAGTAGTTTGGTTCCGAAATGTGGTGGAGCCATCGTTTCGATTCTCTCACTCATGGAAATATTTGAAAATAAATTTTCTAGGTATAAAGAAGTGTTTAAATCTAATTGACTTGAATAATTACTATTATCGATTAAAATTGACCCGTTTTCACTGGTTTCCTTCTCAGAATCAGATAAATCCGGGGAGATAGACATAGACAGGTAAAGGACAATTTGATAAAAATGGGACTTACAACAGAAAGTTCTCCATTTTTCTTCTCCAATCTTCACCTCTCTTCACAACTATTTCCACACTTAAAGTCTTACACTATACACGATGTTCTTTTCCGTTTAACAGAGCTTTTGTTTCCGGGCTCAAGGTTCGTTACTTGAATTAACGATTAGGACCGAAGGGTTTTTCGACGAGAAAGCTTTTTCAAGAATACTACCGACTGTGCCACTTTATGTTTCCGGTAATAAAGAAACCGTTTTTTAAAAAATTAACTTTAATTAAAAAATTACAAGTCAAAAATACAAAAGCAAAAATATGTGTGAACAGCTCAAAGTCTATGTCTAATCTTAAAACTAAAAGTTTATTCGCATGGGGCATCCTGGTTTCAAGCATACACAGTTCTCAAGAAACTGCTTATGTCGGCGATGCAATCGTCAGCATGTTCCCACGAATGGCACACATAACTTATCATAAAGTTGTATTGCTAAGATATTTTACCATTTCAGTTCTTTGAAATGAAAATGCAGTATTGCCATATCTATTAAAAACCAAAAAAGAAAAATTTGATATTTAAGGATTGAAAACACTTTCGTTTGACCAATATTTTAAAAGAAAAATTACTGTAGCTTTGCATTCAAAACAATAAAGTTGAGAGATTTATCGGAAAAATGATACAACCGGCAACATTGCAAATATCATTTTCAGATCCGGCACTATTGACAACCCCCGTATTCCAAATTTTATACCGCTATGTCACGCCGTTGCCGAGATATTTGATCGTTCCGGTTCTTTTGGGATACCCTGTATAATTAATAACGCTTTTTTCATTTTAGGAACCGACATCGAATATATAGGCTCTGAGGAAACAATGAATCTATACACAGCCTATCCAGAGGTGACTAAATTTTGTTATGCTGCCAAAAAAATGATTGCTTCTGCGAGTCTCCAATTAAAAAGCATACCTGCAATTACAGAACCGAAAAGAATGTACTGAGAACAAAAACTTTCGAGTCACATCTACTGCCTTTTTATTTCATTTTTCAACTTTTTTTTTTATTTTATTAATACGCATAATTTCAGGAAAAAGACAATGTATTTATTTCAAGTCTCAATAGATATTATTGGTTCGAAAAAATAGGGTTTTATTTATCAACTAGCGGATACTCGACGTGTGCTACTACGCTAAGAAAATAACTACATTTTGTTTATTTGTTGAAAAAAACAAATTTTTAAAGACGGAGGTAGTCCTGAGAACCTGCCCACCTCTCCATCTGTCACATTTGACAGTTGAAATATGTCATTTTTTTTCCAACGTCTTATGGCGTTTCCGATTCTGAACACCGGACAGGCATATGATGCCCTTTTATCATATTGACAGCTGACATCTGTCAAAAATTACATTTGGCAGCTGTTGAGTATTCCAAATTGTATAATCACCCGAACTTAAAATGTATGCAAAATTTCAGCAAAATCCGTTGCGAAGAAATGGTTCAAAAATCTTCACCTGTCACAATTTGACAGTTGACATCTGTCATTAATGGTCTATTCTAAATTGTATTTATTATCACCCGAACTGAAACTGCATGCAAAATTTCAGCAAAGTCGTTGCGAATAAATGGTTCAAAAAACTGCACCTGTCAAAATTTGACAGTTGACACCTGTCATTAGCGGTCTAAAACCATCTTCTCATTACTGGCTTTCGTATTAACCTGGTTTGGGGCACATTGGTCGGATGGTTTCAGAGTCTATAACGGACATAGGTAGACAGACAGAAACATTTTTTGTGTTTTATACATGTATATAGATAACTCAATGAGAAAAATAACTCCCTTATCTCAAGTCCAATCAACTTTATTTTTGGTAAAAAATGTATGAGTTCATCCTCGACAAGGAACTTACGGCAGATTTTCAATTTGACACTTGACAGCTGTCATTTGACATGTTACATCTGTTGAAGATGACAGGTGACGTTTGACGGATGACGGACGTCAAAACACGTGGCATGCCCTATCTTATCACGTAGCCCAAGTGGCTGCCATTTGTATGACAGAAATTTTCTACTAATAAAGCTCCCCCTGGGGACGTAGGGAGCAGAACTGTCCAACTATAACTATTTATGGAATGAGAAATTTTATTAAAAAAAAATTGAATATCCGTTTATTGCCATAGGATTTTTTTGAAATTGTTTCTTTATTAAAATGATATTGTTTTTACTTCTCACAGGCCAGAAGTTATCCAAAATATACATCATTTATTATCTTAAATTCACGGAGGCAAATTCCTAGTTTCATTCATGAATTAAACATAATATCTCCGCAGCCCGCTAATGTTCCTCAAAATTATTATCGAGCAATTTATAGCATTAGCGATGCAGGCACCTAAGTTCAGCTTGCAAGTGGCAGTGTAAATTAGAAGCGACATTAAATGGCAGTTCGATGTGCCAACCCAGTAATTCTGGCATAATTAAATACAGAAATATTGATACAGATTGCTTAACGGTATGCTGATCTTGATTTTATAATTTGCTCTCTCTAAATTACCACAGGGAAATTTCTCCGGTTATTTTGTATACCTGCTTTGATTTGAATTCAAAAATACCTCGTATAATGATTAATAATTCAAAGGCAGCCGCCACATTTTTTTGCCGTTGGCATCTATTTTAAAACACAAAAACAAAAATGGAATGGAGGACAGCCTACAACTTGTGGGATCTGAGATCTAAATCCAGGGAGACTTTTGAAAAGCAGCATTTGAATTTTAAGGTACTTGAATTTTTCTCCAAGGAAAATATTTGAGTATTCGTATCTCTCATCTAATAAGCTTTATAGTAGTATAATAAAACAGAGGGAGTACAAGTATTTTGCGAACTGTCTTCAGGGACGGTTGGTTTCTCACGTTTTCTTTCGATTTATCGAATGACGAATTTATAGAATATTTGTACGAAACACAGGTTGGTTTAAAAATTTATTTAAAAAAGAATATATATGTATATACAGGGTGTCCCAAAAAGATACCGACAAACTTTAAGGGGTAGTAGGGGACATCAAAACAAGCATTTTTGTTTATATAAACATATGTCCGCAAATGAGTTATTTGGGCTGTAGAGCAAAAAAACTGTTTGATACTTTTATTCTTCGCAATAATTAAATCACTGTTTACTTATTAATTTTGCTTTATTATCAAATAAATTATGGTTTACAATAACTGTTCAAAATGTTGACCATTCACTTCAATGCAAAGATTACACCGTCGGGTCATTTACTGAAAATTTTAGTCTACGAAACACCTGTTCGTAATGAGGAAGATCTGATAGCAAGGATACTGGCGAGTTGTACCCATGTAGAAGCTATTCCCGGAATATTCCAAAGAGTTCGCGAGTTGAACAATTATCGTATACCATAATTTTTTTGCTATTACAGCAAAATTAATAAGTAAACATTGATTTAATTATTACGAAGAATAAAACTAGATACCAAACAGTTTTTTTGCTCTACAGCACAAATGGCTCATTTGCGGACATATGTTTATATAAACAAAAATGCTTGTTTTGATGTCCCCTACTACCCCTTGAAGTTTGTCGGTATCTTTTTGGGACACCCTGTATATATATATATATATATATATATATATATATATATATATATATATATATTTACAGAGTATCTTGACCGGAGAATTTATAAACAATGGGAGTTTCTTGGGGTATCGGTCGTCTTGAAGGGCTAGGAAATAAAAATCTCTTTTTCCACTAAGCCGTGCTTTCGGCAATTATTTATTGCCTTCGTCAGGGCTACAACAATATAAAAGATCTTATTATTATGAATAATCAAAACTATGACTGGGACATATAAATTTTTAACTATAACTTACTTGCAAAGTGAGAATTTTATAGTCGAAAAGCTTTCAAATTGTCGGAAAATTGTTATTATTCTATTTTGACTATCAAACTGTACAGAATATAAATGTTAAAAATATGGAAAAATAATTAATAAACAATAATTAATAGATATAAGAAAAATAGAAGAGATAGAAGAATATGTAGAATAAAATTTTGAAGTGTATAAATACTAGTTTCTCATAGACATTGATTTTTGGTGTCATCACTAGACCAGTTAGGTAATTTTAGGAATAAATTTAATTAGATGTAAGTAGGTTCGAATAAATACTACTGAGATCTTGAATATCCTTTCTTTTATTTAGGCATAAAGGTTCTTGAGATATCTCTACCATTTCTAGAAACAAACGTTTATTTAAATTTTGTTCATGAATAATCACTTGTGAATTTCCAAAATCAAAATCGTGTCCTTCTTTAGTAGAATGTTCTGAAAGAGCACAAGAAAGAATAGTTCTTCTACAATCACTTTTATGTCGTGTTATCCTATCTTTTAATACAGTTGATGTTTGACCGATATAAACTTGATTACATTGTTCGCAAGGAATTTTATAGATTACTGAAGATTGTTTTAAAGTTTCATCTTTGTCTTTGACTTTAGAGTATAAATTGCCTATTTTATTGATATGTTTGTGTGCAATTTTTATGTCTGGTATAATTTCTAATATTTTGATTACTTTTTGTGAGACACTTTTAATATATGGTAATGCAAAATAATATATTTTATTTTGTATCTGAGGATCATTACTATTTATTATAATATTATTATTTTGTTGGTTATTCCCCATAGAATTATTTGTAATAAGTGACGTATTGTATAAATATTTTTTGAGAAAAGCATCTGGATAAGAGTTATCTTTCATTATATTATAAAGTTTTTTTATGTTATTTTCTCTAAATTCAGGGTGGGAAATTCTCTCAATTCTTCGGCGTAATCCTAATATAACATTTATTTTCATTTTTGTTGTATGGTAGGAATTGAAGTTGATATATCTACCTGAGCTTGTTGGTTTAGAATACCAATCAAGTTGGATTTTATTTTGATCATTTCTTATCACTAGAGTATCTAGAAATGGTACACTTTGATTATTTTCAGTTTCAATTGTGAATTGAATATTAGGATCATAACCGTTAAATGTTGAGATTAGTTCTGTAAGTTGGTCACGTGGGATTGCACAGATTAAATCATCCACGTATTTTTTAATGAAAGGCATATCAAAATGAAGTTTTGGAATACATTCGTTCAAAAGATCATCCATTACATATTGAGCGATAATAGGAGACATTGTTGCACCCATAGGTGTGCCTAAGATCTGTTTATAAAAAATATTTTGAAATCTGAAATATGTTGAATCGAAAATAAATTGTAATATTTCAAGAAATTGTTTTTGAGAAATATTGGTATGCTCAGAAATAATAGACCAGTGTTTTTTAATGCTTTTTTCTATTAAGTAGTAAGGTATTTTACTGAATAAAGAAACTACGTCAAGGCTTACAACTACATAATTGGCAGGTATACTCATATCATTGACAAGTTCTGAAAATTCAAAAGAATCAGTTATGTAATATGTATTATTTTTACTGTATGCGTTTGTCAAAACATCCGTGATTAGTTTTGCTAATTTACAGTTTGGAGCATTAATGGATGAAATAATAGGTCTTACAGTTAATGTAGGCTTATGGATTTTAGGAAGGCCATAAAATTTAGGTGCTGCTTGATTATAGATTGTTAAGGTTTTTGAAATTTCATTCGTGATAACTTTTTGTTTCAATAAAGATGACACTAATTTGTTAGATTTTTGTTGGAAAGTAGATGTAGGATCTCTGTTGAGTTTTTTATAACAACTTTCATCACTAAGTAAATCATTACATTTTTCTATGTATAATTCTTTTTTCATTATGACAGTTACATTACCTTTATCTGATCGTGTAACAATAAGGTCTGTATGTAATTTGAAAAATCGTTTTGTTTTACGGAAAAGAGTTTGGAGAAAGTTGAGAGTAGTAGGTTTATGAACAAAATTTGTTAGGACATTTGTAATTTTTGATCTAATTATATTTCTACTTTTTTCTGGACAGTGGAATAGTATGTTCTCTATGCTAGAAAGATATTGTTTGATTGAAATATCATTTACTGTTGGATTAACACTAAAATTGTGACCTAGTGAAAGAAACTGCAATACATCTTCAGGAATTTCATTATCAGAAAGATTTTTGATCCAGTTATCTTTCGTTTTAAGGAATATAGATTTGGCTTTTTCTTTTAAATTATTGAGTTTATCTTGATTATTTAATTTAGTTTTTTTAAATTTGCGTTCATATGTATCGTTTTGTGAAGAGAAAAAGATATCTAAAATTTCATAGGGTAATATTTCTTCCAATTTTTCAAATACCTTGCTTTGAGAATATTCTAAACTATCTAAATGTTTATGTGCTACAGTAATTTCTAAGTTTAATATTTTAGTTTGAAGTTTAATAGTAAACTCAATTATTTGATGACTTAATTGATTATCATGGTATTCTAAAGATAGATGAGTATTTTTGGTATTATTAATGATATGTGTAGGAATAATACCTTCTCTTCTACAAGAGAGGAGAAATATTTTTCGGTTCCGACATGATGATAGCTTGATGTTGATTGATGCCCATTTCTTCAATAGTCTAACTGATTCAGCTCCATATTGTTGCTTAATCGTTTGGTAGAACCCCATACCTTATATTTACAGAGTATCTTGACCGGAGAATTTATAAACAATGGGAGTTTCTTGGGGTATCGGTCGTCTTGAAGGGCTAGGAAATAAAAATCTCTTTTTCCACTAAGCCGAGCTTTCGGCAATTATTTATTGCCTTCGTCAGGGCTACAACAATATAAAAGATCTTATTATTATGAATAATCAAAACTATGACTGGGACATATAAATTTTTAACTATAACTTACTTGCAAAGTGAGAATTTTATAGTCGAAAAGCTTTCAAATTGTCGGAAAATTGTTATTATTCTATTTTGACTATCAAACTGTACAGAATATAAATGTTAAAAATATGGAAAAATAATTAATAAACAATAATTGATAGATATAAGAAAAATAGAAGAGATAGAAGAATATGTAGAATAAAATTTTGAAGTGTATAAATACTAGTTTCTCATAGACATTGATTTTTGGTGTCATCACTAGACCAGTTAGGTAATTTTAGGAATAAATTTAATTAGATGTAAGTAGGTTCGAATAAATACTACTGAGATCTTGAATATCCTTTCTTTTATTTAGGCATAAAGGTTCTTGAGATATCTCTACCATTTCTAGAAACAAACGTTTATTTAAATTTTGTTCATGAATAATCACTTGTGAATTTCCAAAATCAAAATCGTGTCCTTCTTTAGTAGAATGTTCTGAAAGAGCACAAGAAAGAATAGTTCTTCTACAATCACTTTTATGTCGTGTTATCCTATCTTTTAATACAGTTGATGTTTGACCGATATAAACTTGATTACATTGTTCGCAAGGAATTTTATAGATTACTGAAGATTGTTTTAAAGTTTCATCTTTGTCTTTGACTTTAGAGTATAAATTGCCTATTTTATTGATATGTTTGTGTGCAATTTTTATGTCTGGTATAATTTCTAATATTTTGATTACTTTTTGTGAGACACTTTTAATATATGGTAATGCAAAATAATATATTTTATTTTGTATCTGAGGATCATTACTATTTATTATAATATTATTATTTTGTTGGTTATTCCCCATAGAATTATTTGTAATAAGTGACGTATTGTATAAATATTTTTTGAGAAAAGCATCTGGATAAGAGTTATCTTTCATTATATTATAAAGTTTTTTTATGTTATTTTCTCTAAATTCAGGGTGGGAAATTCTCTCAATTCTTCGGCGTAATCCTAATATAACATTTATTTTCATTTTTGTTGTATGGTAGGAATTGAAGTTGATATATCTACCTGAGCTTGTTGGTTTAGAATACCAATCAAGTTGGATTTTATTTTGATCATTTCTTATCACTAGAGTATCTAGAAATGGTACACTTTGATTATTTTCAGTTTCAATTGTGAATTGAATATTAGGATCATAACCGTTAAATGTTGAGATTAGTTCTGTAAGTTGGTCACGTGGGATTGCACAGATTAAATCATCCACGTATTTTTTAATGAAAGGCATATCAAAATGAAGTTTTGGAATACATTCGTTCAAAAGATCATCCATTACATATTGAGCGATAATAGGAGACATTGTTGCACCCATAGGTGTGCCTAAGATGTAGTTGTAAGCCTTGACGTAGTTTCTTTATTCAGTAAAATACCTTACTACTTAATAGAAAAAAGCATTAAAAAACACTGGTCTATTATTTCTGAGCATACCAATATTTCTCAAAAACAATTTCTTGAAATATTACAATTTATTTTCGATTCAACATATTTCAGATTTCAAAATATTTTTTATAAACAGATCTTAGGCACACCTATGGGTGCAACAATGTCTCCTATTATCGCTCAATATGTAATGGATGATCTTTTGAACGAATGTATTCCAAAACTTCATTTTGATATGCCTTTCATTAAAAAATACGTGGATGATTTAATCTGTGCAATCCCACGTGACCAACTTACAGAACTAATCTCAACATTTAACGGTTATGATCCTAATATTCAATTCACAATTGAAACTGAAAATAATCAAAGTGTACCATTTCTAGATACTCTAGTGATAAGAAATGATCAAAATAAAATCCAACTTGATTGGTATTCTAAACCAACAAGCTCAGGTAGATATATCAACTTCAATTCCTACCATACAACAAAAATGAAAATAAATGTTATATTAGGATTACGCCGAAGAATTGAGAGAATTTCCCACCCTGAATTTAGAGAAAATAACATAAAAAAACTTTATAATATAATGAAAGATAACTCTTATCCAGATGCTTTTCTCAAAAAATATTTATACAATACGTCACTTATTACAAATAATTCTATGGGGAATAACCAACAAAATAATAATATTATAATAAATAGTAATGATCCTCAGATACAAAATAAAATATATTATTTTGCATTACCATATATTAAAAGTGTCTCACAAAAAGTAATCAAAATATTAGAAATTATACCAGACATAAAAATTGCACACAAACATATCAATAAAATAGGCAATTTATACTCTAAAGTCAAAGACAAAGATGAAACTTTAAAACAATCTTCAGTAATCTATAAAATTCCTTGCGAACAATGTAATCAAGTTTATATCGGTCAAACATCAACTGTATTAAAAGATAGGATAACACGACATAAAAGTGATTGTAGAAGAACTATTCTTTCTTGTGCTCTTTCAGAACATTCTACTAAAGAAGGACACGATTTTGATTTTGGAAATTCACAAGTGATTATTCATGAACAAAATTTAAATAAACGTTTGTTTCTAGAAATGGTAGAGATATCTCAAGAACCTTTATGCCTAAATAAAAGAAAGGATATTCAAGATCTCAGTAGTATTTATTCGAACCTACTTACATCTAATTAAATTTATTCCTAAAATTACCTAACTGGTCTAGTGATGACACCAAAAATCAATGTCTATGAGAAACTAGTATTTATACACTTCAAAATTTTATTCTACATATTCTTCTATCTCTTCTATTTTTTTTATATCTATCAATTATTGTTTATTAATTATTTTTCCATATTTTTAACATTTATATTCTGTACAGTTTGATAGTCAAAATAGAATAATAACAATTTTCCGACAATTTGAAAGCTTTTCGACTATAAAATTCTCACTTTGCAAGTAAGTTATAGTTAAAAATTTATATGTCCCAGTCATAGTTTTGATTATTCATAATAATAAGATCTTTTATATTGTTGTAGCCCTGACGAAGGCAATAAATAATTGCCGAAAGCTCGGCTTAGTGGAAAAAGAGATTTTTATTTCCTAGCCCTTCAAGACGACCGATACCCCAAGAAACTCCCATTGTTTATAAATTCTCCGGTCAAGATACTCTGTAAATATAAGGTATGGGGTTCTACCAAACGATTAAGCAACAATATGGAGCTGAATCAGTTAGACTATTGAAGAAATGGGCATCAATCAACATCAAGCTATCATCATGTCGGAACCGAAAAATATTTCTCCTCTCTTGTAGAAGAGAAGGTATTATTCCTACACATATCATTAATAATACCAAAAATACTCATCTATCTTTAGAATACCATGATAATCAATTAAGTCATCAAATAATTGAGTTTACTATTAAACTTCAAACTAAAATATTAAACTTAGAAATTACTGTAGCACATAAACATTTAGATAGTTTAGAATATTCTCAAAGCAAGGTATTTGAAAAATTGGAAGAAATATTACCCTATGAAATTTTAGATATCTTTTTCTCTTCACAAAACGATACATATGAACGCAAATTTAAAAAAACTAAATTAAATAATCAAGATAAACTCAATAGTTTAAAAGAAAAAGCCAAATCTATATTCCTTAAAACGAAAGATAACTGGATCAAAAATCTTTCTGATAATGAAATTCCTGAAGATGTATTGCAGTTTCTTTCACTAGGTCACAATTTTAGTGTTAATCCAACAGTAAATGATATTTCAATCAAACAATATCTTTCTAGCATAGAGAACATACTATTCCACTGTCCAGAAAAAAGTAGAAATATAATTAGATCAAAAATTACAAATGTCCTAACAAATTTTGTTCATAAACCTACTACTCTCAACTTTCTCCAAACTCTTTTCCGTAAAACAAAACGATTTTTCAAATTACATACAGACCTTATTGTTACACGATCAGATAAAGGTAATGTAACTGTCATAATGAAAAAAGAATTATACATAGAAAAATGTAATGATTTACTTAGTGATGAAAGTTGTTATAAAAAACTCAACAGAGATCCTACATCTACTTTCCAACAAAAATCTAACAAATTAGTGTCATCTTTATTGAAACAAAAAGTTATCACGAATGAAATTTCAAAAACCTTAACAATCTATAATCAAGCAGCACCTAAATTTTATGGCCTTCCTAAAATCCATAAGCCTACATTAACTGTAAGACCTATTATTTCATCCATTAATGCTCCAAACTGTAAATTAGCAAAACTAATCACGGATGTTTTGACAAACGCATACAGTAAAAATAATACATATTACATAACTGATTCTTTTGAATTTTCAGAACTTGTCAATGATATGAGTATACCTGCCAATTATGTAGTTGTAAGCCTTGACGTAGTTTCTTTATTCAGTAAAATACCTTACTACTTAATAGAAAAAAGCATTAAAAAACACTGGTCTATTATTTCTGAGCATACCAATATTTCTCAAAAACAATTTCTTGAAATATTACAATTTATTTTCGATTCAACATATTTCAGATTTCAAAATATTTTTTATAAACAGATCTTAGGCACACCTATGGGTGCAACAATGTCTCCTATTATCGCTCAATATGTAATGGATGATCTTTTGAACGAATGTATTCCAAAACTTCATTTTGATATGCCTTTCATTAAAAAATACGTGGATGATTTAATCTGTGCAATCCCACGTGACCAACTTACAGAACTAATCTCAACATTTAACGGTTATGATCCTAATATTCAATTCACAATTGAAACTGAAAATAATCAAAGTGTACCATTTCTAGATACTCTAGTGATAAGAAATGATCAAAATAAAATCCAACTTGATTGGTATTCTAAACCAACAAGCTCAGGTAGATATATCAACTTCAATTCCTACCATACAACAAAAATGAAAATAAATGTTATATTAGGATTACGCCGAAGAATTGAGAGAATTTCCCACCCTGAATTTAGAGAAAATAACATAAAAAAACTTTATAATATAATGAAAGATAACTCTTATCCAGATGCTTTTCTCAAAAAATATTTATACAATACGTCACTTATTACAAATAATTCTATGGGGAATAACCAACAAAATAATAATATTATAATAAATAGTAATGATCCTCAGATACAAAATAAAATATATTATTTTGCATTACCATATATTAAAAGTGTCTCACAAAAAGTAATCAAAATATTAGAAATTATACCAGACATAAAAATTGCACACAAACATATCAATAAAATAGGCAATTTATACTCTAAAGTCAAAGACA
Organism: Ceutorhynchus assimilis; assembly: GCA_917834065.1. NCBI lineage: Eukaryota > Metazoa > Arthropoda > Insecta > Coleoptera > Curculionidae > Ceutorhynchus > Ceutorhynchus assimilis. The sequence continues at coordinate 44,215,903 of OU892283.1, forward strand.
AAGATGAAACTTTAAAACAATCTTCAGTAATCTATAAAATTCCTTGCGAACAATGTAATCAAGTTTATATCGGTCAAACATCAACTGTATTAAAAGATAGGATAACACGACATAAAAGTGATTGTAGAAGAACTATTCTTTCTTGTGCTCTTTCAGAACATTCTACTAAAGAAGGACACGATTTTGATTTTGGAAATTCACAAGTGATTATTCATGAACAAAATTTAAATAAACGTTTGTTTCTAGAAATGGTAGAGATATCTCAAGAACCTTTATGCCTAAATAAAAGAAAGGATATTCAAGATCTCAGTAGTATTTATTCGAACCTACTTACATCTAATTAAATTTATTCCTAAAATTACCTAACTGGTCTAGTGATGACACCAAAAATCAATGTCTATGAGAAACTAGTATTTATACACTTCAAAATTTTATTCTACATATTCTTCTATCTCTTCTATTTTTCTTATATCTATCAATTATTGTTTATTAATTATTTTTCCATATTTTTAACATTTATATTCTGTACAGTTTGATAGTCAAAATAGAATAATAACAATTTTCCGACAATTTGAAAGCTTTTCGACTATAAAATTCTCACTTTGCAAGTAAGTTATAGTTAAAAATTTATATGTCCCAGTCATAGTTTTGATTATTCATAATAATAAGATCTTTTATATTGTTGTAGCCCTGACGAAGGCAATAAATAATTGCCGAAAGCTCGGCTTAGTGGAAAAAGAGATTTTTATTTCCTAGCCCTTCAAGACGACCGATACCCCAAGAAACTCCCATTGTTTATAAATTCTCCGGTCAAGATACTCTGTAAATATAAGGTATGGGGTTCTACCAAACGATTAAGCAACAATATGGAGCTGAATCAGTTAGACTATTGAAGAAATGGGCATCAATCAACATCAAGCTATCATCATGTCGGAACCGAAAAATATTTCTCCTCTCTTGTAGAAGAGAAGGTATTATTCCTACACATATCATTAATAATACCAAAAATACTCATCTATCTTTAGAATACCATGATAATCAATTAAGTCATCAAATAATTGAGTTTACTATTAAACTTCAAACTAAAATATTAAACTTAGAAATTACTGTAGCACATAAACATTTAGATAGTTTAGAATATTCTCAAAGCAAGGTATTTGAAAAATTGGAAGAAATATTACCCTATGAAATTTTAGATATCTTTTTCTCTTCACAAAACGATACATATGAACGCAAATTTAAAAAAACTAAATTAAATAATCAAGATAAACTCAATAGTTTAAAAGAAAAAGCCAAATCTATATTCCTTAAAACGAAAGATAACTGGATCAAAAATCTTTCTGATAATGAAATTCCTGAAGATGTATTGCAGTTTCTTTCACTAGGTCACAATTTTAGTGTTAATCCAACAGTAAATGATATTTCAATCAAACAATATCTTTCTAGCATAGAGAACATACTATTCCACTGTCCAGAAAAAAGTAGAAATATAATTAGATCAAAAATTACAAATGTCCTAACAAATTTTGTTCATAAACCTACTACTCTCAACTTTCTCCAAACTCTTTTCCGTAAAACAAAACGATTTTTCAAATTACATACAGACCTTATTGTTACACGATCAGATAAAGGTAATGTAACTGTCATAATGAAAAAAGAATTATACATAGAAAAATGTAATGATTTACTTAGTGATGAAAGTTGTTATAAAAAACTCAACAGAGATCCTACATCTACTTTCCAACAAAAATCTAACAAATTAGTGTCATCTTTATTGAAACAAAAAGTTATCACGAATGAAATTTCAAAAACCTTAACAATCTATAATCAAGCAGCACCTAAATTTTATGGCCTTCCTAAAATCCATAAGCCTACATTAACTGTAAGACCTATTATTTCATCCATTAATGCTCCAAACTGTAAATTAGCAAAACTAATCACGGATGTTTTGACAAACGCATACAGTAAAAATAATACATATTACATAACTGATTCTTTTGAATTTTCAGAACTTGTCAATGATATGAGTATACCTGCCAATTATGTAGTTGTAAGCCTTGACGTAGTTTCTTTATTCAGTAAAATACCTTACTACTTAATAGAAAAAAGCATTAAAAAACACTGGTCTATTATTTCTGAGCATACCAATATTTCTGAAAAACAATTTCTTGAAATATTACAATTTATTTTCGATTCAACATATTTCAGATTTCAAAATATTTTTTATAAACAGATCTTAGGCACACCTATGGGTGCAACAATGTCTCCTATTATCGCTCAATATGTAATGGATGATCTTTTGAACGAATGTATTCCAAAACTTCATTTTGATATGCCTTTCATTAAAAAATACGTGGATGATTTAATCTGTGCAATCCCACGTGACCAACTTACAGAACTAATCTCAACATTTAACGGTTATGATCCTAATATTCAATTCACAATTGAAACTGAAAATAATCAAAGTGTACCATTTCTAGATACTCTAGTGATAAGAAATGATCAAAATAAAATCCAACTTGATTGGTATTCTAAACCAACAAGCTCAGGTAGATATATCAACTTCAATTCCTACCATACAACAAAAATGAAAATAAATGTTATATTAGGATTACGCCGAAGAATTGAGAGAATTTCCCACCCTGAATTTAGAGAAAATAACATAAAAAAACTTTATAATATAATGAAAGATAACTCTTATCCAGATGCTTTTCTCAAAAAATATTTATACAATACGTCACTTATTACAAATAATTCTATGGGGAATAACCAACAAAATAATAATATTATAATAAATAGTAATGATCCTCAGATACAAAATAAAATATATTATTTTGCATTACCATATATTAAAAGTGTCTCACAAAAAGTAATCAAAATATTAGAAATTATACCAGACATAAAAATTGCACACAAACATATCAATAAAATAGGCAATTTATACTCTAAAGTCAAAGACAAAGATGAAACTTTAAAACAATCTTCAGTAATCTATAAAATTCCTTGCGAACAATGTAATCAAGTTTATATCGGTCAAACATCAACTGTATTAAAAGATAGGATAACACGACATAAAAGTGATTGTAGAAGAACTATTCTTTCTTGTGCTCTTTCAGAACATTCTACTAAAGAAGGACACGATTTTGATTTTGGAAATTCACAAGTGATTATTCATGAACAAAATTTAAATAAACGTTTGTTTCTAGAAATGGTAGAGATATCTCAAGAACCTTTATGCCTAAATAAAAGAAAGGATATTCAAGATCTCAGTAGTATTTATTCGAACCTACTTACATCTAATTAAATTTATTCCTAAAATTACCTAACTGGTCTAGTGATGACACCAAAAATCAATGTCTATGAGAAACTAGTATTTATACACTTCAAAATTTTATTCTACATATTCTTCTATCTCTTCTATTTTTCTTATATCTATCAATTATTGTTTATTAATTATTTTTCCATATTTTTAACATTTATATTCTGTACAGTTTGATAGTCAAAATAGAATAATAACAATTTTCCGACAATTTGAAAGCTTTTCGACTATAAAATTCTCACTTTGCAAGTAAGTTATAGTTAAAAATTTATATGTCCCAGTCATAGTTTTGATTATTCATAATAATAAGATCTTTTATATTGTTGTAGCCCTGACGAAGGCAATAAATAATTGCCGAAAGCTCGGCTTAGTGGAAAAAGAGATTTTTATTTCCTAGCCCTTCAAGACGACCGATACCCCAAGAAACTCCCATTGTTTATATATATATATATATATTTACTACTTATATTTTGCATACATGCACAAAACTTGGATTGGTTTTCTTTGCTTTTCCTAGCCATACTGATGAGACCTGATAGGTCGAAACGCGTCTATGGATGGAAAAGCAAAGAAAATTAATCCAAAATTTTCTCATCTATATATATATATATATATATATATATATATATATATATATATACTCGTTTCCGGTTTAGAAGCAACAATCGGCAAAATATTGTTTCCATCAATAAATTGAAGTTTTTCACATCTGTTCTATCTTTTTGTAGGTTTTCTGCAGCTTCATTTCCTCTATCAATAAGATATGTCCTGAATATCTTAAGATCGCTTGCCAGTGGGACGATGCTGATTTTGTTCCATGTTTTTGTGTTTAGATCGTTTGCGGCATGACTAGATATTTCGTATTTCCAAGTACTATCTAGTAACTGTTTAAAGATTGAAATGCTTGCTTCTGCTTCTGCAGTTGTAACTGCTTCATAATTGTGTTTTCGTTTTGCGAGGTGCAGAATTGCGATATCACAACAGTCCTTGAAACTCCTGCTTATGTTCATTCCAAATGTAGGTGACATATATTGATCTGTTACTGGATTATATTTGGCAATAATTTTTACACTGTTAACCACAATCTCAAAATATTGAGGTTGAAGTATATTATAAAGATTTTTTATGTTGAGGTCCATTTTTTGAGCTTCCATTAGAACTTTAGCTAGTTCTCTCATTTTCCTAGAGCAAACATTTACTTGATGTTGCTCTCTGTGAGTGCGCAAATATCTTGCACCAAAAGCTCAAACGAGTGCATCTTTTTTTGCAACAAGAGACACTTTATCAGCTCGCATTCGCGGAAATACTTTAGTTCTTAAATCCTCACTAATATTCATTTTGGATAGAAAAATATTCTGAGACTCACTGAGTGGTGTTTTCTTAATACCTTTCTTATTTTCCGGGCAGGTAGTTTTGTGTTTCCACAGTAGTCTTCGTGAATAAAGTCCAAAGCAGAACGGACATGAAAGATAATTTTCTTCAGAATTATTTCTGCTACTTTTATGTACAGGCTTATACAAAGAGTTTTTCAGGAAATTCCCCTTTTTTCTCAAAGTTGCAATACATTGTTTTCTCTTAAGAGATTTTGGCGCCAACGAAAGGATCTGTTGTACTTCCAGTTCCAGTGAATGATTCCTTGTGATGTGCCTGGCAAAATTGTTCACCTCTGTTTCGCAATAAAAACACATATCTGGAATACGAATAACCCGGGGAATATCCTTTTTCGCGGCATTTTTTCTCAAAGGGTTGTTGTTGCTTCGAAGGATGTTTCTTGAAATACTCGAATCTGGCAAGTTTATTTCCTGGAAATCAATAAAAATTAGTATTAGGACAAAAAAAAACATTATTTTATATTACGCATGCATCATAATCGATGGTTATCGCACGCTGCAGCCTGCATAAAATGATGTTTATGATGCGCCTACCTTTTCAGGTAGGTTTGCTATAGAAAGCTTTGATCTACCTTCATTACCTAGACATTCACCTGCTGTTTAAATAACTATTTTTCAAAATGAATGAACACATTTGCAACATTTTTGAAATCATGATGCATTAGTAATATAAAATGGCGTATGACATGCATGTATAAGAGCCTTCAAAGCCCTTGCGACTTACAAAACACTTCGCTGCGCGTCGTGTTTTGCAATATGTCGCTCGTGCTTTAAAGGCCCTCTTATACACTTACATCATAACATACTATTATGGTACCTGAGAAATTGGCGGCATTCGTGAAGCATGGACGTTTATACGTCCCGAAGAACAGTCATAGCCATCCTTTTCAGGAGTTGTTGTCTGAAAATATTGAAATAATAATATTTAATGTCCGTTATAGTTTGTGTCATCTCAATGTCTAAATTATCTTTTGATCTGGAATCTAATCAAAATTAAACAGTTATTCTCAGAAAAAAAATGTATGCATTTATTGTGGAAACATGGTCAATTAAGTTGCAGAGTATTTTTTTGTCAAAATTAAATTGGAGTATTGTTTTGGTCTTGGAAGAAAAGGTAGTTACAGACTATTCGGTTAAATCACACTGATTACTGATCGATTGCTGACTGATTCTTGTTATTAAGAAAGATGCACCAATTTTTACTTATGGAACAAGTAATTTAGGAGCTTACGAAGAGCCATTGAAAAGAGGTATGATGTAGTGAAACTGGAGAACATAAGGAAAATATTAAATACTGCTGCGATATTTCTTACACCTCTCAAAATAAAAATGCAATTATGAAATCATTACAACTTGAGGCTCCGAGGCAAAAACTTGTGGAGTAAGTGAAACGAAAGAAAACGCATGGGTTGCCAATTTCTTGTGAAATATGCACGCTCGACAAATTTACTTACTGATATATCTAAGCTTTGCAGCTGACTTGAACTTCTTGATGAGCTGCTCGAAATCTGTGCAGTAGGCACAGGTAGCGAAGTAAGTTGCATCATGCTAGTTATAGTTTCTGTTCCCGGTTGTTTGGGTTGCTAGAAAAAAAAAAGTGAAGTAAAAGTAAAACGCTAAATGAATGACGCCTTTTATGCGTCACCAGAAATTTCAAATTTCATCAACTGTTAGATTAAACTTTTTGAAATTTTATTGTGAATAGCTTCATATTTTCAAATATTTTATAGCAGTCCTTCCTAATTCATAAAAAAATACAGTTAGTGACTGGAAACACATAATTCCTATGTTACAAAACTTAAATAATTAAATGAGAATCAGATGGATTGTCATGACTTGAATTGATTTAATAAATTATTCGGTGAAATTGCATATGTAAAACCTGCTTATTTAACTAATTTCTAGAAAACTTTTACAAATGTATATATACTGAAATTATTGAAATTTCCAACGAACTTGAACTTGTTGATGCTCCACTGAAAACTTCTGCAACTGATACAGGTTCTTTCGCTAAGCATCTAGTTGTTCGGGACAGTTGCTTTGAAAAAAATAAAAATCTATACGCTTTTTTAATAAACAAAACAAAAACCTGAGTTCGAAAATGAAAGTACAATAGAAATAAAAAATAATTAAACCTGGCTATGTATTGTAACAACAAACTAATAATAATTAGGTTTTTTACTAATATAATTAAATTATATCAATAAAATGTCAGTATAGTAAGCTTCTTTATGAAAATAAAAACAAACCCTTTTTTTAGAAATTCATTTTTTACGCGGTCTTTATATTTTACCCCATATCAATAAATAGGTTTTTATTATAGGTACTTACAAAACTATCGCTCTCCTCACTGTCTGATGGAACGTAGTTGGGATCGTCATCTGAATCAGTACCGTATACTAAACTTTCTTCTAAATCATAGTTACCTAAAATATAATGTCTAGTCTTATTTTTTTATAGATATTTTCATGTATGTTTTTCCATCAGAAAGTTCTCATATTTGTTTTTAAATCCAACCCTCGTTTTCAATTGCATAACGTTGAACAATTTATTGATTTTACCCTCAAAATCCATGTTGTTTTGAGGGTAAAATTTGAGGATTTTTTTTGGAACAGAATAAATACTAAAAATTACCGTTGAGAAATAGTTCAAATTATTTTAAATTAACTTATTTTTGTCTCATTGGATTGTTTTCAAACGATTTTCTGATCAATCTGAAAGTTAAATTCTAAATTCAGTTATGCTAAGAGAAGCAACAAAATAGGTATGTACCTATGAGTAAATAGTTTCCTTTGCTATATTTGGAAAGATTTTTCTGAAAATTATTAGGTAATTACTATGCTTACTTTTTGAAATCTCTGGAGATGGTACGGATGGCAATGGAATTTCCATCACGTGGCCTATGTTTTCCGTAAAAACTGGTTGCTGTGAAAAAAATATACGTTAGAGACAACTTCTGGGAAAAACGCAATACACTTACTGGAATTATCGAACTTTCCAAAGAACTTGGCCCTGTCGACGCGCTATTTATAACTTGTGTAGTTGTTAGCAGCGTAAGTTTTTTTGCAGGTAGCTATAAATTAAATGGTAATTTAGCTCTTTCAATACACTTACAATTATTAGAATATGCACCTAATTTTGTTATACTTACTAAAATGTCGCTGGTGTCGCTGAATGTTGAACCATTAGCCTCTGGAGATGGTACGGATGGCAATGTTTGTGGCTTATGTTTTCCGTTAAAAATGGTTGCTGTGGAAAAATTATACGTTACAGATAACTTGTGTGTAAGATGCAATACACTTACTGGAATTATCGTACTTTCCAAAGAACTTGACGCTGTCGATGTGCTATTCAAAACTTGTGTAGTTGTTCCTGATAGCAGCGGAACTTTTCTAGCACGGCTTATAATTTTCGCTGGTATCTTTAAAAAAATACGAATTTAGCTTTTTCAATGGACAAAGGAGTGTTTTTTTTTTTTTAATAATAAAATTTAAGGAAAATTTGTAAAAAACTGAAAGTAAAATGAAAATACGTAGATTATTTTATTTAGAAAAATATTTGTGTTGAAATAAAATTCGTTCTTCTTGCAAAAGCATTAAGCAGGTGCCCTAAATTCATTTATATCCATTAATTATTTAACTCATGAATAACACTGTTAAAATGTTTGGGATTTGCTAATAAAAAAAGGAACTAGATAATAAGGTAGGTAACAAATTATAGATATATTTTTGTACAAATGAAGTATGCCATACTAATTCATGAAAATAAAAATAAAAATTAGTTTGAAAAATTATGCTCGTTTTTTTTTTTTGTAAAATACAGGGTGACCCACGACGAACTGCCGCGATAGAAAATTCAAAATTTCCCAAAGTTCATTTTCTGAGAAATTGATCTTGGCAGTTCGTCGTGGGAAACCCTGTATAACGACAATTTTTTGTAGACCATCTATAATATTGGGTCTTTATATTTTTTTATGGAAGTAACTCAAATAATTGGAATATTTATATGTAGATATGTAGTTTTATAATACTCACTAAAATCTCGCTGTCGTCGCTTAATGATGAACTATGAATCACTTCTTTCTTAGATTGACATGGAACTTCATCACTACGATATATCATGCTTCCTTCGAAATCTGAGAATGACTCAGATAGGATACCTAGAAAATGTGGTTAATGTGGAATTTTCAGACGAATATTTTTAGCACGTAGAAAAAATTACATACCTATTTTGTTTTAAGTGCTAGCATACAGTTTTGAATTAAAAACAAACAAAAAAATTAAAAATGTCTTAAGAAAAACAACGAATGAAAAAACCTGAGTGACTAGTTTTTTTAATGATATACCTATACTTAGGGCGGGTATTATAAAACTGCTTTGACAGTTAACTTGAAGTTAACTTTTTGAATTACATGTAATTCCAGAAGTTAACTTTAAGTTAACTCTCAAAGCAGTTTTATAATACCCGCCCTTAGTCAGATATAAGCACACTAAATTGCAAATGATTTCACCAAATTGAGGATTTTTACACAAGTTTCTGGTGTTCTAGCACGATTTTAGGAATTCTTGAATATATAAATAATTCAGTATTGCCAAAAAGTAGGTTTACATTTTTTCTTGATTAATCCATATGGATAAATCAAGAAAAATTGTTTTCTATCACGGTATTGTGAAGTTTTTTTAGCTTTAACTGAATATATATAAATCCCGCCAACCTGTCATATTAGAAGGACAACCAGAAATTTCCGAGGAACTATCCAAGGAAACATCCCAGCTGTTCCTTTGGCCTTGCACCATAGCAATCATTCTCTTTGTCCTAGAGGATACCAGAGCTTGACCTGAAATCAAATAAGCCTACATCAAATAGTATGCCGAATAAAAAATAAAAATTGGTCTGCCCTATATTTTTTTTTTTTGCTGCTCAACGACAAAAGCATAAAACGGGAATGGATTGTTTTGGGAGTCATGTTTAATATTTCAAAAACAGGCATTTCGAATACTTTTATTTCGAAATCTTTCATTTCGGATAATTTTTTTTCGAAAATTAATAATTTGGAAAACAATTATTCCAAAAACATTTATTTCGAATCACTTTTCTTCCGAAATTCAATTATTTCGAAAACATATTTTTCGGAAATGCCTATTTTGAATATATCTTCTTTCAATAATCAATAATTTCGAAAATACATCTGCTGCTTGTTTTCTTAACTAGCAAATGCATACTAACCCGTCTTCGTTTAGAAAAATATGGGGGTACGGGATATTTTGGGTTACGAATTTACCTACTAAACTGCTGGACAATTGCTTTCGAACAAGGAAAATTTCACCTAACTTTCAAGCTCGATATTTCTGGAACCAGACCAGATATCGACCTTCGGTTTTCACGAGCTGATAGATTAACTCTTTGTGAAAAAAATTGCTATATTGAAATTTTTTCAACTGTCATTTTTTTTTTTAATACAGGGTGTTAAAAAAGTCCATGATTTTTATCCCAACTTTGAATGTGTGTAACTTTCCGAGATAATTTTTTAAATTTTATTTCTATGCGGCGTTTTAATCAATGATCTTCAGCAAAAAAAGTAATTTCTCAAATTTTTTATACCTGCCTTAGTTTTAAAAATATCGACTTTTTTCCATAACCTCAACTTTTTTCAACTTTTAAGCACCTAAACCATCCTGTACATTACATCTTGCACCTTTTGCTGCTGTTTGATATACCCCACGATATCTTGGTTTATTTTCAATTAAAAAAAAATATTTAAATAATGTGGTATCCAGTGGCGTACTAAAAATCGCCTATTTTCGGAATAATTTAATAATGCCACACCGATCTTCAGGTTCAAAGGTGCATAATTTCAAAAATAATCTTCCAAAGTCTCATTTGTTCGGTTCACTTTAATCATTGACATATTATTGAGAAACCAATTTCTCAAAATTTTTATATTTGCCTTTGTTTTAAAAATATCGTTTATTATGCATAAACATATTAATTTTTTCATCTTTTTCGATCTAAACCATCCTGAATCGTTCTTACCGGTGAATTTCCTAAGCAATTGTTATACCTTGCGGAAAGGGTATTTACTGTTATTAAAGATACAGAATACCTCAATGATATGCTGTACAGTGGCGTGCAAACAAAAATTATTATTTTTCATTAAATCAATTTCATTAGCATTTGTCATATCTTTCGGTTAGCGTATTTTTATGATCAAAAATATTGAATACCTCAATGATATTCTCTACAGTGGCGTGCTAATAAAAATTAATAATTCCCAATACCACTGATAAAATTAGAATATTCCGAACCAATTTCATTGTGGTCAGACGAAACCTGAATTTTCTATTACCTGCTGATTTTTTTTGTAGCTTCATGTTTAAAAGGTATTTCAATTAAAAATTCTACTACTAACGGTAGCAGTATCAAAAAATAAAGTTAATGATGGTAAATAACATTATCTGCTGAACAATAAATTATATGAAAAACGTAAATGCTTTTCCAAGTTGACTTAAAACAAGACACTCGACAAAACACAAAAAGTGTTCCCATTTATTTTCGGGGATAATACCACGAGAGCTTTAAAATTACCGATAATTTTTCACTATTGCGTGTTTTCTATAATTTCACGAGTCCGTAGGACGAGTGAAATTTGCAGAGAAAACACGCATGAGTGAAAAATTATCTGGTTCATTTTAAAGCTTAAGTGGTATTTAGAGGATTATTTCACGTATGAGAATGCAAAAAAAATATGGAAATAAATATGTATTAAACGATTTAAACATCTTAACAATCAATACTAATAAATGGTTGCTATCAGGAACCGTTTGTTTGTATCAAAAATTAGCATGACAACCATTTATACAATAACATGGGAGAATTATCGCTGTAATTCTCTCAAGTTAATCAAATGGAAAAGAGAATTTTCGCTGTCATTCTGAAAATCGTCACTTGTCTCATGGGATTTCTAACACATGAGTGGAATAATCCATTAAATCAAATAAACAAACAAAAGTTAGGTAGATACCTAAGTAAAACGAATCAAAATAAGTGAACTAAAAAGCTAAACGAACTAAGATTAAACAACAACAAAGTGATCTAAAAGTTAAGTAATAAACAACGTAAACTAAAAAAATTAATGAAGAAAAACTTAGAATTCAAAAATTAATTTTTTTTAAAAATTAATGGCGAGTAGGCCTTCCCCTCACATTCACAACCTCTTGGCATCGCCGTGGCATGGTGTCAACCAAGAAGTTAATGAATGCTTGATGGATATTTTGCCACTTTTCTTCTATGGCAAGGGCCAACTCGTCCAGCGTTTGAGGAGCATTTTCACGTCATCGTCCGAGTAACTTAAGCCGAGACCACACACGCTCAATTATATTAAGATTTTGGAGACAGGTTTAACTGTTGTAGGTATTTTATGTTCCCCCAAAAACTCCTGAACAATTTCCGCTTTGCGGTTTCGCATTATTTTGATTCGTTTTACTTAGGTATCTACCTAACTTTTGTTTGTTTATTTGATTTAATGGATTATTCCACTCATGTGTTAGAAATCCCATAAGACAAGTGACGATTTTCAGAATGACAGCGAAAATTCTCTTTTCCATTTGATTAACTAGAGAGAATTACAGCGATAATTCTCCCATGTTATTGTATACATGGTTGTCATGCTAATTTTTGATACAAACAAACGGTTCCTGATAGCAACCATTTATTAGTATTGATTGTTAAGATGTGTAAATCGTTTAATACATATTTATTTCCATATTTTTTTTGCATTCTCATACGTGAAATAATCCTCTAAATACCACTTGAGCTTTAAAATGAACCAGATAATTTTTCACTCATGCGTGTTTTCTCTGCAAATTTCACTCGTCCTACGGACTCGTGAAATTATAGAAAACACGCAATAGTGAAAAATTATCGGTAATTTTAAAGCTCTCGTGGTATTATCCCCGAAAATAAATGGGAACACTTTTTGTGTTTTGTCGTGTGTCTTGTTTTAAGTCAACTTGGAAAAGCATTTACGTTTTTCATATAATTTATTGTTCAGCAGATAATGTTATTTACCATCATTAACTTTATTTTTTGATACTGCTACCGTTAGTAGTAGAAAATTGAAATATCTTTTAAACATGAAGCTACAAAAAAAATCAGCAGGTAATAGAAAATTCAGGTTTCCTCTGAACCACAACGAAATCGGTTCGGAATATTCTAATTTTATCAGTGGTATTGGGAATTATTAATTTTTATTAGCACGCCACTGTAGAGCATATCATTGAGGTATTCGATATTTTTGATCATAAAAATACGCTAACCGAAAGATATGACAAATGCTAATGAAATTGATTTAATGAAAAATAATAATTTTTGTTTGCACGCCACTGTACAGCATATTACTGAGGTATTCTGTATCTTTAATAACAGTAAATACCCTTTCCGCAAGATATAACAAGTGCTTAGGAAATTCACCGGTAAGAACAATTCAGGTTGGTTTAGATTGAAAAAGTTGAAAAAATTAATATGATGAGAATTACAGCGATAATTCTCCCATGTTATTGTATACATGGTTGTCATGCTAATTTTTGATACAAACAAACGGTTCCTGATAGCAACCATTTATTAGTATTGATTGTTAAGATGTGTAAATCGTTTAATACATATTTATTTCCATATTTTTTTTGCATTCTCATACGTGAAATAATTCTCTAAATACCACTTGAGCTTTAAAATGAACCAGATAATTTTTCACTCATGCGTGTTTTCTCTGCAAATATCAAAATTTTGAGAAATTGGTTTCTTAATAATATGTCAATGATTAAAGTTAACCGAACAAATGAGACTTTGGAAGATTATTTTCGAAATTATGCACCTTTAAACCTGAAGATCGGTGAGGCATTAATAAATTATTCCGAAAATAGGCGATTATTAGTAAGCCACTGGATACCACATTATTTAAGTTTTTTTTTGTTAATTGAAAATAAATCAAGATATCGTGGGGTATATCAAACAGCAGCAAAAGGTGCAAGATGTAATGTACAGGATGGTTTAGGTGCTTAAAAGTTGAAAAAAGTTGAGGTTATGGAAAAAAGTCGATATTTTTAAAACTAAGGCAGGTATAAAAAATTTGAGAAATTACTTTTTTTGCTGAAGATCATTGATTAAAACGCCGCATAGAAATAAAATTTAAAAAATCATCTCGGAAAGTTACACACATTCAAAGTTGGGATAAAAATCATGGACTTTTTTAACACCCTGTATTAAAAAAAAAATGACAGTTGAAAAAATTTCAATATAGCAATTTTTTTCACAAAAAGTTAATCTATCAGCTCGTGAAGACCGGAGGTCGATATCTGGGCTGGTTCCAAAAATATCGAGCTTGAAAGTTAGGTGAAATTTTCCTTGTTCGAAAGCAATTGTCCAGCAGTTTAGTATATAAGAGCAAGTCATCATATGTTATAATTTTATATAAAAAAAAAGTGCACGTACTAGTAAATGCAAACTAACACAAAATAGCCTTCAATTTAGCAAAATAAGCGAGGACGGATTATTTTGGGTTAGTTTGTATTTACTAGTGAGAGAAAGTCCTCATATGTTATTATTTTATTAAAATAAAGGTGCCCTTACTAATAAATGCAGACCTTGGGTTGCGTCCTAGTCGTGGTACGTTATCCATTAATTCAGAAAAATAAACGTTTAAATAATTTTTTTCGAAATTATTATCTTTCGAAATTGTTGTTTTTGAAATTATTGATTTTCGAAATTAATGTTCGCGGAATTATTGTTTTCGAAGTAGCTAGATGTTTCCGAAATAAATTTTTTCTCATACACAGAATTTCGGAAAAATAACTTATTCGAAATAAATGTTTTCGTGGTTGTATATTACTGTTCATTTGATTAGCTTTTCTGCGTCCTTGAGGATAACATTTCTTTCCCGCCAATTTTTTTTGTATATTATATGTGGCGTCCGTATATGGACGCACAATGCCGGTGGACGCAGAATTATATGGAAAAATAACATATGTACATATATCGACGCAGAATCAATACTGAAAAAAAAGTTATTCGAAATGATTGATTTTCGAGAAAAGAACACGAATTTTCAGAATTGGACCGTCAGATAAAGACACATCTTGCTGACTGATTTTCTCTCTTCGGGGATTTTACCGAGATCTCTTAAGGAAGCGGATGGCGTGCACAATCTGGATAAAAATAGTTTTTTGATCGAGATTGAGCCTGGCCAACCCGTAATCTGTCACTGGTCCTTGCCCTCCAACTTCCCTATCCAAATCGTCAACCTCTAATCCCACAGCAGTTCTCTCCTCTGCGGCGATGATCCGTAAATCATCGGCGTCGAGGATGACTCCTAATTGGGCTAATGTCGTACCTTGTCTACTACTCGCCAAAATACCGTCAACCACTTGAAAGCACCGCATGATAGAGTCCCCGTAATTTAAACCCCTATGTCTATAATCCTCGATCATGTCCAATTTGTATTTGTGCCACAATCGCGGAATTTGCGCCAGATCGTCGTCTATCACGATCGCGCATATGGTCGCAAATAGGCGCCTCAGTCTGCACGGTAATTTTCTGAGGAGGGCCTCTACCATACAGCGGTCGTATTCGACTCCGTTCCTTAGCAAGTTCCTACGATCACACGCAGTTTTGAAGTCCGGGCACAGATCGTTGTCGACCGTCCGTAAGTTTTCGAAAGAAGTCGGTCCTCGGACGTGCAGTAAAAGAATTCTCAAATAGAATTTTTCTATTTGAGTAATGGTAACTGAGTACCACACCGTATAGTTGTTTTTGAGTTATGTCGTTTAGAAACTCCTTTAGTTTAGCGCTGAAGACTCTGCACACTAAATCGGGGCGGTTTTCCCATCGTTGATGGGGAGGCAGATTGTTAGATATTTCGGGCCAGCTTGGATTACAAGTAAAAGTTACAAGTAGGTCCGGTTTGCCACAACGCGCAAGAACGGCCATGGCCTCCGAGTACCTACGCTCCAAATTTCTTTCACCACCTACAAACGAAACGGGCAAAATGACAGGACGCCCAATGCGTTCTTGGTCGGCTTCCCCACCGGCCGCTGCCCTACGCCTATTATAACGATCAAGAGACTCTTGTGCCGCCATCCTAAACTTTGCCTGGTTGTTACGCAAGAAAAGTAGAGTATCGGATTCTGCTGTACACCACGCATCGACGATGTACTGCTGGAACAATTTCTGGCCGTAATGTATGGTACTGAAACCGTCCCTAATTTGCAAGCGATACCTATAAAACTGGCGAGCCGAAATCGATTTCCCATCCGTGACGGTTCGCACGTCCAAATTCCGACCATCATCTCCGCAAGGAAACAGGAGAGGATACACCATGGGATCTGAAAGTTTACTAATGCTAGTGATCACATGACTACGTTGCCTTCCTTCTTCGGCTCTGTTCGCCTTGGGACGAAGCATAAGATCTACCCGGAAAGGCGGCTCGTCGCCAACAAACAGGGCAGCAATGTCGCTGCGACTTTCCGGGAGATTATAATTCCTCCTTTGGCGATTCATGTGATCGAGTAGCCCTATGTAAACGTTATCCAATGGATCTCCCCTCGGGCGCCTCCTTTTTTTTTCGGCCAACTGCTCACCAATCGTTAAATAAGCGCGCATATACGGGTTGACGCGTCGGAGAGTTGTTTCGATGATCTGAAGCAATTCCCTGTCGACGCCCGAGTCAGCCGCATATGCAGTCCTATGGGCCAGGGCTTCAGCGACGTCCAAAAAGTAATAGTGATTTAAACGCGGTTCGTTTAAATCTTGTGTATTCGGAACCCCATTGAAATAATGAAAAACCTGACCGGTGACAGCAAAACACCGGCCGGCGTTCGCGACGCGATCCCCCCCTGGAACTGACGTTTTAAATGAGGCCATGGCGAACAGACCGTTTATATAGCGAAGTTTTTCACGGAATAGATCGCTTTGTCGACCGTTGCCGGCAAACAAAGCGCTCAATTCTCGCGGGGTGTCAGATAGCCGTGGCAACACGATCGCAGCGTTCTTGCAACAAATCCGTAGAGTTCCTAGACGCTGGATGAACTCGTTCTGGAAGAACTTTGCACCGCACGCAGTACAGGTCACAGCCAGAGCCCCCAGCGAAAAGGAATTTCTACATTTCTGTTCAATCAGCCCGGCCTCGGAATTTACGGCGAATTTCCACGTGCGCTTGTGCGGAATATTCTCGCCCCATATTCTCGCTCGAGGTACCGGCGGTGGAGCGACCGCATCGTCAGCCCTAACCTCCGGGGCTGGTTGATGCACGGCATTAATCTCACTTCCTTGTGTCATTCTGGCAGGGGAGGCAGGCCCTGCCATGGTCACACGAGGAACATCTGCCTGCAATGACGGCACATTATTGTCCAACCGTTGGGACCGCTCAGCACCAGGCAAAACTCCATTGACAACGTTGACTTGAATTTCCGGCAAGCGGGTTAGAATGACGCGCAAATCTCGAGGGACGAACTGACGTTGCGACTGTTGGTGAAAAAGCCTCTTTCTGTTTCTCTGATTTCGGGTGGTAAGTGACCTGTATGTGTGCTGAGAATGAGAACCGGAAGATGTAACGTTCGAATTCTGAGAATCATTTACGGGAACAACAATTCTATGCAATATACTGGACAAATCCCTATTAAATGGCCCTGCATCTGTCGTGTTTGCACGTCCAGGTCTCGTGCTGGAGCTCGACAAGGCAGATGCGACAGGCTTTTTAGCTTTAACCATAATAAAAAGTAGCACTTACCCTTTTCGATGAAACACCAACAAAAATGTCACTTAGAGAGCCGATGAACACTGAAATTATACCAAAACGTTAAAGAAAAATCGAGGAATTTCCACCACCGGAATATTCAACACGCGATTCACTGAAACACGGTGATAAAAGGCCTCTTTGGGGAGCAAAATGTGACGAATTCAACGCGAAATGACAAAGTGATGATACGACTGGTTTTTGCACGGGCATTACCTTATCGCACGGGCATTACCTTATCGGTAATGTTAGGTGATAGGGTACGGTCTAAGATATACTCGTTGTTTCTCTTTTGGAACAGAAAAATGTAGTGTAAAAGGTGTACTTTCTGAAAATATAGTTCTTTTGATTCATAGATAAGATCAAGAAGGCGAAAAGTGACGTATTTCTTTCAAATGACAGCTGTCAACAAAAATTCGAGATTTTCTATCATTTTTCAGGAACTTTCCGGTGGTGCGGTCAGTTTTTCCGAACTCTCCTATTTCCTGAGAATTGACAGCTGTCAAATTTGACAGGTGACATTTATTATCGATACTAAAGTGTAAGACGACTGAAATTATATCCGACTACGTCCTCGAAATTTGACATATGTCAAAAAAGACGTTCGGCGTTGCCAGGCGGTTAGTTTTTGACATATATCGATGAAACTTTTTATTTTAGGGTTTTTGGAGCCTGGGGATCGTTTTCTGACCTTTGTTTTTTGAAAAAAATAAAAGGTCAAAATTTTTGACATTGACAGCTGTTAAAAAAATTTCAAACTCACTTGGGCGTACATATTTCACCTCGGTGAACACGTAGGAAATACTGAAAAAATTCCATGGCCAACTTTGACAGCTGTCAACGTTAAAAATATGAGAAGCAGGTTCAATATAAAAAAAATGATTCCGCCACGCATAATATTTTTTCAAAACATTTCAAGTCGTGTAAAAAAAAATTTTGACACCTATGCTTGTCAAAACTCGATATTTCCCTTTTTATTTTTTTTCGGCCTTAAGATGTGTCGTGGCGAGGAGGGTCAAATTTACTTTTTGACGTATTTTTTGCTCCTCTATCCGATACAACTTTTCTTCCCTTGAAATTCGATATTTGAAATTTTTCGACAAAAAAATTCAAAGGGTATAAATAAGCCTTCGAATGTTTTTTTCCAATTTTCAAACCGTCCTAACTCGAAAACGAAACGCTTGAGAGAAAAACTTTAAATATAAAACTTATAGATCTTGTTGAGTACTACCAAAAAGCCCATAAGAAGTATCCCGCTACGGGGCACCGTTTTCGAGAAAATCGACCTCGAAAATTTGACCAAAATTACAAGAAATTTCAACTTTGACGGCCAATATCTCAAAGACAAAAACAGCCTGGAGACTCAATAGAAAAATATATTGTAGGTAATTTCATCCTCTTTCGAATGATATATGACTCGAAACGATCGGTTGAAAAATGGCGGAGCTATAAACGAAAGAGTAGTCTCGTGTCGGATCCTCACAATTTTTTTCTGATCAAAACCGAAATTTCCTTTTTTATTTTTTTTCGGCCTTAAGATGTGCCGCAGCAAGAAGGGTCAAATTACCTTTTTGACGTATTTTTTGCTCCTCTATCCGATAGAATTTTTATTTTTTTGAAATTCATAAGAGGAATATATATAATATGTCAAAAAAGACGTTCGGCGTTGCCAGGCGGTTAGTTTTTGACATATATCGATGAAACTTTTTATTTTAGGGTTTTTGGAACCTGGGGATCGTTTTCTGACGTTTGTTTTTTGAAAAAAAGATAAGATAAAATTTTTTAACATTGACAGTTGTTAAAATTGAAAAAAAACCACACGGGCGTATAGATTTAGCCTCGGCGAACACGTAGGAAATACTGAAAAAATTCCATGGCCAACTTTGACAGCTGTCAATGTCAAAAATTCGACAAGCGGGTACAATATCGAAAAAAGAGATTCGTCTCGCACATTATTTTTCCGAAACATATCAAGTCGCCTAAAAAAAAATTTGACAGCTATGATTGTCAAACTTAAAAACATGACAAGCGTTGACAGCTGTCAAAAATTAGCGACGCCGATACGTGGCCAATGTTGAATAATCGTTACGCACCGAGTTTGGTGGTCCTGGCTTGTAAGGTAAAGCGTGGGGAAAGGCAAACGACCCTATTTTATTTTATTCCGGTCGCATGAAAGATGTAAAAAAAAATTCTCCTGGTGATTTGGAAGCACTTTAAAGAAATCTAAAGAGGGACGGATTCCGTTTTTTGAGATCGCCAATTTTGACAGTTGTCAACGTCAAAAATATGACAAGCAGGTTCAATATCAAAAAAAGGTTTCCACCACGCATAATATTTTTTCGCAACATTTCAAGTCGTGTAAAAAAAAAAATTGACACGTATGACTGTCAAACCTAAAACTATGACAAGCGTTGACAGCTGTCGGAAATTTCCGACGCCGATCGGTGGCCAACGTTGAATAATCGTTACGCACCGAGTTTGGTGGTCCTGTCTTGTAAGGTAAAGCGAGGGTAAAGGCAAACGACCTTATTGCATCCAATACCGGTCATATGATAACTGTTGAAAAAAATTCGCCTGGTGATTTGGAAGCACTTCAAAGACATCTAAAGAGGGACGGAGTCCTTTTTTTGAAATGGCCAATTTTGACAGCTGTCAACGTCCGAAAGTATGACAAGGAGAGTCAATATCAAAAAAAGAACTTCACCACGCTTATTATTTTCGAAAAATAAATCGATTTGGGAAAAAAAAATTTTTGACATCTGTCACAGTCGCGCGGCCGAGTAATAATTTTTTAAACCGGATGGCGAGGAAACCGGTGCATCCGTATAGATTTCGGCTCTGCGAACACGTAAAAAATACTAAAAAAAATCCATCTTCAATTTTGACAGCTGTCAACGTCAAAAAAGTGACAAGCAGGTAAGGTAGGATGACAGACGTCATCGGCAATTGAAAGCAATTTAAAAAATGACAGAACGTATATCCGGTCGTTTCTTGGAAATTTGACATATGTCAAAAAATTACGTTTCGTGCTGTCACTCCGTCAGTTTTTGACGTATATCGACGGGAATTTTTATTTGGGGTTTTCGGGATCGGCGGAACGTTTTCCACTACTTTTTTTTTCGAGATTCGCAAAATAAAAAAAAAAACTTTTTTGACGTTGACAGCTGTCAAATTTTTTCGACACAAACCGATAGTTGGCGACCCAAAGCCGCCTTCTACCGGGGTTTGGGTGTCGTAGCTTTTATAGTCAAGCGGGGAAAAAGTCGGACATGTGTCAAATTTGACAGGTGACATCTGTCGATAAAGCCAAGATGTTTTGCGACTAAAGTTCTATCCGAACGCATCTTCGAAATTTGACGTATGTCAGAGATGACGTTTCTCCTTGTCACGCCGTCAGTTTTTGACGTATGTCAATGTCAATTTTTTTTAAGTGGTTTCTGGGTCCAGGGAAACTTTTCCGACACTCGGATTTTCAATTTTCCGAGAAATGCAAAAATAACTTTTTTGACGTTGACGGCTGTCAAAAATTTTTGACACCGACAGGTCGGCCACGTTGAATAAACATACTCCACCGAGTTTGAGGTTTCCACCTTGTGAGATAAAGCGTGGAGAAAGGCCGTTTACCCTATGGAACACACACCGGTCGCATGACAGCTGTCATCAAAATTTCGCCTGGTGTTTCCGTAACGCCTTAAAAAAATCATGTGCAAGAAGGAGTCCTTTTTTTGAAATTCCTTCCGCCTGTCAAAAATTTGACATTGACAGATGGCTAAGTTGGCCATGGAATTTTTTTAGTGATTTTTCCGAATTCGCCTGGATGTTTTCTATCCGCCTATATAAGTTTTATCCGCCGTTTTCGAAGGAATCGATTACTCGATGGCACGGTTTATACTTAGAATGACGAGTTCGCGGGCGAACTCGGTCTTGCAGACGGCAAATGCACTTCGTGCCTTGTAGGCTATATTTACCTTTAATTGGAAAGGGGTTAGTTCTTGTAAGTTCGGGTCGGCAATGTGGGGACGTCTCGGCTTCGCCTCGACACAATGCTCATTTGTTTTGTCTTTTTTTTTTTTTTTTAACAAAAGATAAAAAAAAAAAATTGACATTGACAGCTGTCAAATTTTTTCAAAACTCACATGGGCGTATATATTTCACATCGGCGAACACGTAGGAAATACTAAAAAAAATCTATGGCCAATTTTGACAGCTGTCAATGTCATAAATTTGACAAGCAGGTACAATATCGAAAAAAGAGATCCGCCTCGCACATTATTTTTCCGAAACATTTCAAGTCGCGAAAAAAAAAAATTTGACACCTAAAAAATATGACAAGGGCTAATAGCTGTCAAAAATTTCTGACGCCGATACGTGGCCAACGTTGAATAATCATTTTGTCTCTAGTTTATAGCTGTGAAAAAAAATTCGCCTGGTTATTTGCAATCGCTCTAAATAAATCTGGTGTGGCACGGAGTCCTTTTTTTGGAATGGCCAATGTTGACAGCTGTCAATGTCAAAAATATGACAAGCAGGTTCAATATCTAAAAAAGGATTTCGTCTCGCACATTAATTTTTCGAAACATTTCCCTTTTTATTTTTTTTGGGGCTTAAGATGTGCCGTGGCGAGGAGGGTCAAATTTACTTTTTGACGTATTTTTCGCTCCTCTATCCGATAGATTTTTTCTTTTTTTGAAATTCGATATTTGAATTTTTTCGACAAAAAAATTCAGAGGGTAGCCTTCGAATTTTTTTTTTCAATTTTTAAACCGTCCTAACTCGAAAACGAAAAGTTTGAGAGAAAAACTTTAAATGTAAGACTTATAGATCTCGTCGAGTACTACAAAAAAGCCTATTAAAAGTATCCCTCTACGGGGCACCGTTTTCGAGAAAATCGACATCGAAAATTTTAACAAAATTACAAGAAATTTCAACTTTGACGGCCAATATCTCAAACACAAAGACGGCCTGTAGCGGAGCTATAAGCGAAAGAGTAGTCTCGTGCCGGATCCCCACAATTTTTTTCTGATCAAAACCGAAATTTCCTTTTTTATTTTTTTTCGGTCTTAAGATGTGCCGCAGCAAGAAGGGTTAAATTAACTTTTTGACGTATTTTTTGCTCCTCTATCCGATAGAATTTTTATTTTTTTGAAATTCAAAACAGGATTATATATAATATGTCAAAAAAGACGTTCGGCGTCGCCTGGCGGTTAGTTTTTGACATATATCGATGAAACTTTTTATTTTAGGGTTTTTGGATCGTTTTCTGACGTTTGTTTTTTGAAAAAAAGATAAGATAAATTTTTTTGACATTGACAGTTGTTAAAATTGAAAAAAAAAACCACACGGGCGTATAGATTTAGCCTCGGCGAACACGTAGGAAATACTGAAAAAACTCCATGGCCAACTTTGACAGCTGTCAATGTCAAAAATTCGACAAGCAGGTTCAATATAAAAAAAAGGATTCCGCCACGCATAATATTTTTTCGAAACATTTCAAGTCGCTTAAAAAAAAAATTGACACCTATGACTGTCAAACCTAAAAAATGACAAGCGTTGACAGCTGTCGAAATCTTCCGACGCCGATCGGTGGCCAACGTTGAATAATCGTTACGCACCAAGTTTGGTGGTCGTGTTTTGTAAGGTAAAGCGTGGAGAAATGCAAACGATCCTAATGTATGCAATTCCGGTTGCATGACAGTTGTAAAAAAAAATTCACTTGGTGATTTGGAATCGCTTTAAATAAATTTGGTGTGGGGCGGAGTCCTTTTTTAGAAATGGCCAATTTTGACAGCTGTCAACGTTAAAAATATGACAAGCAGGTTCAATATCAAAAAAAGGATTCCGCCACGCATAATATTTTCTCAAAACATTTCAAGTCGTGTAAAAAAAAAATTTGACATCTATGCTTGTCAAACCTCAATATTTCCCGTTTTATTTTTTTTCGTCCTAAAGATGTGCCGTGGCGAGGAGGGTCAAATTAACTTTTTGACATATTTTCCGCTCCTCTATCCGATAGATTTTTGTCTTTTTTTGAAATTCGATATTTGAATTTTTTCGACAAAAAAAATCAAAGGGTGTAGCCTTCGATTTTTTTTTTTCAATTTTTAAATCGTCCTAACTCGAAAACGAAAAGCTTGAGAGAAAAACTTTAAATGTAAGACTTATAGATCTCGTCGAGTACTATAAAAAAGCTTATTAAAAGTATCCCTCTACGGGGCACCGTTTTCGAGAAAATCGACATCGAAAATTTTAACAAAATTACAAGAAATTTCAACTTTGACGGCCAATATCTCAAACACAAAGACGGCCTGGAGACTCATTAAAAAAATATTTTGTAGATAATTTTATCGTCTTTCGAATGAGATATGACTCGAAACGATCGGTTGAAATATAGCGGAGCTATAAGCGAAAGAGTAGTCTCGTGTCGGATCCCCACAATTTTTTTCTGATCAAAACCGAAATTTCCTTTTTTTTATTTTTTTTCGGCCTTAAGATGAGCCGCAGCAAGAAGGGTCAAATTAACTTTTTGACGTATTTTTTGCTCCTCTATCCGATAATATATTTTTTTTTTTTTTGAAATTCAAAACAGGATTATATATAATATGTCAAAAAAGACATTCGGCGTCACCAGGCGGTTAGTTTTTGACATATATCGATGAAACTTTTTATTTTAGGGTTTTTGGAGCCTGGGGATCGTTTTCTGACGATTGTTTATTGAAAAAATGAAATGATAAAAAAATTTGACATTGACAGTTGTTAAAATTTAAAAAAAATCACATGGGCGTATAGATTTAGCCCTGGCGAACACGTAGGAAATACTGGAAAAATTCCATAGCCAGCTTTGACAGCTGTCAATGTCAAAAATTCGATAAGCAGGTTCAATATCAAAAAAAGGATTCCGCCACGCATAATATGTTTTCAAAACATTTCAAGTCGTGTGAGATCAATGCTTGTCAAACCTCAATATTTCCCATTTTATTTTTTTTCGGCCTTAAGATGTGCCTTGGCGAGGAGGGTCAAATTTACTTTTTGACGTATTTTTTGCTCCTCTATCCGATAGAATTTTTCTTTTTTTGAAATTCGATATTTGAATTTTTTCGATAAAAAATTCAAAGGGTGGTAAGCCTTCGAATTTTTTTTTTCAATTTTCAAACCGTCCTAACTCGAAAACGAAAAGCTATGGAGAGAAACTTTAAATGTAAAACTTATAGATCCCGTCGAGTACTACAAAAAATCCTATTAGAAGTATCCCTCTACGGGGTACCGTTTCCGAGAAAATCGACATCGAAAATTTTAACAAAATTACAAGAAATTTCCACTTTGACGGCCAATATCTCAAAGATAAAAATGGCCTGGAGACTCAATAAAAAAACATTTTGTAGGTAATTTCATTCTCTTTCGAATGAGATTTGACTCAAAACGATCGGTTGAAAAATGGCGGAGCTATAAACGAAAGAGTAGTCTCGTGTCGGATCCTCACAATTTTTTTCTGATCAAAACCGAAATTTCCTTTTTTATTTTTTTTCGGCCTTAAGATGTGCCGCAGCAAGAAGGGTCAAATTACCTTTTTGACGTATTTTTTGCTCCTCTATCCGATAGAATTTTTATTTTTTTGAAATTCATAAGAGGAATATATATAATATGTGAAAAAAGACGTTCGGCGTTGCCAGGCGGTTAGTTTTTGACATATATCGATGAAACTTTTTATTTTAGGGTTTTTGGAGCCTGGGGATCGTTTTCTGACGTTTGATTTTTGAAAAAAAGATAAGATAAATTTTTTTAACATTGACAGTTGTTAAAATTGAAAAAAAACCACACGGGCGTATAGATTTAGCCTCGGCGAACACGTAGGAAATACTGAAAAAATTCCATGGCCAACTTTGACAGCTGTCAATGTCAAAAATTCGACAAGCGGGTTCAATATAAAAAAAAGGATTCCGCCGCGCATAATATAATTTCAAAACATATCAAGTCGCTTAAAAAAAAAATTGACACCTATGATTGTCAAACTTAAAAACATGACAAGCGTTGACAGCTGTCAAAAATTAGCGACGCCGATCGGTGGCCAACGTTGAATAATCGTTACGCACCAAGTTTGGTGGTCGTGGTTTGTGAGGTAAAGCGTGGAGAAATGCAAACGATCCTAATGTATGCAATTCCGGTTGCATGACAGTTGTAAAAAAAAATTCACCTGGTGATTTGGAATCGCTTTAAATAAATTTGGTGTGGGGCGGAGTCCTTTTTTAGAAATGGCCAATTTTGACAGCTGTCAACGTTAAATATATGACAAGCAGGTTCAATATCAAAAAAAGGATTCCGCCACGCATAATATTTTCTCAAAACATTTCAAGTCGTGTAAAAAAAAAAATTGACATCTATGCTTGTCAAACCTCAATATTTCCCGTTTTATTTTTTTTCGGCCTAAAGATGTGCCGTGGCGAGGAGGGTCAAATTTACTTTTTGACATATTTTCCGCTCCTCTATCCGATAGATTTTCTCTTTTTTTGAAATTCGATATTTGAATTTTTTCGACA
This sequence comes from Ceutorhynchus assimilis, assembly GCA_917834065.1. Classification (NCBI taxonomy): domain Eukaryota; kingdom Metazoa; phylum Arthropoda; class Insecta; order Coleoptera; family Curculionidae; genus Ceutorhynchus; species Ceutorhynchus assimilis. Next base: position 44,241,928 of record OU892283.1, read on the forward strand.
AAAAAAATCGATTTTTTTTTTTTCAATTTTTAAACCGTCCTAACTCGAAAACGAAAAGCTTGAGAGAAAAACTTTAAATGTAAGACTTATAGATCTCGTCGAGTACTATAAAAAAGCTTATTAAAAGTATCCCTCTACGGGGCACCGTTTTCGAGAAAATCGACATCGAAAATTTTAACAAAATTACAAGAAATTTCAACTTTGACGGCCAATATCTCAAACACAAAGACGGCCTGGAGACTCATTAAAAAAATATTTTGTAGATAATTTTATCGTCTTTCGAATGAGATATGACTCGAAACGATCGGTTGAAATATAACGGAGCTATAAGCGAAAGAGTAGTCTCGTGTCGGATCCCCACAATTTTTTTCTGATCAAAACCGAAATTTCCTTTTTTTTATTTTTTTTCGGCCTTAAGATGAGCCGCAGCAAGAAGGGTCAAATTAACTTTTTGACGTATTTTTTGCTCCTCTATCCGATAATATATATTTTTTTTTTTTGAAATTCAAAACAGGATTATATATAATATGTCAAAAAAGACATTCGGCGTCACCAGGCGGTTAGTTTTTGACATATATCGATGAAACTTTTTATTTTAGGGCTTTTGGAGCCTGGGGATCGTTTTCTGACGATTGTTTATTGAAAAAATGAAATGATAAAAAAATTTGACATTGACAGTTGTTAAAATTTAAAAAAAATCACATGGGCGTATAGATTTAGCCCTGGCGAACACGTAGGAAATACTGGAAAAATTCCATAGCTAGCTTTGACAGCTGTCAATGTCAAAAATTCGATAAGCAGGTACAATATCAAAAAAAGGATTCCGCCACGCATAATATTTTTTCAAAACATTTGAAGTCGTGTGACATCAATGCTTGTCAAACCTCATAATATTTCCCATTTTATTTTTTTTTCGGCCTTAAGATGTGCCTTGGCGAGGAGGGTCAAATTTACTTTTTGACGTATTTTTTGCTCCTCTAGCCGATAGAATTTTTCTTTTTTTGAAATTCGATATTTGAATTTTTTCGACAAAAAAATTCAAAGGGTGTAAGCCTTCGAATTTTTTTTTTTCAATTTTCAAACCGTCCTAACTCGAAAACGAAAAGCTATGGAGAGAAACTTTAAAGGTAAAACTTATAGATCCCGTCGAGTACTACAAAAAAGCCTATTAGAAGTATCCCTCTACGGGGTACCGTTTCCGAGAAAATCGACATCGAAAATTTTAACAAAATTACAAGAAATTTCAACTTTGACGGCCAATATCTCAAAGATAAAAATGGCCTGGAGACTCAATAAAAAAATATTTTGTAGGTAATTTCATTCTCTTTCGAATGAGATTTGACGAAACGATCGGTTGAAAAATGGCGGAGCTATAAACGAAAGAGTAGTCTCGTGTCGGATCCTCACAATTTTTTTCTGATCAAAACCGAAATTTCCTTTTTTATTTTTTTTCGGCCTTAAGATGTGCCGCAGCAAGATGGGTCAAATTACCTTTTTGACGTATTTTTTGCTCCTCTATCCGATAGAATTTTTATTTTTTTGAAATTCATAAGAGGAATATATATAATATGTCAAAAAAGACGTTCGGCGTTGCCAGGCGGTTAGTTTTTGACATATATCGATGGAACTTTTTATTTTAGGGTTTTTGGAGCCTGGGGATCGTTTTCTGACGTTTGTTTTTTGAAAAAAAGATAAGATAAATTTTTTTAACATTGACAGTTGTTAAAATTGAAAAAAAAACCACACGGGCGTATAGATTTAGCCTCGGCGAACACGTAGGAAATACTGAAAAAATTCCATGGCCAACTTTGACAGCTGTCAATGTCAAAAATTCGACAAGCGGGTACAATATCGAAAAAAGAGATTCGTCTCGCACATTATTTTTCCGAAACATATCAAGTCGCCTAAAAAAAAATTTGACAGCTATGATTGTCAAACTTAAAAACATGACAAGCGTTGACAGCTGTCAAAAATTAGCGACGCCGATACGTGGCCAATGTTGAATAATCGTTACGCACCGAGTTTGGTGGTCCTGGCTTGTAAGGTAAAGCGTGGGGAAAGGCAAACGACCCTATTTTATTTTATTCCGGTCGCATGAAAGATGTAGAAAAAAATTCGCCTGGTGATTTGGAAGCACTTTAAAGAAATCTAAAGAGGGACGGATTCCGTTTTTTGAGATCGCCAATTTTGACAGTTGTCAACGTCAAAAATATGACAAGCAGGTTCAATATCAAAAAAAGGATTCCACCACGCATAATATTTTTTCGCAACATTTCAAGTCGTGTAAAAAAAAAATTGACACGTATGACTGTCAAACCTAAAACTATGACAAGCGTTGACAGCTGTCGGAAATTTCCGACGCCGATCGGTGGCCAACGTTGAATAATCGTTACGCACCGAGTTTGGTGGTCCTGTCTTGTAAGGTAAAGCGAGGGTAAAGGCAAACGACCTTATTGCATCCAATACCGGTCATATGATAGCTGTTGAAAAAAATTCGCCTGGTGATTTGGAAGCACTTTAAAGACATCTAAAGAGGGACGGAGTCCTTTTTTTGAAATGGCCAATTTTGACAGCTGTCAACGTCCGAAAGTATGACAAGGAGAGTCAATATCAAAAAAAGAACTTCACCACGCTTATTATTTTCGAAAAATAAATCGATTTGGGAAAAAAAAAAAATTTGACATCTGTCACAGTCGCGCGGCCGAGTAATAATTTTTTAAACCGGATGGCGAGGAAACCGGTGCATCCGTATAGATTTCGGCTCTGCGAACACGTAAAAAATACTAAAAAAAATCCATCTTCAATTTTGACAGATGTCAACGTCAAAAAAGTGACAAGCAGGTAAGGTTGGATGACAGACGTCATCGGCAATTGAAAGCAATTTAAAAAATGACAGAGCGTATATCCGGTCGTTTTTTGGAAATTTGACATATGTCAAAAAATTACGTTTCGTGCTGTCACTCCGTCAGTTTTTGACGTATATCGACGGGAATTTTTATTTAGGGTTTTCGGGATCGGCGGAACGTTTTCCACTACTTTTTTTTTCGAGATTCGCAAATTAAAAAAAAAACTTTTTTGACGTTGACAGCTGTCACATTTTTTCGACACAAACCGATAGTTGGCGACCCAGAACCGCCTTCTACCGGGGTTTGGGTGTCGTAGCTTTTATAGTCGAGCGGGGAAAATGTCGGACATGTGTCAAATTTGACAGGTGACATCTGTCGATGAAGCCAAGATGTTTTGCGACTAAAGTTCTATCCGAACGCATCTTCGAAATTTGACGTATGTCAAAGATGACGTTTCTCCTTGTCACGCCGTCAGTTTTTGACGTATGTCAATGTCAAATTTTTTTAAGGGGTTTCCGTGTCCGTGGAAACTTTTCCGACACTCGGATTTTCAATTTTCCGAGAAATGCAAAAATAACTTTTTTGACGTTGACAGCTGTCAAAAAATTTTGACACCGACAGGTCGGCCACGTTGAATAAACATACTCCACCGAGTTTGAGGTTTCCACCTTGTAAGGTAAAGCATGGGGAAAGGCCGTTTACCCTATTGAACACACACCGGTCGCATGACAGCTGTCATCAAAATTTCGCCTGGTGTTTCCGAAACGCCTTAAAGAAATCTCGTGCTTTGCGGAGCCCTTTTTTTGAAATTCCTTCCGCCTGTCAAAAATTTGACATTGACAGGTGGCCAGGTTGGCCATGGAATTTTTTTAGTGATTTTTCCGAATTCGCCTCGATGTTTTCTATCCGCCTATATAAGTTTTATCCGCCGTTTTCGAAGGAATCGATTACTCGATGGCACGGTTTATACTTAGAAAGATCTAGAAGACTTACATTTTATTTATTGCTTTTTGCTAACTTTCACTACTACTAATAATATTGTTGAGAGAAATGCTGAATTCCAAATTACGTAGTTATTATACCTATTTAATTTATATTCAACCTTATATCCAACCTTATTTACCTTTATTATATTTTTAATTATATTCTGGTTTTTTATAATGTTTCAAACTTATGCCATTTTTCAATTTTTATTTGTCAATTTTACTATTTTTTATTGAAAAAAAACCGATATTTAAAAAATATTCACACGTAGAATGAAATTTTCAAGTTTCAAGGATGACCGCTAGGGGGCGCAATTACGATGATATAGCTAAAAATTCAACTTTTCTCAAGAAATCGCTATATTAAGATACTATTTTAACACCAGAAATCAAAACTTCATTAATTTTTGCGCCAGTTGGGTCATTAGGCTTTTTTTCGTATCTTCAGTAATAAGGGTGGGGGAAACTGGTGAATTTTTTTTTTAGAAATTGCTGTATCTTCCATACCCCTCATTCAAACTCATTCAATTTGGGTTTATTTGGAAGAGAATTTCATTGTTATTAAGAACACCACTTCGTTCGAGGTCGATAGTTCCCACCGCGTCTGCTAGAGGGCGCTGTTTATTCAAGATCCAGTTTTTCCTAATTTTCATGAAAAATCCAAATGGCATAATATTATTTTTGTATTGCTGTGCTCAAATAGCAAAAAAATATCTACATTTTGGCGCAAACCGCAATTCAATATCTGCATTCGTTTTCAAGTTACGTGAGGCCTATGGTCTGCATAATATCGTACCTGGCCGACCTTAGTGGGACACCCGGTATATATAGGGTGACTGGTAAGTAGACGTATTCCTTTGAGGAGGTGAAAGTAGAGCCCATTTGCTACCGATTAAACATCATTTACCTCTATACCATTCTCAACAGTTTTTGAAATATTTATTCTATTTTAATTTCCAAGAAATTCGCTTCTTTGCGCGGTAAATATTTAAAATTAAGAAAAATAATAAAAGCAATTTTAAATGTCGCTTTTTAAATTATGAGCTGACACACTTACACAAATATTAGCATTGAAAATTATTGAAACAATAATATTAACTATTAAATTATTTCGGTTTAAACTTAACTTTTCTTGTCAAGTTACAAACTAATGGTTACTTTATGCTAAAAAATTTCAAAAATTTCATAGTGCATCAAACGTACAAATTATTAATAAGATTTCTCGATATTATTGTCTTCAGAATAAGGCACATTATTTCAAAATTAGTCTTTTGTTTTATTATTAAATAAATAAGTTTTATTTGTAAGAGTAACCAATATGAAGAAAAAATTACTCGATTTGTTTTTAATACCAAGTGTTACAATAGAAATGTTGTTAAATATTGGTGCTTAACATTTACCTGAATGTATGTTCCTTATTATTTCGGTAATTTTAACTATTTACCTCCCAAAAAAGTGAATTTCTTAAAAATAAAAATAAAAAATATCTCCAAAACCGTTGAGAATGGTATAGAGAAAAATGATGTTTAATCGGTAGCAAATGCGCTCTACTTTCACCCCCTCAAAGGAATACGTCCACTTACCAGTCACCCTGTATATATATATATATATATATATATATATATATATATATATATATATATATATATATATATATATATATACAGGGTGACTGGTAAGTGGACGTATTCCTTTGAGGAGATGACATTAGAGCCTATTTGCTACCGATTAAACACTATTTACCTCTATACCATTCTTAACGGTTTTCGCGATATTTTAATTTTTCTAATTTTTATAAAATTCACTACCTTATGAGGCAAATATTTAAAATTAACGAAAATAACAAGGACCTTTCTGAAAGTCGTGTTTTAAATTTTAAGCTGACACACTGACAAAAATATCAGCATTGAAAATTATCGAAACACTAATGTTAACTATTGAGTTATTGCGGTTTAAACTTAACTTTTCTTGTTAAGTTTCTAACTAATGACTTATTTAACCCTAAAAATATCGAAAATTTCATAGTACTTCAAACGTACAAATAATTGGCAAAAGTACTCCATTTTATTGTCTCCAAGATAAGGTACATTATTTCAGAATTAGCTTTTTGCTTTATTGTTAAATAAATTATTTTTATTTTAAGGAGAGACGATATAATTTTCAACAGAATTCTAATTTATACCTGTTTTGGATATCAAGTGTTGCAATAAAAATTTTATCAATTTTTTTACTAGCTAATAGTAATAGTTATTAGTAAAGAAGAAGTAATTACTATTTTCTGCTTGAAAATTTTGAAATTTGCATAATAAATTACTGGCACTTTATTGCCAAGCATTCTTGAATGCACTCTCTTCCAAATAAAGTCTGTTTCTTTTTTGAAGATAATTCCCAAGTCAAAAATTCACTACCAATGTTGGCAACACAAGCTCTTTCTAGATAAAAAATTTGAAAGCATTGACAATTTTACATTGTATCGCCAACATAATGTAAGTGTGACTTTTATCTTTGAAAAAAAAAACAATATTTACCATTTGAAAAAATGTATTTCCTACCTTATAATAAAAAAAAACAACATTCTCCTAATAAAAAAAAAAACAACATTCTCAAAATTAAATGAAAAAACTTTTCCAACAAGTGATGTAATTAATTTTCAAAATGACTACCCCCATTCCTTATGCAATCACGAGCCCGTCTTCTTACTTCTGTCCTGGTTACTCGATTTGAAAAGTTCTGTCGCAATATCGCAACCCCATTCTGTATCCTTTCAATCAGTTCTTCGCGCGTATTTACCTCCGTGGCATATACGATTTCTTTCAGGTGCCCCCATACATAAAAATCTAATGGAGTTAAATCAGGGCTCCTAGCAGGCCATGGAATGGGTCCACCCCTTCCAATCATTATTCATCTCTCTCTTTTCCTCTCCTCCGTTGTTGTTGTTGAGAGAGATTCTCTCTCTTTTCCTCCTCCTCCGTTGTTGTTGTTGAGAGAGAACGCTAGAGGGACATTTTCTAGTAGCTCATACAAGTTGTTACGTAAAAATTCTTCATAATTTTCACCGTTAAGGTTATCCGGTAAAAAATGAGGTCCAATTAAATTATTGGCGATAACTCCCATCCATACATTGACACTAAATTTTCTTTGGAAACTAACTTGCTTCTTCTGATGCGGATTATCTTCGGCCCAGTAGTGCAAATTATGAAAATTTGTTATTCCTTCTCTGCTAAATTTTGATTCATCGGTCCATAAATTCTTGTTAAAAATGAAGCATCCTCAATATCCGCATGGAGAATAAATCTGCAGAATTGAACTCTGCGCGCCGGATCACCCTCGTCTAGTCCTTGCACAGGAGTGTGATGAAATGGGTGAAGACCATTTTTGATGAATCACTGACCAGACCTTCCATTGTGAAACACCCAGCTGTCGGGAAATTTTTCTGGTGCTTGTTGTTGGACCTTCTTCAAGTAGTCTCAAAATTTCACCATCAATGTTAACGTCTGCAGGAGGAGCTCCTACGCGTTCTACTCGTTGAAGGCTGCCAGATTCTGAAATGCGACGGTAAGTTGCACACAAACACACTAACATGTGGAATGCGCCTATTTGGGAAGCGACGTACATATTCTCTTTGAGCTTCAGCTGCATTTCCATTGGAAAAACCATAAATAAATAAAATGTCCGCATATTCAGCATAGCTAAAACGTTGCCATTTTAGATAGAAGTTAACAGCGAAAGACTATCATCAGAACTATATAAATCAAAACTTTGGACGAAAAACTGAAACTAAATTTTGTTATTGTTTATTATTATTAATTCAAAAAATGGAAAAATGCGTATGGTATACCTGTTGATAAATATCAACATGATTGGCGAGTATCACACCAAATTGCAATAAGAAAAGACTGGAAAATAATGTTGCTTACTTAGTCTGAACTTACAATTCTTCTAAATGCGAGAATAAAACCGTTACTCCTACAAATGAAAATTATGAAATCAACAATAAAACAACCTTATTTTAAAGACAATAAAATAGAGAATTTTTAACAATCATTTGTACGTTTGGTGGACTAAAGTGCGTTTTTTTTTTTAAAGATAAAAGTCAAACTGACATTATGTTGGCAATACAATGTAAAATTGTCAATGCTTTCAAATTTTTTCATGTAGAAAAGGCTTGTGTTGCCAACATAGTTACTAAATTTTTGACTTGGGGAATTATCTTTTAAAAAAAAAACACACTTTATGAAGTTTTCGAAATTTTTCAGCATAAAGAAACCATTAATTCGCAGAATTCAGTTCTGCAGATTTATTCTGAATTCGGATGTTGAGGATGCTACAATATTAGAGAAGGAATAACAAATTTTGATTTTTTACCTGATAACCTTAACGGTGAAAATTATGAAGAATTTTCACGTAACAACCTTGTATGAGCTACTACAAGATGTCCCTTTAGCGAACAGGCAAACAGATGATCTTCCAGCTTGACGGATGTCCTGCACACTATCGTCTAACAATAAGGGCACTCTTAGACCAAAGGATTCCGAATAGATGGATTGGAAGAGGTGGACCCATACCATGGCCTGTTAGGAGCCCTGATTTAACTCCTGTTGCGATATTGCGACAGAACTTTTCAAATCGAGTAACCAGGACAGAAATACGAAGACGGGCTCGTAATTGCATAAGGAATGGGGTTAGTCATTTTGAAAATTAATGAGTTATTGATTAAATTGTATCAAAAAGTTTTTCCATTTCATTTTGAGAATGTTGTTTTTTTTATTATGATAGGAAATACATTTTTTCAAATGGTAATTATTGTTTTATTATGGAACGAAAAAAATTAGGTGCCAATTGTGAACTATTTGAAAGAGAATGCATTCAACAATGCTTGGCCATAGAGTGCCAGTAATTTATTATGAAAATTTCAAAAATTTTCAAGCAGAAAATAATAATTACTTCTTTACTAAAAACTATTACTATTAGCTACTAAAAAATTTGATAAAATTTTTATTGCAACACTTGATTCAGGTATAAATTAGAATTCTGTTGAAAATTATATCGTCTCTCCTTAAAATAAAAATAATTTATTTAACAAGAAAGCAAAAAGCTAATTCTGAAATAATGTACCTTATCTTGGAGACAATAAAATGGAGTACTTTTGCCAATTATTTGTACGTTTGAAGTACTATGAAATTTTCGATATTTTTAGGGTTAAATAAGTCATTAGTTAGAAACTTAACAAGAAAAGTTAAGTTTAAACCGCAATAACTCAATAGTTAACATTAGTGTTTCGATAATTTTCAATGCTGATATTTTTGTCAGTGTGTCAGCTTAAAATTTAAAACACGACTTTCAGAAAGGTCCTTATTATTTTCGTTAATTTTAAATATTTGCCTCATAAGGTAGTGAATTTTATAAAAATTAGAAAAATGAAAATATCGCGAAAACCGTTAAGAATGGTATAGAGGTAAATAGTGTTTAATCGGTAGCAAATAGGCTCTAATGTCATCTCCTCAAAGGAATACGTCCACTTATACATATACACACATTTTTTGCATTTGATGGCACCCATATAACCCATGTTCAATCTAACACCCATACTTTTATCCATATATAATTAAAGGTGTCACATGTTGCTATATTGGCATCCATGCAGCTTGTGTCTACATGGCACCAAAATGTATGAACTTGTGATGCTCGATGTCAAACTGACCCCCTGCAGCGTTGCCAATACATTCAACCGTTTAATACATATAAAACAAAATTGTCAAATGGTTCGTGTATTGGCAGCCTCGTTAATCTTGATACAAATGATACCAGAATGTATGAACTTGTGATAATACTGGTCGAACTGACACCGTCGGATTCAACATTACCAGTCATTTTTCGAAATAATATCCCGCATCTCTCAAAAATCGCGCCAAATACAGAATTCGAAAAATTGGAATATGACGATAGGAAAATTGGAAAATTGTAATTTATTGGGAGATGTTCAAAATAAACTTAAGGATTTGGTTTTTGCAAAAACAGTGAAATCAATAGATTCCCTTGAATTCACTTTTATTCTAGAGGAAAAATTGTTTCAAGCATTTGATGAGAAAGATAATGATTGAAAAATAAAAACTACAATACTCGGCGGAGATTTATTTAAAAAAAACTTGCTTTTTGAAACGTTTATTTACGACTAATGTATAATGTGCGTATTATATTTATGATTGTGGCAGTATAATGACATATGTTATTCCCCCAGGTAATAATGACGAGTAGCGGGATTATTGGTCATTATTCCTCAAAAGTGTCAGTATCAAACGTGTAGTGCTTGTGGATTTGTATTGAAAATTATGAGACGGATGAAATTTGTTCATTGAAAATCTCAAATAAATTGATTTGTCGTAAATAAAGTAGAGTATACTTCTCGCAATAATGGCTATTATTATTCCCTCGGAATGTTACTCCCTCACCGCTAACGCGGCTCAGTTCGTAATAATCTTCGGAAATAATAGCTATATCATTATTGACTCGTGGTATAATCTACTATTATTAAATCAAAAATATAAAAGTATAGTAAAAATATTCCCCTGATCGAATAGTTTATAAAATTAAAAAATTTTGAATAGTTTAAAACCTATCACCATAATTTCAAGAAGCTAGAAGTAGGGATTGAAAAAATACTTTCAAACCCTAGGGATTAAGTTGTATTAAAAAATACATACATATTATAATAGTCGTGATTATACGTCATGTCAAAAAAACGGGGTTATGTTCATATTTCGAAAACAGACATTTCGAATCTTTTATTTCGAAGGCTTTTATTTCGAAAACTTTTGTTTCGAATTACCTTTTTTTCGAAATTCAATCATTTCGAAAACATTTATTTCGAAAACTCTTATTTCGAATTACTTTTTTTTCGAAATTCAATAATTTCGAAAACAATAATTTCGATCTTCAATAATTTCGAAAACAATAATTTCTATACTCAATAATTTCGAAAACATTTATTTCTAAACTATCGAAACTATTCGAAATATTATCATATATGACCTCTGTGCAGTGCTTTCCAGCAGACATTATTAAACTTACCGATAATAACCTGGTTAGTTTGGGTTAGTTTGCAATTTTAATCAGAAATTACCAAACTCACCGATAATAACCTGGTTAGTTTGGGTTATTCTGCAATTTAATGTCTGATTATAATTGCAAACTAACCCAAACTAACCAGGTTATTATTGGTAAGTTTGGTAATTTCTTATTGAAATTGCGAACCAACAACTAACCCAAACAAAATTATTGTTTTCGAAATTATTGAATTTCGAAAGGAAAGTCATTCGAAATGAATGTTTTCGAAATATATGTTATCGAAATGATTCAATTTCGAAAAAAAAAGTAATTCGAAATAAAAGTTTCCGAAATAAATGTTTTCGAAATGATTGAACTTCGAAGAAAAACTAATTCGAAATAAAAGTTTTCGAAATAAATGTTTTCGAAATGATTGAATTTCGAAAAAAAGGTAATTCAAAATAAAAGTTTTCGAAATAAATGTTTTCGAAATGATTGATTTTCGAAATAAAAGCACTCGAAATAAAAGATTCGAAATGTCTGTTTTCGAAATATGAACATAGACCCCAAAAAAACAGTGTAATCGCGCCCAGGGTACCCAGATAAATTCCCGGAATTTTGTTAGTAGAACACAGTGCATAAAAAACTTCCGAAAATTTGTGAATTTTTTGTTTTGACAACCAACTTTTTATAAAAGCATGAGTGAAATCAACTGAAAAAATCCCGAGCTAAAGGTATGAAAGTTTGTTGCTTGGCAATTTCGCGAATGACATTTTTGACAAAATCACGAGCCGTCAGGCGAGTGATTTTATCAAAAATATGAGCGAAATTGCTGAAAAGTAACAAACTTGAATAAAACCTTGAGAAAAATTTTGCCTACACAATTTTTTCTCGAGTGGTATTCGTCATGACTATTTCACGTAAGATTTTGAAAATAAATAGAATGCAAAAATATGAATAAAAACTTCAAATTAAAAATATCAGTTTGACAATGTCAAAAAATGGTCGCTGAAATACCATGTTGTTGGTATTGTCCCCAGGTAGCAATATTGTCAGCTGAATACTGAACTTATTGCCGGTGTAATACACTCTAGTGAAATAGTCAGGGAAACATTCGAAAATGAAAAAAATTGATTGGCTTTAAATTGAGGTTTAAAAGTTTATTGAAGTTATGGATGAAGTGTTTCAGCGACTGCTTCAAACACCCTGTAGATTTCTCACGTTCAATGAGTGCAAACAGAACCGTTACTGCGAACGAAGCTATTATTTAAGTAGGTACATACTTTTTTAAAGGACCCCGCACACTTCTTATGAGATTTCTGACCGCGGTCAAATTTAACCAAATTTTAGTATGTTATAGATCTCACCTTTCTGATCAATAAACCATGAGAGGATTATGTTGTATAATCCTATAAGTAGTGTTTGAGATACAGGTAGTTTAATGTCCAAGAAATGTACACATTTTATATGCATTTACATCTACCTTTCATCTAAAAATATATCAGGATGGACAGGTATCCTTACGCTCAGGTGACAGGTAGATGTAAATGCATATAAAATGTATGTGAAAAAAATACATTTCTTGGATATTAAACTACCTGTTTCTCAAAAGCTACTCATAATATTAAGGCTAGGTATTATAAAAATATTTTGACAGAGAACTAAAAGTTAACTTCTGGAATAACTATGAAATTCCAGAAGTTAACTTTTAGTTATCTGTCAAAGTAGTTTTATAATAGGTACCCGCCCTAAGTTGTGTCCATGGTAGTTATTGATCAGAAAGGTGAGATCTATAACATACTAAACTTGGTTGAATTTGACCGCGGTCAGAAATCCCATAAGAAGTGTACGGGGTCCTTTATTTATATTGCTAGTTTTAAATCAGTTTTTTTGACAATTGACAAATGACACATCACTAAAAATCTACCAACCTTATAATGGCTGAGTTCGTTCGGATTTGCAATCTACGGAGCGGAACGGTATGAGCATGGAGATCGTGACGTCATAGGCAGAGTGAGCTCTGAACAAGTAGGTACGTAAGCCAAACGCAGATCGAAGAAAAAAATAATAGAATGGTGTAAATGGCCAAATTCATGTTCTTCTGGAAATGTACTAAACTTAAACTGATTCAGTGTTAGTGTGAAACTGGGGCAGCACAACTTTTACTAACAGAATACAGTAATAGATAATACAGTTTTCTAAAAATAAATTTATACTCATTTTAGCAGGTAGCTTTGCAACTTGCAAAGAACAAAGAACAAGAACAATTTTTATTTGATAATAATATTTTACTTAACCCGGAAGCCCCAATATTTTTCATCTAATAAAATATTAGTTTTTTTTTTTAATTTAACTGAAAAAATACAGATCTGGGGGGGTAATTACCCCATCTACCCCCCCCCCCCCCCACCATATCTACGCCCTTGTGCCTCTGATCTGTTCTAGCCATGGGTACGATTGGACCAAGAATTAATAAACTGGTGTAAGAAAAAGGGCATAAAATGGACACAACAATTTGTACTTTTTCCTTTTCGTCAACATCAATTCCTTTATAGGAACATTTCCTATCATAATGTAAAAAAATCATAAATTACAATTATTTAAATATCATTATTTTTGTTTTATTAGTGAAGTACGCCACTGATGATAATAACTTTTTTGTTGTTACCTAATATTAAATGAAAAGTACAATTTCTTCTAACAATTACTAAAATATTTTTTTTATTGGTATTTCCAAACCAAATAGGTATATTTTATCCGTATTTTAAATTTATTACATTGGCAAGAAGAAGAGGGGGAAAGAGACTTTGAGTGGAGCTTAAAGAAAACATTTTATCATGCACTACGTCTTTTGAGAGCAGCAATTATTATCATTCAAATGATCAAACATACTTTTTTCAATCCAACCTAATATACCCCTTGAAAACGTACGCCACTGGATAACCCCCTCCACACACTTATTTTACCGTGTGCTTCGGGTCAAAATGCTTATTTCTGTATATGCATCGATTTACCAAGTCTCACCTTTTAGTCATTAATAGCCACAAAGTTAGGTGAACCGCTAGTACTATATGAGGCAGTGGATTCAAGAGGGCGACATTTTCATGGAAGACCGAGGATATCGAGATGCTGGTCCACTGCTTCAAGGCGTAGACATTTTTCTACAAAATGCAAGTACCTCTAAATCGGGGAAAATTTGAACTAAGATACCACCGAAGAAGTAAAAGAATCACGTTTAGTAGCAAACATACAGTTGAAGCAGGAAATGGACATTACAAATCAACTTTTAAGTTTTTAATGAATAACCAATACTATCTTAATGGCACATTTTGTTTATCTCAGCGACCTTTACTCTACACTACAGAAATGCTGGAGCTATTCTTAATCTGGGGGCACGGTAGTGCCCCCCGCCAACTACGCGCACTACTGTATACGTTTTCTCGAAACATTTCAGGTCATATTCGACCTACCTGTAACTCAACTCAGTCCTAGAAAACTGAAATTTTGCACAGTCGTAGATCTTTACAGACCTAATACTAAAACTAAATTTCATCGATTTCCATCAACCAACAAAAAAGTTACATGGCCTTAAAAAACGCCAATTTTGTCACTCACTCATTTATAGATCATCAAGATTGTAAGGTACTTCCCAACATGCTAGAAGGTTGAAATATGGCATGGGAAACCAGTAGCAAAAAGAAGAAGACCTAATGCGCCAAAAAAAAAAGTTGAATTATGACATTATTCCTATTGAAATTCTTAAAAAAATTAGTGAAATTATAATAAAAACATTTCATGTAAAAAAAATGGCCAAGTACGCGAAAATACTTATCCCCAAAAAGAAGTGGAATCAAAGTCAAGCCAAGTTCTTTAATACGCATTCGAAAATTAAATGGTGGGTTTATTTATTCTAAAATGTTTCAAACTTGGCGAGTTCCTACAGTCAAAAAGTTCCTTTCTTCTAAATTTAATTGTTATTGTTCATTTGTCATGTGAGTATTTACATAATATAAAGTTAAATAATGTTTTCCAAAGTATTGACCCTCTTCAAATTATTTAATTATTATAAATCTTAAAAGTGGCTACATACATCCACAATTTATTTGGTAGCAACTATAAGCAGATCAACTATAATCTTAGACACAAAGTACATATATCATAACAAAAACATCTCATGTAAAAGAATGGCCAAGTACGCGAAAATGGCAATACAGCTAAATTTAAACCCAATTTAAAACAATAACCCTTTCAATAGGTATTTTGACTGTAGGTAGGTACTCGCCAAGTTTGAAATATTTTAGAATAAATAAACCCACCATTTTATTTTCGAATGCGTATTGAAGAACTTGGTTTGACTTTGATTTCACTTCTTTTTGGGGATAAGTATTTTCGCGTACTTGACCATTTTTTTACATGAAATGTTTTTGATATGATAGATATTATACGAGAACATTAGTAGAGAGTAGAAGCAAAAAGTCTAAGAGCCAGACAGGGTAGATGGGTTCAGTTAAATCCGAACCACTCACCTAATTATCCCCGTCTTACTCTAAACGATCTGCGAAACTTACCTGTTGGTATTTACCAAGTATCTCTTGCTCCATATAAGACGCCGTTATGCATCATGATGTACAGAACTCTTCTGAGCAAGACAATGGGTATTTCCACTCAACTGAATTTAAGTATTTTATTCATAGGGTTTGGAAGCTTATCCGATAAAATACTTAAAGGGCTATGTGGTTGATTTTTGAAAAAATTATTGAGGGAGATATTAAAGGTAAAAAAAATGGTAATATTTGGAATAGCCCGCCAGATTTTGTACCAATCAGAACGCGCTTAGTTGCCCGATTTACCGGCCGAAGCTGTTCCCTATCGACATGTTTTCTTTCTAGTTGAATGAACAAGATAGAAAAGGAAAAAAAAAATATCGACATAAATGCGGTTTATCGAGTTCTATTCCAGTCTATTTATTTGACAATTGAATTCTAACCTAAAAGGGTACCTTTTGTAAATAAAACGTTTTCAAAGAGTGAAGAATTTTGTGTTAAAATCAAGGTTAAAATTGAAAGTTGTGGAACAGAAATTCTAAATTGGAAAGGTGAGATTTATTTTGTGTTATTTTCCACCAACAGCTCTATATTGTCCAAAGTAGGTTCCTACTTACTTCTACTAAGGTTTTTTCTGGTTTTTAGATTAGCAAAAGCAAAAACAGAATATAGTCAATACTGTTTAGTTATGTACAACTGAAGACTAAAAAGAGAAAGCCAACATTGTACCTACTGTTCAGTGTAGAACTGTAGAAGAACCCCAGAACACAAAAGTACATAAGAGCAAATAGGAGTCACGGCTGATGAAGCAAATAATAGCATTGTGAGCTGAGAATATAGGTAAAGATTGTGTTGACAGAGAACTCCATTGGGCCCGAAAAACGAAAATCTCACTTGTATGTATGTGTAGGTACTTACATACAATGAACATGATCTAGATTCATTTGAATTTTGTCAGTTTAAAAAACACATTTCTAGAATTATGTAACTAGAATAGGGATATTTTATGTGATAATTTTGTTACTACATTGTTATACATATTTTATTATTGTTGTTGAAACTTTGAAAATGAAGTTTCTGTAAATAAATAAATTGAGAGTTAATTGTATCATATTATCATTGAAGTAAGTAGGATAAGGTGATTTCTGTACATATTATTATATAAATTGATACCTAGCTATATGTATATTTCATTTGTAATGTATATTGTACCTATAAACCTGGAAAAATTATCAATTTTAATAAACTCTTAAACAAAATTAAATGGTATATATGTTGTTATTTTCTCAGGGCCAAGCAAATTCTAAATTGCTACATTTTGTGTTTAGCACAAAATTATAAGAGACGCCCCAATAAAAACCAAAAATTGAGGTAAATGGGTTCTAGGAAATGGCACAATTTTAGTTAATTAGGTACATTCCAGCTATATATTTTTAAATAAATAAAATAAAATTACACTTTGTTTACATTTCAAAAATAGGGTTAAATTCATAGAGAATCGAGCGAGATTGATGGGTTATCGATATCGAATTCTTGAGAGTTGTTGAGAACACAATTCGTAGAAAAATTTCGTGCAATCAGCAACCGCGTGGCAACACTTGAAGAAAGCAGCCAATAGAAAATCTAGGCCCGTGACGTCACCATCCAAGGAATTTTAAATTTCAATTGAAAATTTAAGGCGTTTCTCGGTACCAAAAAAAACCGGAAAAAAATATTTCTGGGCTTTATTTTGATTACCCTTTCAGATAAGAAAATAAAAAAAAAACGTGGGAAAGACCCATTGGGTACATCAAACTGGGTTTTTAAGAATTCGCGTATTTTCTCGCTTTCGTAATGAGCCAATGGGCTCTTTCACTAATTTTTGAAATTGGCATATTTGGATAAAGCAACTAAAAACAGAATTTTCTGTATTTTTACTTTTGAAAAATTCAAAGTCCTTCTTGAGAAAACAGAAAACAAAGAAATACCTCCAAATAAAAACCCAGAATTTATTTCTATGACGTCGCAGCTCGCAATTTGACCGTGTTGCCACTAATTGTCAACATTGAAAATTTGTAATAGATTTAATTCTGAAATGTTGGCAAAATCTCATGAAAAGTAGTTAAATTAATTAGTTATAGATTCAAGATTTTATAACATTTTTTTTTTTAAATTATGCTTAAATACAATTTAATGCAATTTTTTATGTTTAGTTTTATTTATTTATTTTACGCTGCACTACATTTAGTCACAACCGACAACTGCGCATTCGAACCTTTACCTATCTTTACAGAGCGCAAACACAGCCGAGCCCTTCCTCCTTGCAACGACATAAGCGAAATGAAGAATATTTATGTGACGTCGGCAAATCGGCGCGTTTTAAAATAGTTTGAATTTAGGCACTTTTGATTGCCTATGAAAAACTTATTGAACCTTGTAGAACATTTTTTTTTTGGTATATATGCCTAAAATAGTCCCTCCTTTGAGATTTTATACTTAAATTACGTATTTAAATTTTAGTGAAAGAGCCCATTTCAGGGTATTATGGTACCTGCAAATCTGGACCAAGAACTTGGGAACTAGTAGTAGGATAATAAATCTATGCCAACAACTGACCCGGAGAAACCTTTAAAATCACAACCGGAGTCCAGCAAAAATGTGTTATCGTCATTGCGGGGGCAGCTATTCTCTATTTTTGTAGGAGCCGTATAGTCGAAGAGACGATCTCGAAAGTGAGACATTTTAGAGTAACAGTATATAAACATTTTATTATTATGTATTTTGACGAACTGAATCGATATATGCATAAATTTTAACTATTAGCCCTTGGCTTCAGGGGGGAAATCGTTTTCAAAGGGTTGAAATTCAAATATCTCGCGAACAAATGGAAAATTCGAAAAAAGTTTCAAACAAATGTTGTAGCCTGTAAAATTAGACGCAAAAAACAACCAAACATTTTTTCTGTATTTTCAGCAGTTAATCCTCCAACGAATTTCAAAGTTTTCAGCGCCAAAAAGGAATAAAAATGCACGCGGCAACATTGGGATTGCTTAGTCCGGTGTCTTCAGCGTTCACGCCGTCCCACCGCACCTCATGCGTTAGTCCAGGGAAAATAGGTTTCGATCTCGCAATAAATGATAGGGTTCCAATTTTTTCAGGAATGTGTAGGGGATGATGTCCTAAACAACGTCTCATAAATTCCCGTCGATTTCATGCGCCGCGGGGGGGGGGGGGAGGTTACAGACCAAAATATTTTCTTTAGAAGGGTGTAGATATAATTTTGCTACTTCGCCCGACCTAGTAAGTGGTTAGGAGTGTTTGGAAGTTAAGGGATAAGTTTTAACATTTCGCTAAGGCTCTATCGGCCATTTGCACCGCTATAACTTAAGGGATATTTAATCCAAGTGGAGCTTTGAATGTGACTCTCGTAGAAACAAATGTCACATTCAAAGCTCTACTTAGAATAAATATCCCTTAAGTGATAGCTGTGCAAATGGCTATATAACTTTTAATAAATTCGTATGCTGTTTAGTTGTATACGTATAGTATACTTACCTAATATAACTACCCTGTATAAATTAGCTATTTATGTAACAGTTGCAAAGTCAGCGTGTTTTCTGAACTAAATGTGATTACACCACGAGCATAGCGTGTACGAATCAAAGGAGAGGAGTGCTTTTCTCGGTGTTATTCGTGGTCTCGTGGAGTCATCCACACATTCGGCATTCGTTTAGTTGAGATTTTATTAAAATATTGAGGTACGTGAGCCTACTGGGCCTCCAAGTTTCAATAAATGGAACAAGTTTAAAGTTTATCAACAAAACATATCCAACTTAATTAAATTGAGAAATGTTGGTTAAACTTTTAAGAACTAACAAAACTTAGGTAACGAGCATTTTACTAGCGAAATCTTAAAACGAAAAACTAAACTTCCAAACACTCTAACCACTTAGTGGGTTCGGGTAAAGACGGTAAAGTAGCAAAATTATATCTACACGCTTTTGGAGAACATTTGTCGGTCTACAACTTATTTTCTTTCTGTAATATCAAGAAAAAAAATTACAAAAGGAATATTTACCAGATACCTGAACCGCTACCACTTTTTTTGACAACTTTCCATATTCAGCGCAGCGGCTCATATCTGGAAAACGGTAACACTTAGGTGTAAATACAAATATATCATTCAAACGTAAATTCCATTAGTTTTTACAAACTGTAAAATTCTCTGTGGGACGCACCATTCTCGAGATCAAACATCAACATTAGGAATTGAGGTTAAAAAAGTAATTTTTTGACGTTTCCGGAAAAAAATATTTTTTCAAATAAATTCGTCATAGGTTTTGGGACATAACAGAAGTTCTTCAAATCTGAAATAAAAAAATCCAGGGTCGTATTTAAAAAAATAAAGTTGATGATGGTGGCCCAAAGACGAAACGTCAGAATTTAAATTTGATGGTGGCATCTTGTAGAGTAGAAAAAGTGGCAATATGAAGTGACATTTATTTTGGGATATCTCTTCAAATAAGCTCAGAAAAAATAAA
Source organism: Ceutorhynchus assimilis (assembly GCA_917834065.1). NCBI lineage: Eukaryota > Metazoa > Arthropoda > Insecta > Coleoptera > Curculionidae > Ceutorhynchus > Ceutorhynchus assimilis. Next base: position 44,261,865 of record OU892283.1, read on the forward strand.
CACGCTTTTGTGAAATTTCGGTTTATTTCGAACATTTTCGGAACTATTCGGAATTTTCACGTTCGCAACTTTGGCATAATTTAACTAACCATGTATCTCTTACCATTTCTAATATCCCAATAATGCTGCTCGAATTTGGGACACCCTGTACAATAATTTATTTGTTACTCATTTGTAAAAGATAGGGACAAATAAAAAATTGATACAAAACAAAATATTAAAATTTATATTTTTTTCCTCGATTTTTTTCTTAAAGCCTTGGTAGTTGGAATAACTATGCGAACGAGACGTTGCGGATAGGTTTTGCGTGCGGAGAAGACACTTTGCGCACATGTAAGGAACAAAATTTTTCCCATGAACTTCACATCAGGTAAGAACAAAAATTTAGGAAAACCATAATTTGTCTGCGTCGCTATAGCTGAGAATAGCTACTTGTATACCATTTTCTCGCAAGAAATTCGAGAGCTGCTTGATAAATCTACTTTTATTGCTAATGTTAGATAAAAACTTTTTTTGCGTTACCGTAACGAGCATCCTCTGTGAAATCAACATCGGTTACAAAACTTACTTCACCTCGCCGATATCTTTGTCATATATCCATCAAAAACCATATAGGCATTACGACGATAAATATGTGATATGAAATTGAGATATTTGCGAAAAATCTCGCGATAAGTAACAGTTAATAGTAGTAACACCGTGTGGCCAGGTAACGCTATGAAATAATGCAAAAATTTAGTTATGTTAGCCACTTTCACGTGAAAAATTTGAAAGCATTGACAATTTTACGTGATTCTATATTGGCCGAGTTCGTTTTTGTCATCTTTTTCGTCGATTTGCACCGAAATTTTGACAGGCACGTGAGTGGATAAGACAGTTTCGATTTACAAATCACGTGCCTGTCAAAATTTCGGAGCAAATCGACGAAAAAGATGACAAAAACGAACTCGGCTATTGTATTGCCAACATTAATGTCATTTCGACTTATCTTTAATTTCGAGACAGACTTTACTTCATGCCGCATAATTATTTCTATGCAAAATTTATGGCAATTTTTGCTGACGTCTATATTAATAAAGTGGTTTTCTTGAAAACATCGGTGGATTTTTGTAATTGTTAACAACCAATAACCCAACAGGAATAAACACAAACTATAAACAATCCAAATACTTCGGATTCTTCGGAATAGAAAAGAATAATGAAAAACCTACTACAAAAAAAAACCACCACTTACTACGCTGTGCTAGAGTAGTCGTTCGTCGCGTTGAAGCAGTGTTGCTTCGAGCGTTTTCATCCCTTTTTGGCACAAATTTGTTTTAAATTCGCTAGAGGATTACCTGTTATAGACACAGAAAGAAGGTTCAGTTGTTTTTTGTGACTAATTTTACGGGCTACAATATTTGTATATGACTTTTTTCGAACTTTTTATTTGATCGCGAGATATTTCGATTTCAACCCTTTATCTATGATTTCTACCCTGAAGCCAACGGCTAATAGTTAAAATTTATGCATATATCGATTCAGCTCTGTTAAGTGATAAAAAATAGATATATACCTAAATAAAGTGAAAATGACAATTTAGAAAGGTGGCCACAGTACTAACAGACGAGAAAGGAGACTCCGTTTCGACTACCTCTCAGTGGAGAGTGGTGTGGGTAATTATCTAAAAAGCGCCACCTGTTTTAATGCCCTTCAGTTAAACGGAGTTCCGATATTCCAAAACAAAACAGGAAAGCTCAACAGCTAAACGGTACTGCACCTGTCAAACTAAAATTGTCTAAAAGGGTACCAACCAATGAAACGCATCAATTCAGATCAATAAATGTAATCAATCTGCCCTCAAATATTATTTTTGAAATCAAACTGAAAATTGAAAGCGATAAATGGTCACCGGCGAAAATCAGCTGGTAAACAAATAAAATAATAATAACTGATAAGGTACACTAAAAATAGATTGTACCTATTTGAAATAAATACAGACTCGTTCAGGTAAGTAGACCAAATCCACACTTTAAAGTGGTGGCTCTATAAATGTTTCTAAAAATATATACAATACACCTCAGAATGCCTAAAATACCGTTGTAAATAGATCTATTTATACCTTGTGTACAGCGAGCAGTGGAAATAATCAAATTTGTGATAATTTTGAGTGTAATTATTATGTTTGACATATACTTAAAGGTAGGAATTTAATTAAAATTATTAACCTGAAGGGTTAAAAAAATAATAATAATAATAATTATCTTATAGCAAAATAGGACTAAAGGTCCATTGGTTTAATAATCCAGAAATTCTCTGAAGCTGTTGGTACTTAATGAGGTGGATAATCTCTATCAGATGATCAATTTAGAGGCTTGAATGGTTCCCAAAGACAGCACAACAATACTCAAACCTTATTATTATATACTGGGTGGGTCTAGTAGGTTCTTAGAAGAGTGAGAGGACAACAAAGTCCTCAAAGTTCTTCGGGCGATTCACCAGGTCCACGACTACTTGTTGGAAAAATAACCCTGCAATCTCTAAGTCAATTCAAGGCCTCTGTAAATGCTTAGCTTCAAGATAGGGTTGGATGTCACTTGCTTGGTAGGGTGTAGATACAAACAGAAAGGGGGACCATACCGTAAAAAAAAGCCTGAAACAATGAAAATTGCGTCAGGATTCTGAAGATTAAGGTATGTACGATTTATTTGAATATTTCTAGCAGTAAAGCCTCAATTTAGTATTAAGAAGTAAGAAAATAAGGAACTTACCAATGGAAATTGGCCTTTTTTCACACTCCACTCAAACTCAAAAACGTGGAACCAAAAGAGTTTTAGGTTTTTCTCCCTAATTCGTCACTAAATCAGCAAAATACTTCTTCGGTGCTATTAAAGAGCTAATAGCCACCTTTTAACGAAATATTTGGGACATAAACTTTCAAAAATCGGCAAAAGAAAAGCCACGAGAAAAGCAAAGCTGCTTCGTCTCTACGAAAAATGTGGTTCTGTCACGAAATTTTTTTGGTATCTTCGCGCGGGAATTTTGATTCTGGGGATAAAGTTAGGGATTTTCGATTTTTAGGGTTTATAGCTTCAAATTTTCGAGCCACAAATCCATGCGACATCTATGAAACCAAAAAGGAAATTATTGTCCAATAAATCTTCTTGACAATTTGACGTTCTTGATAATTTTCAATAATTTAAATTCCTTATTTTCAGATAAATGAATCGAAATGACTGATGATGGAGATATAATTGTCTTAATTAATGAAGCACTGAACAAGGTAAGTATTTATTTACCATTCAAAACAAAGGTACTTAACGGTTAATTTCATTTTAGGAGGGTTTGAGGTCCATGACAGAAGATGTTCGGAGGTTCTTCAGTTTTTTAATTATTTTGTAAGCATCTCTATTATTGTGACCCGTAACAGCTCGTCAAAATACATAATAATAAAATGTTTATTGACTGTTACTCTAAAATGTCTCACTTTCGAGCTCGTCTCTTCGACTAGTACTCAATCCGATAGAAGAAAACCTGCCGTTGGGCGTTCAAATCTCCTAGAACTGATGATGAGCTATGCAATCTAGGCAGACTTCAAGCCAAAGACAAAGTATCCATACCTAACAACTCTTTGTGAGCTTGCTTCAATATAATGATAACGGTGTCCTGGCATATACTGGGGAAGACCTAAAAACGATTCTATGTGCATTTCATCAAGCATACAAAAAGGATTTAGACGGATAGAACTAAAGACAGAAAAGACAAAAATTCATACCTACCTGCCCCTTAATACGAATGCACCAGATCCAGCTGTAATTATGATCAATGGAGCCCCTCTAAAAAATGGAGAAAACTTTCCAAAACTCGGTAGTAATCTTTCCACAACGGAAATATAGACGCGGAAATTCAACACCGACTAAAGTGCACCAGCGTAGCTTTTGGACGTCCCTTGTAAACGGTGTTTGACGACCACGACAAAAGTTTTCACACTAATGAATGCCATTTTCTCGCGTTCACTTTATTGACATTGGTTCAAAACCGGTTTGAAAGAGTTAATGGAAACACCATTGCCCGTTTCAAACCTGTTTTGAACCAATGTCAAAAAAGTGAACGCGAGAAAACGGCTTAAGCTCGCAGTCTACAATGCTATCGTCATACCATACCAACACTTTTCTAAAGATGCTAAACCTGGACAACCTACAGACGGCACCTGAGGTGTTTAAAAGCACTGCTGCTCAAGAAAAATACTAAGGACCGGCGAACAAACAATATTTTTGAGGAAACCAATTTCGCTGTCATCCGTATGCGAGCATTTCCTCTTCCTAAAAAAATTATGTATTTCCCTGCCAACTAGCCAACGCAGCAAAGGAGGGCAATTTAAACTATACAAAAATATCCTTGATGGGGAGGCCCCATTTTCATTTGATTTTGAAAATTTTAGATATTATGTGTGAAAGTTAACAGACTGGCACCAGCTGGTTAATAAAAACTGAATGATAACCCGACACGTTCCCATTTCCTGCTGATTTTCTGTTTCATATTAAGTTTACATACGATTAGAAGAAAAGCAATATTCCGCTGGGGTATAAAAAATAGTAGATCCATCAAGGTTCGGAGTCGTTCGAAGGACGGAGGCGAAAGGATGCGGAGAACAAATAAAATCGTAGAAAAAAACACGCACGTCTGACGATAGCTGATTTACAACAGCGACCAGCTGGCAGCTACCGCTGATTGGGTGTGCAGTGTGGGAGAAATTGTGTGCCCAGAAAAGACTAATTTGGATATCAAAAAATCCACAGATAATGATGCTGCCAAGAATACTCGTTAGCGAGTGAATGCCTATGATGATGATGATTTTTAAGTAGGTACTAAAATTATATAATTTCAATTAGTTAGCAAGTTAGATATTATTTATATTATAAATCTGGTTAAAATGTCCATTATTCCTAGTATAAACTAAGAATGCGACCAATCATTTATTGGTCGCGCGATCTGGCCACGCGACTTAACCGCTAATGCATAAAAGCCTTAAGGCCGTAAATGTCATGTCAACATTTTTATAAAGTGAGAAAAATTTGAAGTTCTCTTGCATTTGATATCTTTTAACTTACCATAACTCGAAAGTGGCTCGTTGGATTTTTTTGGTTAAGAATGACCAGGAGCGCAACATATCCAAATTTCAGACAATAGGTTTTTTTTCATGAATTTTTTTAATTTGCCCTTTGGAAAAAGGAGTCAAAATAAAGGTTAACTATATTCTTTCCGATTTTTTTCGGACTCGCGAAGGCTCTAAATTTCGATTTGAAGTTCAAATTTCTTGAACCCATGACGTCACGGCACCAAATTTCTGATTGGTCAGTATTATCTAGTGTTGCCCAGATGTTATGGATTTCATATTAACTTTTCCTGGCAGGGACAACTGAATTGAAATATCTAATCCACATATTTGTAAGTATCGGAATATGGAATCGATTCTCATCTCTATGAAAAACTTAACCCAACTTTTAATTCGTAATTCATTATTTATTTTTATTTATTAGCCTGTCCAAAACAGGTAGAAGGCACACAAACCATCATGAAACAAACCATAACTCCATAAGGCTATTATGTCATTGTTCATAATTAAATACTCATATCCTATTGTGTGCGTCTACATTTTTAGAAGTTTCTACCCAATAAGGGAATCATTGTTTGGAGAAGGTTGCTCTACCTGCATTTTACTAATACTTACCGTACCCTTAAGGGGTATCATCGGTGAAAAATTATTTCGACGGCGCGCCTTTCGAGCATAGTCGACCGAAGCGCTCGCCACTAGACCATATTTTTGCATTGGCAACAGTGCCTTCTTCGTAGGTAGGTAGGTAAATACCTAACTTGTCGCGTGCCAATATTGCTTTTCCCTTTCAATGTGAAATAATTACCAAAAACGACTTATAATTTGGGGAGTAATTTAAGACATGGGCACATAATAATATTTTTATTGTAGGTCTGAATAAACAGTTTTGTTGGAAAGCTAAAGCGAAAACTTTTTGAAAAACGGTGGAAAAATAAATTCACAAAGAAACTGTGTTGAAATTAAAAACAGGTTTATTTAGAAAAATAACTGAAACAACTAAAAAATAAAGGCCCTGACAATCATCCCGAGCAGCATCTCTTATTTTAAGTACTCTCGTGAATCTTTGATCAATTATTTCTGGGAGTAAACATTTGAAATAAAATTGTTTCAATAATGGTTTTATTTTCTCTTCCCGGAATAAATTATCTCTCTCTATATGAAATAAATAAACAATAGGTATATTAAACATTTTATAAAAATATGGCAAAAATACCTTTTTTCTGCGATTGACAAGAAATGTCAGCATTTTTGACCAGTTGACAGGTCGCAAAACTCAATATTCTGGTATTTCAATTATGTTTCAATAGTTGCTAAGGAATTAATGAATAACAATACGAGAAACACTTTTCCGGCCTAGGCCGGGAAAGTGATTCTCGTATTGCTGAATAATTGGAACTAAAAGACAAACATTTAACAGGTATTCAACCGATCGCAGAAAAAATAGTATGTGTATTTCGGTGGAAAAGCACATTCTCGGCCTTCGTTGTTTGCCGACCTCGGCTACGCCTCGCCCGTCAACTTACACCGTCGGCCGAGAATGTGTCACTTTTCCACCTAAATCCACAATATACTATTGTACAAGCAATCCCAATGGCGTCCAGACTAGAAAATTACAATATTTCCTTTTGGTTATGTGTATTTGTAGTTGTCCCTGAATTTGGTAAAAATAATTGTGGTTTTGCTTTACCTCAAATTTTCCATTATTCAGGGTAGCAAAAATTATTTTGTGTTTCACCACATTTACCCCTATGCAAAGTATCGTATCGTTTTTGAAATACCAGCATTTTTAGATATTTTTGGGAAATATTTGAATTGTTCCTAAAACAAACCGTTTTTTTGACTTTCACCTTTCCCAATTTTTTTTTTCCGATATTCCTAATATGAAATCTTTCGGAAAAATACGGAAAGAAAAACCGAATAATTGACACAAAAAATATGTAGCCCAATTTACGTGTTAAAATACATGGATTCAAATTATCTAACAATGGCGATATCTCAAAAAACGGCGAAACTTGCATTAGGGTAAATATGGTCAAACAGTTCCCAAATCACACCAACTATCACTCATTGAAATATTCTTATTATTGATGTACCAAACAGGGTCACTTGAATTATGGCCAGATGCGCTATTCATGTCCAAAAAAATGCCATTTTTTGATTTAGAAAATTACGTTTATATCAAAACATCAAGGATTTTAATTAATAGTCGGTTTTTGGCTTATTTGGGCTTTATTTCGAAAATGGCTAAATCAATAGCCAAGCTACCTACTAAACTAAAGAAATGCGGATTTAAGAAGAACAAAACCTCGAAAAGTGGTCAACTGATCATTTTGGTTGAATCTTTCTGAGTAAAAAAATCTAGATTTTGCATATTATCGCTAGAATAAACCATGTACCAACAAGCCCCAATAAAAACCATCTCATAACACACCTACAAAACCCTTTTCTTGCGGTAAGTTAGTAGTGTAAGATGGCCGGTTCTGCGCCCTCCGACGCCCCCGACGCCTCCGTGACGCCTGCGCATGCGCCAACCAGGGCGTCGCGACGCCGTGACGTCATCAGTCATATATCAGTGTCATCTGTCAATGTCACCTGTCAATGTCACCTGTCAATGTCACCTGTCAATGTCACCTGTCAATGTCAGTCACCTGTCAGTCATCTGTCAATGTCAGTCACCTGTCAATGTCAGTGGTCTGTCAGTCAGCTGTCAATGTCAGCTGTCAATGTCATGTAACCCAATTTACCTGAACTACTCCAACTTACCCGCTCTCTGATGCGCCATCTATAAACCCCGTATAACATTACACCTGTGTGTATTTTTTATATTTTTCTACATGTATTTATACAGATGAGAAAATACGTGAACATGCATAAATACATGAAGAAATATAAAGAAAATAGACAGATGGGCTTAAGAAAAAAAAAATGTACTAACCTAAAACAATTTTTTATTTAAAAACATACATTTTTTAAGACTCAACTATTTCAAAAAGCGATATTTGGTTTGGTCGTCCTACATCCTTCTGGCCTCTGTATATTATTGAATATTTTCCATCCATAAACTGCTCAATATGATCTTCCAATGATTTAGTGGTACGTTTTGGAAGAAACACTGTCTTATCGTCAAGTTCAATGAGGATACTCGGTCCAAATTTACTTTGGGTTTTTTTAGCAGAAAATATTGGGTACTTTCTGTCAGGCTCCATGTCTTGTAATTTCACAAGTGTTTTTTGATCCTTGAAGAGGCACGTCTCGTTGATTGATTTCAAATCCATATCTAAAAAATATTCTGTAGGTATTGATATTAGTATATAAAAGATTTACTTACTTGTTAAAAAAAATGTGCAATAATTTTATAATAATTATAATGTTGGCTGTTGAGGAGCTCGGAAAAGACTGAATCGATTTGTGTAGACTTATAGCATATGATGTCATTGTTTAGTCTACGGGCGCGACGTTATTAGTACTGGAAAATAAATAACGATAAACAAACTCGGTAATACACTTAGTTAATGTATCCGACCGCGGACCATTTTTTTTTAAAGAATTTTACGACGTAATTAAAACCTCTTGTCTTGAAAACATTGAAACGAACTTTTGTTATACCGCTGCGTATGATATCGCAGATTAAGGTACCAGTAAATCTTGAAAATGGATATGGTATATTATGCACAAGAAGGAAGCATCGAGATCCCCGAGTCTTTAATAAGAAAATTATTTCGCTTATACGACAGCATTGAATTCAAGTTCAAACCCCAATTAATTTTTCAGAACCTTTAGCAGTTGAACCATTCGAAGTAAATCAATTGAATTTTATCAGTGCAGAAAATAATAATTATAAAATACCAAAAGAATTAGACAATAAATTGAAGGCTAACTTGAAATATTTAAGACTGGAACACTGTAATTTGGAAGAAAAACAAGCCATTCGTCAACTGTCTAGAATATAGAGACATCTTCTATTGTGAAGACCTACCATTGAATTTTACGAATGTTATTAAACATCAAATTAAATTAACTGACGAAACACCAATTTTTGACAAAATGTACAGATACCTCGAAATACACCGACAAGAAGTTAAGACTCAAATCAATAAATTATTGGAACAAAATATGATTAGAGAGTCAAAGAAACCATTTTCAGCTCCTATATATTAATTAATTAATTATTATATACAAGTACTATTAAGTACCAAAGAAACTTGATGCATCTGGAAAACCAAAATTTAGATTATGTGTCGATTATAGGAAGTTGAACGAAAAACTGCTGATGTTAAATTTCCATTACCATCAACGAAATTCTAGATAAATTGGGAAAAGCCAAATATTTTTTCGACTTTAGACTTAGCAAATGGATACTATCATTTTGAAATCGCTGCAGAAGACGTTCATAAAACAGCATTTAGTACTGATTTAGGACAGTTTACCAGAATGCCCTTCGGTCTAAAGAACACAGCAACATTCCAGAAAGCAGTGAATAATATCTTGCGTGGATTGCAGAATCAAATTTGTTTTGTTTACTTGGACGATATAATAATTTGTAGTAGCAGCTTACAAGAGCACATACTTACGGAAAATTTTCGACAGATTACGTGAAGCTAAATTCAAAGTACAACTAGACAAATCTGAATTTTTGAGACCAGAAGTTCTGGACATATTGTAACCAAACACGGGATTAAACCAAACCCAAATAAAATCGCCGCTGTTAAAGACATAAAATCTTTTCTCGGTTTAGTTGGTTATTACAGACGTTTTATTCAAGACTTTGCCAAAGTAACAAAGCCAATGACCTCTTGCTTAAAGAAAGATGCAAAAGTCCAGTATACTTCAGAATTCATAAAATCCTTTGAACTTTTGAAAAACCTTTCAATTAATGCCCCAATTTTATCTTACCCAGATTTTTCCCAACCTTTTATCGTCACTACTGACGCCAGCAATTATGCAATTGGCGCTGTTCTTAGTCAAGGAACTATTCCAAATGATAAACCTGTTGCATTTATAAGTCGAACTCTGAACCAATCACAAACTCGATACTGTACTATCTATCGAAAAAGAAGCACTTGCAATTGTTTATGCTTGTAAGACATTCCGACCCTATATTTATGGACGAAAATTCACTCTATACACAGATCATCGTCCACTAGTCTGGTTATTCAATGTAAAAACCCAAGATTCTAAGCTAATTAGAGGGCGACTACGTCTAGAAGAATATGACTATGAAATACGTTATCGAAGTGGATCCCGGAATAAAGTCGCAGATGCTTTATCTCGCATACAATTAAATGTCTACGAACAGGAATCGATAATATAATCAATAATCCCGGTGACGTAAACCAAGGCATACTAGAATATTTAAAAAACTTGGTCGAAAATCCAATTCCAAGTATTTCCAAATGAAAAGCCAAACGAAACTCAAGACAAACAAAAGAAAATTAATGTAATTTCTGAAATAATTAGAAACCCAACAACATCAGACAACACTGTACATAGTAATAATGAAAATGAATCCGATCTTCCAATATTAGAGGAATTAATTAATAATAAATCAGTTCAATTTATTATCAAGAAAAATCCACATTTACAGATCAAAGTATCCGTCGATCGTTTCGAAAATCATAATATCAATCATTGTGAAATACCACAAGACCCTAAATTGATATTTGAATTTATAAGAGACTATTTACCACATGATGATAAACCAGTTTATGTATATTTCCTAGATGAGATTCTACTAACATTATTTGCTAATATATACACCAACCATTTTACAAAACCTAAAATCATAAGATGCACGAAACTAGTTAATAATGTGAAAGAAATCGAAGAACAATTGTTATTGATCAAATATCAGCACGAATCAAAGACAAATCATCGAGGAATAACATAAACACTTGATCGAATAAAATCCAATTATTACTGGCCAAAAATGAAAGAGACGGTTACAAAATATATCAACGATTGTGTTATCTGTCAAACTCAAAAATACTCACGATTAAAAACGTATATCCCACTTGTCAGGACAGAATCACCATCGAAGCCCTTCCAAATCTTACACATGGATACATTTATCTTCGAAAAACAGAATTTCTTAACGATAATTAACAAATTCTTTAAATATGCCCAAGCATTTCCCTATGATAAAAATGCTAAATCAGTTTGCGATAAACTAGTCCAATTTTTCTCTTTTGTGGGATGCCCCGAATCAATTGTTACTGATAACGGAACCGAGTTTAATAACGAGCTTCTTAAAGAATTACTAAAAGCTCAAAAGATAAATATACACTTTACAACTCCTGGACATCATGAACTCACCGATGGAGAGAGATTTCATTCTACTATAATAGAACACTTACGAATATTGCGAACTAAAGACCCTAATAAACCAATTAATGAATTGATGCGATACGCAATAATAGCATATAATAGTACTACAAGTTCTGTAACGAAATTTACTCCTTACGAACTCGTACTAGGACATACCAATAATCGTGATCCTTTGGATTTAATATCCACAACTTTCTATTCTGACTATGTGAACTCACACAAGAATAAAGTAGACATATTATATGAAAATATCCTAGGAAACACAGAACGAGAAAAAGAACGTGTAATAACAAAAATTAACACAAAAGGTGACGAACAAAGTCAATTCAAAATAAACCAAACTGTATATAAAAAACAACCATCGCGTTCCTTTAAAAGTAAACCAAAATATTATGGACCTTTGAAAATAATCGAAATCTTAGAACATAACCGTGTGAAAGTACAACACGTAAAAAACCCACAAAAAGTGGAAACAATCCATATTAAGGAACTGAAACCACCTCTTGTTACATATACACCTGTACAACAGGATACTCCTACGACACTCCTAGATATAACGACCTAAACCAAAACCCAGGAATCCTTCCATATAAATTAGGTAATGCCCAGAAAGTATCTAATCATTGGACATTCGTTCAAATATTTAACATTTAAAACTAAATTACCGAATTTGATATTCTATCAAATCAATACCAATCACTCGAAAAAACCCTAAATAACAACACAGGATTTCAGGCAGTATATTTTAATTCACAAATACTTATTAGTAACCTGGAATCGAAAATCAATAACCAAATAAATCAATTATTACCAATTAATTCTCTTAAGAGACAAAAACGAGGTTTAATTGATGGATTAGGTAGTATAGTTAAAAGTTTAAGGCCAGCATCTGAAGAGCTAATGTCATAAAGCCCAAGAGACAGCGCTGCTGTGCTTTCTTGAGTCGTATTTGAATATTTTTTCCTTACGGCCTTCGCCATAATTTCTACTACTCTGTAATGCAAAAGTCGCTGTGATTCGGCTCACTGGCAGGTAGGTGGCGGAATCTAGATTGGTAATTTCTATGCACAGTGGACTGAAATATCAATTAAAATGGAAACACAATTAATTATAAATTGGGCACCCAGAATGATTTTCACGTTATCAAAATTAATACTTATGGAAGTTTAACAAACGTTTAGTTTTCAACTCCGATCCTTTTATTTGGTTATAATTGCGTAACCTAGGATTAAATGTGATATTTTCTCATATATAAAGTCCGTTTTTTTTTTAAAGATAATTCCCCAAGTCAAAAATTTAGTAACTATGTTGGCAGCACAAGCCTTTTATACATAAAAAAATTGAAAGCATTGACAATTTTACATTGTATTGCCAACATAATGTCATTTTGACTTTTATCTTTAAATAAAAAACAGATTTTAATATCACAAGAGAAAAAAATTTGTCGGCAAAATTTTCGAAAGGTATGAAAGTTTGTTGCTTGGCAATTTCGCGAATGACAAAATCACGAGCCGTCAGGCGAGTAGAGAACTGAGTCGACTCCTGACAAAAAAAAAATTACTTATTCATCAATAGTATATTATTGAATCCGAAACGGAAAATGCTTTATTGCTGGTCAAGAGGTTATATAAACCGCGAGACTGCCACGAAGTTTTCAGCCGAGGTTTGTATAAAACTTTATTTTCAACCCTTAGTTTCTGAGAAAGAGATTTTTTTGTACGAAATCCTTTATATCTTTTGATAATGTGAAATAGGCCTTAGAAAAAAGCAGCTTTTACTTTTTTCTTTATCAGTGTCAGTATCAAATAAGAAAACGAGCAGGGAAATAGGGACGGAAACGTATATGCCTGCCTAGGTCTCGATAAAATGTCAAATTACAGAAATGTGACACTTTCAAGATTTTAAAAAGTCTGTAATGTCGATATTACATATACGGTTGAAAATAATAGTATCATTGTATAAAAAGTCTCTAGTAATATATTTCCCATGCCTCGATTTCTCCTCAAGAAATGGCTTTGGATTGAACGTCTCCACCTATGAACTAGGTTCGCAACTAGTACGCCAAGACTTTTTATACAATGATAGTATATTTCAATCCGAGGTGGAAAATGCTTCAATGCTAGTCAAGAGGTTATATAAACTGCTGGACAAATGAAACGGAACAAAGGAGTTTTTAGTTCAACTTTGGATTCCAACAATACGCGAACTAAAAAAGAAATTAATGAGCGGTTTGCGTAATTTGAAAGATAATTTCGTAAATCACTCATTGATATCTTTTTCAGTTCGCGTAATAGTGGAATTTGGAGTTAACCTAAACATTCGCCTGTTCCGTTTCATTTGTCCAGCAGTTTAGTTTATCGAGTCGCGTAGCGTTGGGATAAACTAAACCTCAAGACAGCAATGAAGTTTTCTGTCGAGGTTTAGGAAAAAGTCAGTGATGTCAACATTTGATGTATGTTTAAAAATGATATAGTTTTTAAATATTTCAGGTTATCAGTGGTTTAATTAAAACACGATAGATACGTTTTAAGGCACGATAATATATTTCAATGTTTCGTCTTAAAACATAACAGAACGACTAACTTAACTTTAGCTTTTATATTTCATCTTCACACCCTAAACCTTTTCGGGGTGTGGGAAAAATACATTTACAACGCAAAAAGTAATACCCAAGTACAATAAATAAATAAGGCAATAAATACCAACCTTTTGGGTTTATTGCTCTTTGTCAATTCTCAGGTCGATTCCTGGTAAGGTAGATTTGTTTTTGTATTATTATATTATCCTTTCGGATACATATTTCAACACTCCCACTCAAAAACAAGATCGAAAAATAATAATAATAATAGATAATCCTAAAAGCTATCATATGTACATTTAAGTTAATTGAACCATTTTATTATGATACAAAAATTGCGAATATATTAATTACAAATTAAGTATACAATATGCATTTTTTAAATATTAGCAAAATATGGTTTTAATCTAATTATAACAATCAAAAAAAAAAAAAAATTACTAAATTATCAAAAAAAATATATGTACATAAATAAAGTGTTCTTGGAAAGGTAACGATTTTAATCAACTTCATTCTAGTCCAATACTATTCCTTACATTGACAAATTTAACTGCTGGTAATGGTTTTGTAAATGCGTCAGCCAGTTGTTCACCTGTAGGAATATATTGAACTGATATCTTATTTTGTATGATCTGTTCCCGTGTAAAATGATACTTAATGTCAATATGCTTGGTTCTTTTGTGGTTCGTAGGATTGTTGGCGATGCTTATACAACCGTTATTATCTTCAAAAATTGAAATGGGTTTTGAAATGTTTAAATTAAGGCTATCTAATAAACTTCTGAGCCAAATTGCCTCTCTCACACATTCAAAAAGAGCCATATATTCGGCTTCAGTTGATGAAGCGGCAACAGAAGTTTGCCTTTTCGAATTCCAAGAAATCGTGCAATTTTCGAAGACCCTAAATAAATACCCGGTCGTACTTCGTCTGTCAATCTCATTATTAGCCCAATCAGAATCCACATAGCCTTCAAGCATATTGTCAAAGTTTTTACGTTTGAAAGTTAATTTCAAATCAATTGATCCTTGTATGTATCGAAGTACTCTCTTTAAACATTTCCAAAGCTCTTCATTACATTTACTTTGAAAGCGACTTAATATACTTATAGTTATACATAAGTCGGGTCGTGTACACAGCATAGCATACATTAAGCATCCTATTAGATTTCTACATGGTAGGTTCGAATTAGGCTGATCAATATTTAATTCAACATAATTTAATTTATTTTCTAGTGGGGTTGAAACTGGTTTACATTCAGCCATATTAAATTTATTTAATACAGATTTCAAATAATTCGTCTGATCCAGAGTAATTGTATCTCTGTTTCTCTGTACTCTTATTCCCAAGAAAAGCCTTACTTCATTTAAATCTTTCATATGGAAATTACTCATTAAATATGATTTAAATTTTGACATTGTAGTCATATCTTTTGTTGAGATTATTAAATCATCGACATAAAGTATAACATATAATTTTTTATTAATATCACCTTTGTTAAGAAAGTACAAACAAGGATCAACTGAGGAACTTCTAAAATCGAGCTCTTTCATTGTTTTATCAAATTTTTCATACCAACACCTGGAGGATTGCTTTAAGCCATAAAGAGCCTTGTTTAAATTGCATACTTTATTGGCATCGGCTTTAATACCCTCTGGAAGGTGCATAAATATTTCTTCCTTTAGGACGGCATTTAAAAATGCAGTTTTTACGTCCATTTGATGGGCTAATAAATCATACTGATTTGAAAATGCCAATAGAAATCTAAAGGTAGATATTCGTGCAACTGGCGCAAAGGTTTCATTATAATCACTTAAATATTGTTGACTAAATCCCTTTGCTACCAGTCTTGCCTTATATCTTACTGGATTACCATGTTCATCGATTTTTGTAGTAAATACCCACTTGCAACTTACTATGTTTTTATTTGTGGGTTTATCGACTATTGACCATGTTTTATTTAAAAGGAGGGAGTCAATTTCATCCTTTATAGCTAGCTCCCACTGATCTCGGTCATCCCTTGCCTTTATTTCATCAAATGAATTTGGTATTGCATTGGAAAGGGACTTTGCATAGAGCAAATGACTGTATATGTCATTGTTAATATTATCATCGAGATCTTCTTTATAAGTGGGAGTAGGATGATTTCTAACTCTTCCACTCCTCCTTAAATTTACGTTATTTTCGGGAAAATGTGAGACGCTTTTAGACGATTCGCCTTGTTCAAAATGAACATCTGAACATTCAGAATTTTTATGGTTCGTATTAGGCAATAAGGTATTCTCAACTATTGTTGGCCTTGTAATTTTAAAATTGGTCTCGTCAATGATTACATCGCGAGCCGTCAGAAAACTTTTCGTATTAACATTCCACACTTTGTACCCATTAGGATTATACCCCCCAAAAATGCCTTTAAAAGATTTGTCATCAAATTTAGTTTTTCTCGTTTTATTATGTATGTAAACGGTAGATCCAAATACTTTTAGCAATTCTAATTGTGGCTTTTTATTATGCCACATTTCGTATGGCGTCTTATTTATTTGCAGAGCAGAAGTTGGCAAGATATTAATTAAATAAGTGGCTGTAAGTACAGCTTCACCCCAAAAAGATTTATCTAAGCCAGAGGTAATTATCATCGTACGTGCTTTTTCAGTAAGTGTACGGTTCATGCGTTCTGCAACACCATTTTGTTGTGGGGTGTGTGGAACTGTTAAATGAAAAGTAATGCCCTTTTGAACACAAAATTCTTTAAATTCATTGGACAAATATTCACCCCCATTATCGGAATACAGGTACACTACCTTACAGTTAAAATGAGCTTCGCCTTTAGCAATAAAATCTTTAAAGACGGAAAGAACCTCTGATTTATATTTTATCAGGTAAGTAACTGTGTAGTGAGTAAATTCGTCAATAAAAGTGACAAAATAATTTTTATCATCGATAGTAATGGGTGATATGGGTCCACAAACATCCGAATGAATTATAAACAAAGGTCGTTGAACATGATTTTTGGATTTAGCTTTAGAGAAAGGCAATCTTGTTTGTTTACCATATATGCAAGCCTCACAGGTATGGTTTGCAGGACTAAGATTGTCAATGTGGTTAACATCTTCTACCATTTGATGTTGCTTTAATTTTTAAAAATGATTGGCTACTGACATGACCTAAACGTTCATGCCAAAGTTGGTAGTGTTTATTGTTAATCACATTAATCTGTGGCTCAATCTTAGAACTGCAATTTCTTATTATTTTGAATGAAATTCCAGTTAGACCATTTAATGGCTTGCCTGTTGCCAGAAGTTTGTTACCGTGTAGAATTTTATCCCCATCTTGGTCAAATACAACGGTCATACCACACGCTTGAATGCGGCGAACTGAAAGAATGTTGTAAACTGCATCGGGAATGTTTAAAACATTCTCTAGTTTTCCCGGAACACCAAGATTGGATTCGACGTTGATGGTTCCTTTTTCAAAGGCAGTAACAGTGGTTTCATTCTTGGCCACTGCGAGTTGAATCGGCGTGTCTAGTCTCTGGATACTGGCAAACGGAGGATCCCGGCTATTTACAATGTGATCAGTTGCACCCGAGTCTAACAAGAAGGTCAATGTTTTGTATGATTGTTGCTCTGAAATTTGTTTATGTCCAATCATAAAAGCGAAGCCATCAGAAGTATTATTTGATGATGGGATTCCGTGAACTGTTTGCAAAGTTCTCTGTTTTTCATCAGAATTCCTTTTGTAAAATCGGCAGTTTTTCTTGATATGGTTGCTTCTACCACAGTAGTCGCACTGAATATTGGTGGTTTTATACTGAGAAAAATGATGGCTCGCTTTGTTTTGATGTTGGTAGGATGGTTTCCTGGAATGCTTTTTCTTTTTAAATTGCATTTTACCTTTACCATCTGCCGCCGGTAAATGTGTTCCAACATTGAGCACTTTTAGACTGGTGGTCGTCCGATCATTTTTTAATTTAACCTCATGATCGAGCAGCCTGGTTTTGACAAAGGATAAGTTGAGATTATTCTCACTCAATGTTTCCAAAGCTGTGATAACTCCGTCATAGCATGACGGTAGAGTTAACAAAAGGTCCTTGTCCATTTCATCAATTTTGGCTCCAGCGGCTATTAATTCGGTGACGATATCATCGAAGTTTGTGAAATGCTGTAACAAACTAATATCTCCGTGTAGTTTCAAAGTCAGAAGTCTCTTTCTTAATGCCAACTGTGAGGCCAAACTCTTCCGCTCATATATTTCATCTAACTTCTGAAATACCTCTCTCGCTGTAGTTGGTCCTTTAGCGAAACCCAAAAATGAGTCGCAAAGTTATCAATGATCACACTTTTTGCAATGTTATTGAGCCACTCATCACTACGATCACTGGGAATTTCACTGTCAACCACCTGGATAATGTTTAATTCCGTTAGCAATGATTTTACTCGAAACTTCCAAACACCGTACCGGTCACCATTAAAAGGTTGGATGTTTCTTTTGCTCGCGCCGCGATTTTCCATGTTTTCGAAAGTCTATTAATTGCGTTTATTCACCACTGAGTAACAATATTAGTGTTACGCGAAACTGGGGACCATAACCTTTTAAATATTTCAGGTTATCAGTGGTTTAATTAAAACACGATAGATACGTTTTAAGGCACGATAATATATTTCAATGTTTCGTCTTAAAACATAACAGAACGACTAACTTAACTTTAGCTTTTATATTTCATCTTCACACCCTAAACCTTTTCGGGGTGTGGGAAAAATACATTTACAACGCAAAAAGTAATACCCAAGTACAATAAATAAATAAGGCAATAAATACCAACCTTTTGGGTTTATTGCTCTTTGTCAATTCTCAGGTCGATTCCTGGTAAAGTCCATTCCAAAATAATTCGTTGACTCTTCAAGTATCAATAAAATGTTGATGATACCCTCAACCACAAACTTCGACTACCTGTGAGCAGGTCCGGGTTGATTTTATTTATTATACCTGCCTAGGTGAGATGTACATGTAAATGTGGGTGAATGTTTTAGTTAAATTATTTAGTCTTTGTGCAGAACTAGAGCTGTTATATTGACAAAAAAATGTGGCGTCCATGGGCAAATGATGGTAGTATTGCAACCGGAAGTGGTATTTCAAAAAAAAAAACATTTATCGCTAGATGCCAAGGAAATTGTGAGGAACGTTTATTTAACCCTTCTGCAGAGAGGCTATAATCATAATCAAAGTGTGAGTGAATCATCCGTTTTAACCAAAACTCCATTATCTACGGTTAAAGATATCGTAGCCAAACGCATCCAGCCAAGGAAGCAACGGTGTGACAGCGGCAAGTCAAGAAAGGTTGAAGAAGCGGATAAAGAGTTGATTCGTAGGAAAATTTATGATTTGTACAGTAAACAAATAATACCTACAATAGATTCTCTAAAAAAGGTACTTATAGAAGACGAAACTGATATATTATGTAGCAGAACAAGCCTTTGGAGAATTGTGAAAGCAATGGGTTTCAAATATCAAACCATTAATAAGAGGCAAGTGCTAATGGAATCCCAGCGATTACAAGCATGGCGTCGAGAATATTTAAGTTCCATAAAACAATATAGGGCAGAAAATCGTCCGATAATATATCTTGACGAAACATGGTTTGATACCCATGACACTCCCAAAAGAGGATGGAGCGACTCAACCTCCAAATGTCAAACCAAAGCACCCTCAAATAAAGGCCAGAGGATTACAATTTTGCATGCCGGATCAGAAAATGGTTTTGTTCCAAACTCTTTGCTGCTATCCGCAAAAAAAATAGCCAATTCATCATTAGATTATCATCAAGATACCGATGCAAAATTATTTGAAGAATGGTTTCAGAATCGCCTTCTTCCGAACATACCAGAAAACAGTATAATTGTGATGGACAACGCTAGTTACCACAGCCGTCAAAAAAATAAAGTGCCCAATGCAAGTAATACAAAAGTAGAACTTCAAAAATATATGATGGAAAATGATATGTATTTCGAAGAAAATTATGCAAAGAAAGATCTTTTAAACGTTTTGAAATCATATAATGTTAAAAAAGAATATATTTGTGACGATCTTGCTAGCGCTTGTGGTCATACAGTTTTGCGTCTTCCTCCATATTATTGTAATTTCAATCCAATAGAACATATCTGGCATGAATTGAAGGCAATGGTTAGGAGAGGAAACACCTCTCCTACACTTAGTACTGCTGTAATAGATTTAATTAGAAAATGTGTAGATAATATTCCAGTTCAAAGCTGGAAAAATTCTGTCAATCACGTTATAAAAGTTGAAGAAACCTATAATTCAATAGGTATTAATGTTAAGCCATTAATAATTAGTTTAGGCATAGATGAAGATGACAGTGACAGTGAAACGGAACTAAATATAGATTAGGTTTGGTTGAATTGTGTATTGTATTATATTGTATTAGATATTAAGTTTTGGTAATTATTAAGATAGTATAAGATTATAACATAAATAAATAATATTATGAAACGCCTTTTTCGTTTTCATTATAATGGGCACAAAATCCGTACCTGTAAACCTTTGAGTGGGTATTAAGGAACCCGGTACCTACATAAAAGAACCTGGTACCTACACAATAGAGGCTAATAGCTATCTAATTTATGGTAGGGTTTTATAGCCGTGAAGTCAACGAAATATTTTGGAATGGACTTTAAGGTAGATTTGTTTTTGTATATTATATTATCCTTTCGGATACATATTTCAACAATAGTAAACTCGGTTTCTTAATAAAGAATTGAAGCAAGGCAAACTGAAGACAAGTTTCGCAGTATACGCAGTACGTATTTATTCACATCGGTATCAGAAACCGGAAAAAAGTAAAAAAACCGAAAGTAAAAAAAATAAGAACGTGCAAATAAAAATAGGAACCAAATAACATTTTGCCATTACCTATGGGCTGGAACTCTGTAAACGGATAGAGATCGTTATCCCTATTGCTATGGCTGTCTTCTTCTTTCTTTTTGAAGTCAATAGAGAGAGGCGTCAATAGAGATAGAGAAATTATTTCTATTCGTTATAGCCCTGATATCTATTTTCCGATACCTATATGCCGGTAAATAAGAAAGTGCATATTTTCTGGCCGGTCGTAAAAATAAATATTATTTGTTCGTGAATTAGGCGTATGATCAAAAACTGTCATTTAAAAATTAAATTTGTATTTGTAATATCAAATTTCTGAAAAACTTTATAACTGCTCCTTAAAATAGGTACAGTTGTGATCAAAAAAAAGTAGTACAAAAATTATTAACTCCAATTTAAGCTCCCAGTGTAACATACAAAGTTTTGACAGTAAATAAACAGGCAATGACATATTCTAGGTGCCAATGCCAAAAATATGTCATTTTTGGTTATGAATTGAATTAATGTAAATAGACCAGGAGATTTTGGAGATTTTTCTTGTACTACTTTTTTTTGATCGCAACTGTACCTACTCTAAAGGTATGAATATATTACCATAATATGTTACTATCATTCCTAATGAAAATATATCTAATGTTGGGTTAGTTTGGGTTAGTTTGGGCTAGTTATCCGGTTTTTCCAATGGTTTTTACCTTGAACCGAACCAATAACAGGTATAATTAGCTCCCAAACAATAAAGAACCCTTGTCTCAATTCTAGACTACGCAAATAGGGACATAACCTATAGGTTTGAATTATTATATTTCTTGTCATTTTTAGATATAAATGAAACCCTAACCAGTAAGAAGGCACATATACTATATCAAAGTTTACAGAAATAAATTAAACTTTCATAATATATTCTCGGCATTCGGAGAAATGGCCTATGTTATATTTATTTTTCTTATTAGTTGTATTAATTTCTCCAAGAGTACCAGAAAAGGCAGTAAGTCAAGAGGAACGCAACAATTTAGAAGAATGATCATTTCTAAATTTGTTAATTTTTTTTTCTTATATTTTTCTTGATTTGATTTTTTCTTTTTATTATAAACCGAAAACAGCGAAATTTTGGTCGAAAATTTTAATTTATGCAACAATTATATTTTCAACATTTTTTCATCAATAAAAATACGTAAAACAAAAAATGACGCTACATTATTTCATAATGTAGAATAAAGTCCAAAAAGTGAATCAAATAATGGGGATAGGGGATACTTTATTTCATTATTAGCAAAAAACAATAACTATGTATGAGTATAGCAAGGTAAATCGACTAGACCTGGGACACGATACAGTAGTCTGTCAGTTTCTGTTGTAAAAGACTATTAGATGAAATTTCAGTTTTTCATCTTATCCTTCTCTACAATTTTTGTCTAAAGTATTTCTGTTCAATTTTATTTATTTTTTGACTCTGGAGATGCTCAAAGTGACCTTAATGCGATTTTTGCACTTTTTTTTTTTAAATCTCTAAGCCATTTTCTGGATATTGGACTTAGTTTTCTTTTTCCATTTCTGCTTCTATGAGAAATTTTTTGACGCCGCATAAACAAACCTAGTGATGATTGCAAATTGCAATCAGTTTGTGCAGTTTATTCAGATCGAAAGAATACCTGGAACGAAGACTCAGGTAACTAACACGAAGCAGCCGTCTTAGTTCAGGCAAAGTCTTGAAGAATGTGTAAAAGGGTAATAGATTTGAATATATATTAGTTTTATTATTTTATAATTTATTTGAGAATGGATTTCTTGAAACTAGTGCGGTGTTGTGCTTTTGTTTCCATCCCCACTCTCCACTCTCATACCTGGATTTTGGATACCGAATGGCCTCTGGACTCCAGAACTAGTATGATATGTATTATTCATCTATCAGAAGTGTTTACTGACAGACCTGTTGCGTTGTGTTTTTTTTTCTACTTTCTGAAAGATTTTGACGTGTGTGCCGTGCCGATTCGAACTTTTGATATTTTGTTGAAAGTTAGTGTTCTTTTAACTGTTCAGTGTTAAAGTGTTTGAAGAGAAATAGACTCATTATCTTACATTATGCCGAAGAGTCTGGGTAGAACCTATAAAAAAAATAAGCGTGCCATGAGCATGAAGCTGGCCTGGATGAGAAGACGTGCAAATGAGTAAGTTCAACCATATTAAATCCCATATCATAATCTGTACGATAATTATTAAAAATTAGCCAATTAACACTATCCAAATAAACTTGATTCTTTTTTTTTTTTCTAGTTTTTGACAATTTCCTAAAACTTTGACACCTTTGTCAAAAACCAAATTAGAGGGGGTGACACATTTATCAGATTACCCCGTACGAAATGATAAATTTATGCAGGACTTTATTCTGAGCCGCTTCTCTTTTTCCTAATTTTGTATTTTTATTTAGGCAATTTTTGACCCATATTACCAACTCATTTTAAAATGGTAAAACACAATTTTTTCCATAAAAATGAAACCATGAAGTTTTGACGTTTTTTTTTTGAATTTGAAAATATTTGAAGAAATATAAACTTTAATTAGCCAAGTTTAAAAGATCGAGACCTATCATGACATAGCTCGAGTTTTGGTGCTAAAGTCTATTTAATTGCAGTTGATAGCACAAATCATCATAAAACAATCGTAAACCCTAATAGGCGCGACGACGACAGGTAAATATGCGGTCACCACAGATATTCGAGATTCCTACAAAAAATGATTCCTTTGTCAATGATGCCCGGGGTAAAGCAAAAACCGCAGCAAAAACTATACAGATAAGGGTTGAGAATAAATTTAGTCCAAGCGCATCAATTAAATTCATTTTGCGTAGTATTATCGTATTGTTCTGGATTCGATTAAGTACCTACTTAATTTCTTGCATAAAATATTTGAAAAATCTTTTAAGAATGTTGAAAAATAATTTTAAACATTATTTCAACAATTTAAACCGAATAATTTCACACCAATATAATCTTGCACTCAAGCGGTTCCTGACACGTGCCTTCTGACTAAATGCAGGCCGGCTCTGATATATAAACATACTTCTTTGTACGAATCTCGAATATCTCTGGCGGATACTATCATCAGCATCATTCATCACTGATATATTTCTGGGGTATGCATTAATTATAAAACACTTGATAGACTTTTATAATTATTGTTTATACTTCTAGAAAGCAAATTTCCAAAAAATATGTATTGTCTTGTCTACCAATAATTCATTTATCACATAGGGATTTATTATTATTATAATATTGATAACTCTCCGACAATGTCCCCATTCAACCCTTATCCCTCATTTTAATTTTATGGCTTTATTGTTGTTCTACCTTTTATGTGGTAGCCTGGGCTATAAGTTCCAAAATACCATGCTTACCATTATGTACCTATTCAATGAAAAAAGTTAAAATTTGTTGACACTCCCAAACACTGTTTTGAATCTACATATCTGGGGATTGGTTCTAAAAGGGCCAATGTCAATTCTCTGTGATTTTGGCTTAAGTGCATTTTCAAGCTACATTTAAAAAGAACTATCATCAGTAAAAAGGGCCAATGCCTGCTTAGAGTGGCAAACACGTTTCAAAAGTACGTAGGGCCAATGTTCAAATTCAAATTACATTTTATTTTACAGATAAAAAGGCCAATGTAGACATAGGCCCAAAAATCTATGGAACATAACTTATAAAAAGGTCTAAGTGAACATTGGCCTTTTTTTTGTTTATCATCTACATATTAGTGCTACATTGGCCACCACCTTCGAAGAAATCATCTAGGCGGGTAATTATGACGTTTTCAGTTTTTTTTTGACATTTTTTGCTAGCATGTCCTCCCGTGGTAATAGAATATTGAGTTTGTGTGCAGCTTCAACAAACAAAAAAAATAATGAGAATCAAGGTAAGTAGTTTGAATTTAGCCATTAAAATTAGGTTTAGGTAATGCGTAAAAAGTAGACGATTTATTGTTGAATTTCAATTACCAGCGGTATGCCTACCAAAGTTCTAAGTAACAATGTTTTTTTTTTTTGTCTTCTGCCACAACAAGCCCAAGTCACATGCCAGGCTCGCCAAACCACGCGCTATAGTGGAATGCCGATTTTACTACGTACAGACATTCCATTTGCTGATGTAACTAACCGTCCTATTTCTTGCTTGCCTGGCACCAGTAAATCAGGTAAGTCATAGTATTTTATGTTTATCCAAAATCAAAATGGGTTATACCAACCCCTCTTTTTTTTGCAGAAAGTAATGTTTTTGGAGTGGTGAATCCCCGGGTGAATCAAGATTCTAGAGAAATCACCAAGAAACATGAAAATGAACAACGGACAGCACCTGGATTATTGAATATTAGTAAAGGTGCTGCAAGAGAACTACAGCAAAATCGGTCATTTTCCCATGTAAATCTCCATAAGAAAATCTAAGGTCCAAAATTACACTTTTCGGACCGTTTTGGAGTGGGGGTAAAATTTCCTAGAATTAGGCCCCGCCCCCTTTCCAGCGCCCAGGTCTGCATCGTCCGTTCGCACTACCTCAGCAACCGCCGAGACAGCCACACATACTTGCTACCTGATACTGATGATGCCGTAACTCTCGCTCTCTTGCTCTCATACCTCAACCTCGTACCTCATACCTCTCTCTCTCTCTCCCGCTCTCATATATAATCGACCCACGCAGCTACTGCATCACGAAATAGTAATTAAAAAAAAGTCGGTAACCACTGAGAACCGATCTCCCGTCCCCAGCTTGAAAGCCCGCTGCAGCAACCACTAGGCTATCCTAGCAGTTGATAATAAATGGTGAAAAGGAGTAGGTAACATGCAATCATGAGGAGCGGTCAGGTACCTCAGGCATACAGGCACTTCGGATGACTCATACCTCATACTAATAATGGGGTAACTAATTCAAATTTCGGGTGTCTCATACCTGATACTGATAATGGCGTAACTAATTCAAATTTCGGGTGTCTCATACCTCATACTGATAATGACGTTACTAATTAAAATTGATGGGGGAAATAATTGTCGAGGAAATAAAAATTGTAAAATATTCAGTGAATCCATTGAGAGGCCGTGGACATAGACCGTGCATACCTTGGTGCTTCATACAAGGTGCTGATGATGATGTACCTCTCTTTCATACCACATACCTCTCTCTCTCTCTCTCTCGCACAACAAACACAAATTATTTTTGTTATGGTCTTGTAGGAAACCAGGTTTTATTATCAGCTCAGTGCATACATCTAATAGACATCACCTTGGAAAAAAATTGATTATAATATAAAAAGAGATTGTTTTAAGTATCGAAAAAGATCCTAGGTATTTTTATCAGAGGTTTCAATCAATTATTCCAAGAAATTCAGTACCTAACATTAACATGAGCACCTCACAATAAGTGCCGTAATTATAAAATATCTGAAAAACACAGATTACTTTAAAAGTTTAATTCAAAACTAGTTGGCGAGTCTAAACATGAGTTGCGGTTTTTTACTGATAACACAGATAGCCAATTATTTCAAAATAATTTCACTTACTTGTGTGATATCAACAAAAGGTACCAATCAATTATTCCAAGAAATTCAGCAGACAACAAGACCAAATTTTTTTACACGTTCGCAAGAACAATTTGAAATAACTAGCGATGTAATTATAAAATATCTAAGAAACATAGATTAGTTTAAAAGTTTAATTTGAAAATGAACACTATACCAATCGAGTCTTGCGGTTTTGCCGCCATCATTACACCGATAACTGGCAAAATAATTTTACTTTATAATATTGTCAAGCCAAAGAATAACACCCATTATAATATGTATTAATTATATTATAATTCGAAAGTTCATTGACATGTATTGTTCTAATTTAGTTTCCTGTACAACAGGATAAACGATTATTACCAATATTGGGCAATACTGGCATTGCAATGAATTATTAGACGCATCAGCATATCAGCAAAAACTTGGTGCAACGACCCAAGTTTGAGAAACCAATAATTTCTTGCTGACAAAAGGAAATCGACTTGGATCAATAATTCGGTTTTCCTAGTCAGTTGGGTTTTAAAGCTGAAGCAAATAACAGAGCTTGAGCCGGGTTATCGTTCGCGAAAAAGTTAAAGTTGTAACGGTACAGAAAGATGGATTTCCAGCGGTAAGTCAAGTTTAATTTGTTAACTCATCATTCTAAATTTATAAAATTATTCATGTTACTTTCCCCTATTTCATTATTGTACATTTTATTTTGTAAGTAATAAACAGGCATTTTTATTTTACATTTGGTTTTCATTTTGTACTGGATCCCTAGTCCCCAGTCACGACAAAACAGGTTGTGACATTGTGGTGGAGGCGCCGTATCTATTACTTACAATTTAATCATTTTTTTGGAATAAATTTAAAATGATGAGAGTACCTACATTTTTATTAAAAACATTTTGCTTTTTCTGATATTAATTTCCGTATTTTTTTCTTCTATATATATATATATATATATATATATATATATATATATATATATATTTTATTTTCTTTTATTTATTTTATTGAATTATTTTTTTTTACCGCGGCTGGATTATTCGAAGGATTTTTTTTCAGGATTTTTTTTTTTAATCAATTATTTGTTATTTTTATATCATAACCCACCCAACTCAATTTTGATTTTTTTTTGAACTATATTTTTAGTAGGAGAATTTTTATTTTTAGTCCTTTGGCATTTAGCTATTAGGGGCAATTCGCCTTAATGAGCCATAATACACGAGTAACTAGAAGTAAAACTAATAGCGAATCGAGCACAGCTTCAGAGGGGGATAAGAATAAGAATCGGGCCCAAGATAAAATAAAAGAAAAACCTGATTATGAAAATTTTAGCCCCGACTATAATAGCACCAAAGAAATCAATCGACTTACCCCTAGAGTGCCTTTAGACAACACACCCGCAAGAAAAAATCAAACATTCACGTTTGACATAAATGCTTTAGAGCCACGATCCCCAGAAACTGATCTATTTCACGATCCATACGGAAACGAGCTCCTTGAGAACACTATAATAGCTATAGAACCAAAAGGAGACACGGAAGAGAAAGAGGCTCGTTTCAATCGGAACTTATTCCAATTAGTAGAACAAGTAGAAAAGGATAACAAGGGCAAATACACAGGAACAAAGCCAAAAGTCAAGAAACAGGAACGACAAACGTCTATCAAAATGGCACATAACACCACCTTGCAAGATGCTTTAGCGGACAATAAAACGCCCGCGACACCAAAATTCATTCAGCCTCCTATTTTTAACCCAAGCCTCGACTTGCCAGTCACTTTTATATCTAAATATGAAAGGACTGCAATATGTAACAGTTTGTCAGATTCCTACAAAATCTCTTATCTTGGAAACTTCTTAGAAGGACCAGCCTGTCATTGGTATAATACCTATTCAACTTCCGACACAAGCAAGAACAAGACGTGGGAACAGATAAAACTAGATTTCATCAAGGAATTTAGCGGAGAACAGCCTTTGAGAAAATTAAAATTTAAATTGTCGTCGCGAAAACAGCAAACTAACGAAGATATTAAAACTTATTATTTTGATCTATTAGCACTAGCACACGAGGTCGACCCTAACATGACGGTTGACAATTTTAGGGAATATTTCGAAGACGGATTGCATTCTTCGTATTACGAGACATACTTCCTAATGTGCACAACCGGCATGACGTACGACACTCTGAGAACTCTCGTGCTGAAACTGAGCGAAGTCAGAGAAAGGGCATTAGTTAGGCAAATGACACATCAAGCCTCACTTTTAAATATCAATGACAACTTTCATGTTGGAGCGGATGAAAAAACCTACCATAACAATAATAAATATAATAACCAAGGTGGGCATCAGAGCAAAAATTTCAGGAAAACGTATGGAGAAAAAGGGAATAATAATAACTATCACAAGAATAACCATGGCAGACATCAAAATCATGATAATAAAAAGTACTCAAACAATAATAGTGGCGGGTATAATCGGAGACAAAACTCAAATTGGGGCAGAAGCAGTAATTCAAGATGGAATGGGAATAGAGGTAACAAATCAAATTGGAATAGAGGAAACAATTCAAACTGGAATAGAGGCCCGAAACGAGATAATTATAATAACTGGGATAACTATAACACCAATGCACAAGGGAATTCGGGAGATCGTAAAAGCAACAAATATTATTACCCGAATACAAGAAGTAGCGATGGACGACTAAGAGGTGTCGACTGCAACAGAATAGGACATTATTCTTGTAATGCGAACAATGAAAAAAGGGTTCCATTCTCTAGCTCTAGATCGCCATCCCCAAACGCTCAAGGACGACTCAACTAAAAAATCCCCAAGAAGTCGTCCTACATACCGGGGAAGCTCGTTCACAAAACATTTTGAAAGTGTACGGCGTTGTAAATAATTTAAGTAATATTGAAATAATTTTAGATACAGGGGCAAGCCAATGCGTAGTAGATAGAAGCCTTGTTGAAAAGATAAAGCCACTGAATTCTAATTTCAATTTATTAGTCGCTGGGGGTAGCCGAATAAAGCCTGTGGGTACATCAGAGGTGAATTTAAAAATAGGTAATTTGTCTGGATATGTATTAGCAATCGTAGTAGAAGGATTGTCTAAACCGTTGATACTTGGTACAGATTTTTTAGCAAAAAATCTAGCAAAAATTGACTACGGTACGAGTACAGTGGAGTTACAAAACTTTGGCACAAACACGACGCTAAGCTTCGTAACAAAGAAGACATTACTTCAGGGAGTTGCCGAAGAACCAGAAGCCAACGAAAACAGGGCAGAAGTGGAAGCATTAGAAGAAATGACTTTATGTAATACAGAAATTGAGCCAATTCATAATAAAGTTAAATTGACTGCAAAATATGATTATATCCTGAGGCCCAATATGGAAATCACAGTAAAACTATGTACTAATTCAAAAATAAAAATTCAAAAAGAGTTATTCAGTTTTCAGGAAAACGATAATTTTCTAAGAAAAAATGGAATTACTTGCACACCGCCTGTATATTTTGACGAAAACAATATTCAAGTAAAACTAAACACGAAAAAACCCAACAACGTAAGAATTCTAAGAGGTACAACTATCGGGTTCTTAGAAACCATTGAAGTATTTAATTTAATCGAGTCAGGTATATTCCTAATTGATGATGACAATGACGAAAAAGACGAAATTCTAATGGACGACCACAAAATAGATCATATTAAGGACCCACAAATTAGAAGTAAATTAGGGGCATTATTGCGTGAATTCCAAGACGTATTTTCTAAAACACCAAGAAACATGGGTAGAACAGATCTTGTGGAACACACTATAGAAATTGGAAACGCTTTGCCCATTAAACAAAAGCCGTATAGAGTTTCTCAAAAAGAGAGAGAAATAATAGACAACCAAATATCTGAAATGGCAAGATATAATGTAATAAGACCCAGCCACTCACCATGGGCAAGTCCAGTAGTACTGGTTAAGAAAAAATCAGGAGAAACTAGATTTTGCGTAGATTATAGGCGTTTGAATTCCGTTACGAAAAAGTCTAGCTACAGTATTCCAAATATAGACGATATCTTAACATATTTGGGGAATGCCAAATATTTTTCGTCTTTAGATATGTTTTCAGGATTTTGGCAAGTTAAAATTCAGGAGGAATCTAAGCCGTTGACTGCTTTCCAAGCCCCGGGACACGGACTATGGGAATTTAACTTTATGAGTTTTGGTCTATGCAACGCCCCCGCCACATTTCAACAATTAGCTGACAAGGTATTTCAAGACTTGAAATGGCGCGAGATTTTGATATACCTTGATGACATAATAATTTTCTCGGAATCTATGGAAGAACATATCGAGAAATTGGAAAAAGTTTTCACGAGACTTAGAAGCGCAGGGTTGACATTGAAACCGTCGAAATGTGTATATTTGAAAAAAGAAATAGATATTCGAGGATTTAGGATTTCAAAAAATGGGATATTACCGGATGAAAATAAACTTGTGGCGATAAAACAATTTCCAGTGCCAAAGACTGTTAAAGGCGTTCAAAGTTTCATTGGTTTATGTAATTATTACAGGAAATTTATCGAAAACTTTTCAAAATTAGCTAGGCCCTTGCATGAGATCACTAAAAAAGATACTGGATTTTATTGGGAACAAGAGCAACAAGAAGCATTCGACAGCCTTAAAGAACGACTCACTACTGCACCGGTATTAAATCATTACAATCCACAAAAAAGTTGTGAATTAAGAGTAGATGCAAGCCAAGATGGCATCGGGGCAGTTCTATTTCAACAAGGGCATGACACGATGCTTCACCCTGTAGCTTACGCCAGCAGAAGCCTAACAAAGGCAGAAAAAAATTATACAATCACCGAATTGGAAGGTTTAGCTGCAATTTGGGCATTATCATACTTGAGACATCTAATATATGGAAAACCCGTCACCATCGTAACTGACCACCACGCGCTTTGTTGGCTTAAATAATTGAAAGACCCAACAGGTAGATTGGCCAGATGGTCGTTAAAATTGTCAGAATTCGATCATGTAATCGTACATAAAAGTGGTATTGCTCATAAAGATGCAGATTGTATCAGCAGATATCCAGTGCTACAACCAGAGCCTGAGGAAAACTTAGAGGATATACCTACATTCTTATTAGAAGCTGAAGACGTCGCAAAATTACAAAAAGAAGATAAAGAATTAACAGAATTAATTGAAGCTTTAAAAAATCCTGAAAATACTACAATTGGCTTACGTAGACGTATAAAAAACTATAGACTTACAGATGACGTTCTTTACAAAATGAATACTAGCTCTTATGGTAGAGAGCAACTTTTAGTCGTGCCTAGGCAACTGATTGCGGAAATAATTTATACAAACCATTCTGAGCCATTGAGCGGCCATTTAGGCACAACAAAAACATTAAATAAGATAAGACAAAGATTCCATTGGGACAAACTACAAAAAGACGTCGAAAAATTTATTAAAGGTTGTCCAGATTGTCAGGCAAGAAAGGGTCAACAAAATCGGAAGCCAATTGGTCTTCTACACCCTATACCAGTGGGTACACCTTTCGAAAAGGTAGGAATCGATTTGTTAGGACCATTTAGAAGGAGTAAAAACGGTAATACCATGATTGTGGTAGCTACAGATTACGCCACCCGCTGGGCAGAGACAGACGTTTTGCCCAACGGTAAAGCCGGCCCTGTAGCGAAATTTATTTTGGAGAAGATAATTACAAGACACGGAGCACCTAAACACTTATTAAGCGACAGAGGGAAAGTTTTCCAATCTGAGCTAGTCACGGAGCTTGTGAAAAGGATGGGAACCACAAGTCAGTTTACGACAGCATACCATCCTGCATGTAATGGTCTCACAGAAAGATTAAATAAAACATTGGCAGATATGATATCTATCTACACGAACACCAATCAAACAAATTGGGACCAATTTTTGCCACACGTGACTTTTGCTTACAACACGAGTAAGCAAGATACAACCAATTTTTCTCCCTTTATGTTGGTATATGGAAGGGAACCAATTCTTCCAATCGAAGCAACCCTTGTGCCACCCCCAAATCAGTTAGATAGCAACGAAATTAGGGAAAATGCCCTAGCTGTCAGAAATTTGGCAGTGGAGAATATAAAAAGAAGACAAAATATAGATAAAATTAGATATAGGTACTTAAGCTAGATAAGGTATATACTTACATTTTTTTCTTTTACATGTAAACCTGCCAACTTCCAATGTTCTAACATCCACGAGAAAACCATATACCTGTTGCGAAATTTGGAAACCACCTTAAAGATGACTGATGAGCCAAGTACCAATCCTGGCAAAAAACCCGTATCCAGTTGGATCCACAGGCCAGAACCGAGGACAAAATTGAAGCGAAAAATCGATGAAGTTTTGCATCATACTAGTCGATACAGGCAAATCACGTGGTGGCGTTTATAGCAATAATCAATCTGAACGGAAGCCTTGGACCAGCATCAAACACTGTGTACATACTCGACCTATGGTCACGCAGTAGACGGACACTGAAATTAGCCCTAATTTCTAATTTTGCAAGAGGACAACAAATTCCGAAAACGTCACGACCGGAGGATAGCGTCTTAGCACTGAAACCGACAATTCTATATATTCAGCAAAAGCCAAGTATTTGCTTTGTTGAATGTGTCAGATTTCATTCATCTCATATGAACAACAGCATGATCCTATAACAAAAGTCGATTTATATTTCGAAGCCGGCACAAAGGGTCATGGTCCTGCTTTTTTAGTCCGAGAGCATAGCGCAGCCCTATGGAAATTGATGTAAAACGCATCCGAAGAACACACTTTCGAGTCAAGATCAACGAATGTGTTCTATTCTATCAATCCTAAAAAGCCACGCCGCCGCCAACAAGGGAAAGATGCAATAGCCCTAACAAATCCAGCGTCGCGACGCCAGCCTAGTCGAATTCGCCAACTAGTCGAGTAGAAGTACAACTTGACCTCGACGTCAGCGACGTCACTCACTCTGTCCACAAGTTCACCGACGAAATTAACAGCCTGTCGCATCGAATATCACCGTACGGTAAATCCAAAATGCAGCGTACCATGGAATGATGGTTTTCAAATTTCAGCAAATTTTAATTTATTTTTGTTTTCAATAGGTAATCTATTTTGTTAATATTATCATTTTTCAAGTGGTTCAATTTTTTTGAGTTAAAAGGTTTTCGTTGGCAAGGTTAATATTTTATTATATAATTTAGGTTTTTAATTATCTTATATTCATTCAATTATAGGGAAATGTATACTTAGGGACATCAAATAAATATTTTTTTGTATAAGCTAATTTTTTTTTGTATTGTTTTTCTTTTTGTAAAGATTCAATTTTTTTCCATTCAATTACTCTCTTCTTACTTTGAAATGTTTAAAATGTTTATTTTTTATATATTTTTTTTTATTGTTTAAATTTATTTTTTTTTTTATTTATTTTTATAACTTTTTCAGCTGGGGTCCAGCTTTCTGTAGCGCGGGGGAAATGTCCAGGGCCGCAACTAGAACCCTCGGCGCCCAAGGCAAGTCCTAATTTTGGCGCCCCTCCAGTGCCTTCTCAAAAGTAACAATAGATATATTTTTTGATGCTTTGGTTTTTGCTTGAAATGTTTTCAATACATTTTCGAAATATACAGGGTGAGCTACTAAGCGCGCGGTGGTCCATATCTCCTATACTAACGGAGATCGAAGAAAAAACTAAATACAAAACTTGTAGATAAACATGAGTACTACATTCCTAAATTATTTTCGAATATACAGGGTGACCCAATAACTAGTGGTGACACCAAGTTATGTTTTTGTAAATGAATCTTCCTGTATACAGGGTGTTTACGGTCTTGTGATTTTATTTTTAAGGGGTAAATAAAAACCTCAAAAAAATGTGATTAACGCTAAAACACCCTAATAAAAGTATAACACTAAGGGAGATATGAATTTTTCGAAATTTATAACAATTTTATTTTCAAAGATTATATAGTCACTTAATATAATTAGGAAAACACTACAACAGGTGCTCAAAGTAATCGCCCTGTTGTTGTTGAATACAATACAAAGTCTCGCTCGACGTATCCATGAATCGGCATAACGCCAAGTTCTAGGCCTTGCTGTCTAATGGTGTTCGCAGCTAGTTCAGCACGGTTACGAAGATCTGCTAGATCAAGTATTTCATCGGTGTATACCATACTTTTCATCAAGCCCCAAAAATAAAAATGGAGTGGAGTGAGGTCGGGTGACCGTGGAGGCCATCTAACCGGACCCTCCCTACGTCGGTAGACGTGGTTGTTATAAATTTAAAAAATTCATATCTCCCTTGGTGTTTGACTTTTATTGGGGTGTTTTAGCGTTAATCATATTTTTTTAAGGTGTTTATTCACTCCTTTAAAATAAAATCACAAGACCGTAAACACCCTGTATTATAACATTTCTAGATTCTGCGGAAAATTCTAGTTATATTTCATGTACAATGCCATATACCTATCTTCAAATGTTTCGGAAAAATTGTCAGTTGAAAATTGAGTTTTTTGCATTTTTGACAGACTGTAAAACCTATGATCGGTTAATTTTACAGCAAAACCGATCATACATGTAAAACCGGTTTTGCTGTAAAATCATCCGTTTAGGTTTTAAAGTCTGTCATAGATGCAAAAAAGTCAATTTGTCCATATTTCCGAAACAGTTGAAGATAAGTATATGAAATTGTACATGAAATATGCCTAGAATTTTCCACATAATCCAGAAATGTCATAATATACCGGGGGAGCCATTTAAAAAAGCATAACTTTTTATCACCACTACTAATTGGGCCACCCTGTATACTGGAAAATAATTTAGGAATGTAGTACTCATGTTTGTCTACAAGTTTTGTATTTGATTTTTTCTTCGATCTCCGTTCGTATAGGAGATATCGACCACCGCGTGCTTAGTAACTCACCCTGTATAATTTAGAGACATTAAATCAAAAATATTTACGTACTAGGTAGTAGGTACTAAGTATTAAAAAAACACACTGCGGAGAATTTTTAACATTTATTTTTTAAAAAATCTATGGATATGAATGAAACAGATACGACAGTTTTCTTATTGGGTTTCAATAGATATTAGGTTCTTGTTATAGGTAAGAACAATGGGTAAGAATGGTAGATAAGTATAAATATTATTAAATATTATAGCCTACCAAGCCTAGCACGACAGTCTTCAGTTATAGAATCAATAGAGAGTTCTCGTGCTATCCAAATTTCAAATATTGTCACGCTACTATTTCACAAGTATGACAGTTCCCACGT
The DNA here is from genome assembly GCA_917834065.1 of Ceutorhynchus assimilis. Classification (NCBI taxonomy): domain Eukaryota; kingdom Metazoa; phylum Arthropoda; class Insecta; order Coleoptera; family Curculionidae; genus Ceutorhynchus; species Ceutorhynchus assimilis. The sequence goes on from OU892283.1 coordinate 44,297,602, forward strand.
TATTAGTGTTAGCGTGGCCGGCTACCTAACGGGACTTAGCGGATGCCTTACCGTAACGCTATGCTATCTCAAAATTAGTTTACCCTCCATTTTCGTCTGCAAGAACAGCAACTTCTAATAATTCCTCCATAAAAACATCACGGGATAATTAATGAAACTCAGGAATCTTTCCGAGAACTATAAAATACCATGTAAAATACCATATTATTAGCGGTACCGTATTGGTGTAGCGTCTGAGGCACGAGAACTTTCTATTAATTATTATTAGTGCGAAAAACGCTAGATAATTTAAAATCATAATGAAATGAACCATGACCCAAACCCAAAAACATAAAATGAAAATAGTACCTATGCACAGTTTATACCGTACCGATACAGTTGTTCAACTCCGTTGACAAACCATAGATTTTTTTGAAGCCAAATTCTATGTCCCTATATTTCGCGCTTGCGCATTATTGATCGGAAACAACGAATCCTGGGCCGTGGACAGAGTCGGACTAGGATTTTTTGTGGATTAACATTGAGAATATAACGGGATCATATAATAATAAACAAAGATTATGTGAATGTATAGAGTAAACCTAATATGAAATATGTAAATTTAAATACTTACAGTCGTTCATCGTTCGGGAAACTAAAATATCCTAAGCTTGTGCTAGTTCTAGTGTTGTTTTTACAGACAAAACAGGAAGCAACCATGATAATACAAATACACAATATATAAACGATAAAACAGTCAAGTACACAAAAATCGCGAATAACACGGAAAGCAAGACACTCTTAAGCCGAATTTCAAATTGATGAATTTTCCGGTTACTTTTCAATTCAATTTCAATTTCAAAACTTTATAGTAAATTAGGTTAAAACAAAATTGCTAATTAGTCTTACTGACTAGATTGTAATGTAATAAACACAATGTGTTTGACAAATAAAAAAAAAAAAAAAAAAAACTTTTCAATTTCCTGAATAATTTCAGTCAAAAAACTTCTCTTCTTTTTTTGTAATACAATCCTGTTGCGTGTCTCGTTTGACAGTTATTTCTCGCGGGTTCTCACCCAAGCTATCTCTATCTCTTTTTTGCGTGCAGGATTGGAAAGAGACATGTATATGCCGAACTGCTTTTTCAATTTGAGAGATTTGTTCCCTCATTGAGCGCATGCGCAAGATATGGGACAAAATGCTCCTATTGGTTGGAGAATTTGGCATCAAAAAATATGGAGAGTTTTACAACTGTATCGGTACGGTATAAACTGTGACCTATGTTTGTTATGTGTCAATCCTGAAGTTCTTGCTAAAACCTAGGACCGCTAGAACTGGTTCAGAAACGGTTCCGAACCGATTCTGGTTGATCCGCGAATCCAGAACCGTAACTAAAAGTTCGGAATTTTATGATCCGCGAACGCCATTACTTGAACTGCGCATTCGAAATAGTTTCGAACCAGTTCAGAATCCTTACTGCGAACGAAGCTATTGTAAAAGTAAAAGCTGTTTACGGAAACTATGATCGGGTTAACCCGATCGCCAGCAGACGCATTTTGTCTTTTTTCAATCGTATTCATTAAGGAAAGATAGAAAACATTCAGCTGCTGATCGGGTTAACCCGATTATAGTTTCCGTAAACGGCTAAATAGAAAAGAGTCAAAAGAGATAATGCATGTAGCATGCAGAGGGCGCCCACGTCGCCCACAGTGCTCTGGCTCAGTTTGGTCGGATCAAAGCTCAATTCGAAGTAATCTCTGGCTAACGAATGTTGGGCGCTACGTCATCAATACTTGAATTTATCACAGACATTGCAATTTGCTGCTGCCTTTTGCATGCGCACGGTGTTTAACATAATTTATATGATTACTATCGATATTCGTATTGTTGATGGTTGACAAAGAGAGATGTAACACAAGCAAAATAAATTTTCGTGCAACGACAAATGACGCGTGAAACCGTTGCATTTTTTGGATTGTAAAATATGGATGGATTAAATTAGGCGCCTTCGGCGCCCTGTTACTCCGGCGCCCTAGGCGGGCGCCTAGTTCGCCACCCCCTTGTTGCGGCCCTGGAAATGTCAAGCCAAAGAATAACACCCATTATAATATGTATTAATTATATTATAATTCGAAAGTTCATTGACATGTATTGTTCTAATTTAGTTTCCTGTACAACAGGATAAACGATTATTACCAATATTGGGCAATACTGGCATTGCAATGAATTATTAGACGCATCAGCATATCAGCAAAAACTTGGTGCAACGACCCAAGTTTGAGAAATCAATAATTTCTTGCTGACAAAAGGAAATCGACTTGGATCAATAATTCGGTTTTCCTAGTCAGTTGGGTTTTAAAGCTGAAGCAAATAACAAAGCTTGAGCCAGGTTATCGGGCGCGAAAAAGTTAAAGTTGTAACGGTACAGAAAGATGGATTTCCAGCGGTAAGTCAAGTTTAATTTGTAAACTCATCATTCTAAATTTATAAAATTATTCATGTTACTTTCCCCTATTTCATTATTGTACATTTTACTTTGTAAGTAATAAACAGGCATTTTTATTTTACATTTGGTTTTCATTTTGGACTGGATCCCGAGTCCCCAGTCACGACAAAACAGGAGTAGATGTATTATGGGGTTTCACCATCCTCCGTCCTCCGGAGGAGATGACGTCATCTGTCAATCAAGTCACCTTTCAATCATGTCAATCAAATTTCAATGTCAAATGTCAAAGATGTCAATCAAATTTCAAATATCTGTCGATGTCAATGTCATCAGTCATCTGTCAATGTCTAACCTACTCCGAACTACTCCGAACTAGTCTGATCTACTCCAGTGCAACCAATCTGCTCTACTCTAACCCTACCTGGCGCCATCTTTTATCAGTTTTTCGGAGTTGGTCTAGTTTATAGAAATCTATATTGGTCTAGCTGCGTAAATTTTGTAAAATAGTGAGGATGAATGAATCAAAATTTCTTAACCTGCAAAATGATTTTAAGTGGTGATGTTAGCTTAGCCTAATCGAATTGAATTTCAACTGTAGTGGTCATGAGCGCAATTCCGGATGAAATGTTTATTTTTTCCTAATGGATTATTCTATAGAATTCCAAAATATTGAACTAGCCTAGCCTAGCCTAGCCTAATCTAACTTGGTAAAGTTTGGTAGAAATAGCGCGAGTAATGAAACATAATTTCAGATAAAATGTTATTTAATAAACCACGTTTTCAACCCCAAAAATTTGAGGTTGGCTCGGGTCAAAACCCCGAAATTTCAAATCAAAGACGCCACCGATCTAGAGATTTTCCCACGGTATCGAAAAAGTTCCCACGCTATCGAAAAAGTTCCCACGCTATCGCAAAAGTTCCCACGGTTGGCCCGGGTCAAAACCCCGAAATTTCAGATCAAAGACGCCGCCGATCTAGAGATTTTCCCACGGTATCGAAAAAGTTCCCAGGCTCAGGTGCCCCCGTTAGCAAGACCCTGTTCTTAGGCATGCCTTATTTGATGCAATTGGCGATGAAGATTAATGAAACAACAAATTTTTGGTAAAATTTTATTCATTAAACCTTAAAATAATCACATTTGCTTTTTCCTATAATTAGGTAGAACATTCTAGACAATAAAATACCGAAAACTACAGCTATGGTTATTATACAGGTATAGATTAAGTAAATAGATGCATCAGATCTCGAATCGGTTGAAGTGGAGTTTATAGTTTCGTTTCTACAGATGATTTTGGAGATGGTTTCTTGCTGCGGACCAATTCCGATAGTTGTCCATTCCCTGCTATCTAAAATGCTGTTGTTCAGGAATTCCACTCGCAATTTATACTGGTATAATCTATTCCGCGATTCTGGAAGTACTGTCTGGAAAGTGCGTGTACGATCATTGTCTATGAGGCGGTAGTAAAGCGGAATCCATAAATCGTTGGAATAGCTATCCGTTTTCAGCTGTGCCTTGATATTTCGGACATCTGATGGCGGATGTATATAGAAGATATTTTGAACGACTGCTGCGAGGGCGATGAAATTGGAACTTAGCCAAACCATTGCTGTTGAAGAAATGAAACGTTCCACTATTTGGCCAGAGCTCTTATACAGAAATAACATTGGTTTTGTGAGGAAGGAGGTCCATCTACATGAGTCCTCCAATCAGGTCTATTATAATGCATGAAACAAGGAAGTCTTGTCTGCAACTCAAAATCTTTTCTACATTCGAGTGGTAATTTCCCCCAGATATTTAAAAGTGTAGTACTATCGACATACTGCAGAAAGAACCCAATTGGTAAATCCTTCAACTCATCAGCACTACAATCTTCTATATTTTTTTCACCCGTTAGGAATTTCAACAATTGATCACACATCTTCAACAAGAGCTTCTACTAGACTGAAAACGGAGACAATTATTGTGCTATATTCAGTTTCCCTTCCCTTTTGGCTTTTTAGCGACCGCTGCTGCAGGTGCCGGTGTTGCAGACTGCTTCACCTTCTCATTAATCATTTTGATTACCTGACCTTTGGTGACTAAGTCGTTATCGTTTATAGCATTTGCAGCTCTAACTATTCTCTTGTCACCAATGCTTATATAATTTTTCGTTACATTAAACACCTTATGTTGTTCTTCTAAGGCAGATAATCGAACAGCCAATTTTGTTTTAATATCATTTTCAATAGACTGATTTTTACTCACTAAACTTCCAATTTTCTTCTGACATTCCTTTATTTGGGACTCCAGCTGCTTATATCTATCCTCTTCTTGTAAGGGTATCGCAGTTTTCACTCGGTTTTCCATATCTTTTCTGAACGTTTCTGAGATTTCTTGAAGCTTTTTATCCGTGTAGGATTTTGTAACATAATCTTGTGTACCACCACCACCACCACCACCACGACCACCACCAGGACTTTTTACGTTGCTTAGTTTGACTACTAAATTTTTGTAGTCGTTAAGACGTTGCGTACGCCCAAACTTATCGACTGACATGATGATACTGAGGAAAGAATCAAATGTTATAGGTTCTTATCTCAATAGAAAGACTTTGTGGCGCAATTGGTAGCGTGTCTGGCTTCAGATCAGAAGGTTGTGTGTTCGAATCACATCAAAGTCAAAAAAAAAAGTTTGGATGGTGCCAAGCTCCCGATTAGGCTGTAGTTGACAATTACAGCCTAATCGAAAGCATGGTATCATGCAATCTTTTTTTCCTGTGTTTCCCTTCTTCTTCAGTCTTTCTCATTGTATTTGTCCAGATTTCAAGACAGATAATAAAATAACGATTTGTTTTTTTTTAATGTTTTTATTACTATTAAAAATTACATAATACATACATTAACTGCTATAAACTATACATCACTTTCTAAATTACATATTCTGATGAAATCTGCTTTTATTTTTTCTGGGTTCAGGTATATAAACTCTAACGTGAAATAACATAGTTCACAAATATTTAAGTTACAATATTCTTTTATCACACTTAGACAATTATTTTCATTAACAGTTTTTACATTGTAATAGTTCAATAGATCATCATCATCATCATTATCCATCTCCATGAAGGAATTGACAATTCCCAGAAATTCAGTCCATTCTTTATCACTAAAGGATACAGTCACTTGTTCTTCAGGTAGGTTTAAAATGGTACTTGTTACTTTTATACTGGGTATCAATCCTTGAGCGATACTTATTCCGGCAATAATTTTGAAGTTCTTGGTTGCATAACATGTCTCACCCAAAAATTTAGATTCTTTCTTGATTTCTTGATCACTTCTCGCCACCATACTGTTAAAATAATTCCAACCCGACAAAGAACAGGACGAATTAAATACAGTTGTTTCCATTTCTGCAGACATCAAGCCTTCGTTGTCTGAACTGGGGGTTGAACTCGCCATACTTCTAGTAGACTGGAGTAAATTTTGTGAAAATTTGCATTATATAGGAAGCTCCCACCATTATTTCAATGGTTTAAACTTGTTTATGTTAACTTCCAGAAATAGGAGTTTAGATAAAGCTCACCCACTGTCTTTCTCCTGGAATTCAACAGATTTTGAGACTAAAACTTGTTCGAATTCAGCGAATAACTTATTCAGATCGGTGGTGGGCGAAATGGCTGCAAAACGAGAATTGAAGGATTTTATTTCGAGCATTTCTCTTAAAATATAGAGTCCATATAATTCCAGGTTAATTTTTAAATTGGAGTATGTAGAAAACCCTTTTTTTATCAAATCCATAATTTTAGGTTTTAATTCCTCCAAATAAAGTCCAACACTGGTTAGATGGACATTTGTAAATAACCTATAGGAAATTATACGATTCTTAAACGCTGTTTTAATGATCTGAACATTGGGTTCCGTACAACACTTATTTTTATGTCTGTGACTTAGGTTATGTGAATGAGAAGAAACAGTTTCCTCACAAACTTGACAGTGCGAACTCATAACTGAAACTGAATAATAAATCCTGGAAAAATTTAATTCATACTACATCCTTGGTTTTATCGATCCAGCTGTTGAAAGATTTATCAAAACCCAACCATTTTACAAAAACTTTATTTCCCTTCTTTCGTAATACTTGTTCAACGAGGAACACATCAGGTTGCTTTGTTTTTTGTAATTCTTCTTCATAAAACCCACCACTTATAGGATGACCTTGGAAATCCTCCAACAAATATGTTGTGGGGTTTGTAATTTGCACTTTAGCTACCTTAAAGAGTTCCGTACTCCAATTCGGTGTATATCCTTTTTGAAAAACATGTTTGAACTTGCTTATGCGAACCACGTCACCGACCTTGAACTTTTGTCTACCAACAACTTTGATATGACCATAAACGGAAATCATCAGTGTCTTTTCATTTTGTTTATTGACTTTACTTGGCTTCATATGTATCGCACTATGTTTGCTATTATTGTATGCAGCAGTAACTGGCTGTAATAATTCCAGCCATTTATGGTTTCCATATAATGTAAATTGCTTGAAAAATTTTTCTTTCAAGGTTCGAATTACCCGTTCTGCAATAGATGCCTTTAGAGGACTAAATGAACTATAATGATGTATCCCATGTTTCTGCATAAGACCTAAAAATTGACTGTTATAGTATTCCTTTCCATTATCCGAAATAAGTTTCTTGGGTATTCTTCCAGAAGTTTTCAGTATGTTCTCCATGGCTTTGGTAACATCCTGTGCTGATTTAGACTTTAGAGCTCTAGTCCAGAGGTATCAATAACAACCAGTATATACTTGAATCCTTTGTTTTCTCGAGCATACTGATCAAGCTGGGCTAAATCTGTAGCAAAAGTATCATCCAGACCATACTGTATAAATCTTCTACGATTGAACTTTTTACGTGCCGGTTTATGTAGTTCTTCAACCACCTGCTCTCGGGCTTTAGTGATACTGGTCATATTATGGCTGTGGTTAGGAGATCCAAGCTTGATCGAGTTTAGTCCTGCAATGATTGTTAGATAAGTCAGATGAGTCTATTTATTAAACGCAATCACATCCAATTCAACCAATTCCTCTAAAATACTCATAATTTCATTGATGTTATTAGTATTTCCAGCTTCTTGCGATGCATCCAATTTCGCAAGTCTATCAATCAATTCGTTGGCGTCATCATAATAAACATACTGTTTTGGTTTCTTATTATATTTCAACAATAAAGCACTTCCGGATTTAGTTTTAGCTCTTGTAGATGGATTTCGGCCAGATGGCGAGGCACTGCTACTCGATTTCAGCCTTTTCACTTCAGATGATGTCGAAAGAAGGGGTTTTACAATGTCTTTATATTTTGAGGATACGGATCCTTTAACTTGCTTGGATGGATCAAAGTCTCTTCGATGAGCATTGGTTCTGTCTAAAATATCCTTGAACTGCAACTTATCGTCCGCCGTCTGATATAGAGGCTTCTTCAAAAACAGTAGATCATATAGGCCCTGTGTTCCTCGATAAGTAACGGGTCCCACCTTGATATCTCCACTCGAGAGAAATTTGACTTTTTGTGATCCCATAGACCAATCGTCAGTTCTCATATCATGTTTTAAGCCATAAGAATGATCTATTTCATCTGAATCTTTATAGTATTTATCCACAAACTCTTGGGCTACTTTGGGATACTGATCCAAAAATTCTTCATATGCTCCTGATCTTTCGTGAATCGATTTCTGTAGATCCTCTTTCAACCCTTCTAACGACGGTTCATACATAGAAGACATCCTCATCATCATCATGATCATCATCATCACTTTTTAAATTCGCACTTGTTTGAGCAAGAACCTCTGTTCGCTGAAACTCAACATTTTCAAGAATTTTCGGTTTAAATTTAACGTGTGTTTCAGGAGCTTCCTGCTTAATTTTTTCGTGTTTGATTCGGGTTTTTCCATTAACCGCTTTTTTAACAAGCTCTTTTAGAGGGTCTGTTAAAGGGTTCATTATCCTATTGAGTGCCTCATCTTCCTCGTTTCTCTCTAGTTTTAAGGCCAAATACTTTTTCCTTATAGATCTAGCAGCATTCAGTATTTTTTTCTGAATATTTTTATCAACTTCGCTTGGATTCATGATGATCAACTGAAGACATGACCGGCTTTTGTACAGACTTGTATACAGCTATACAGCTATACTGGTCAGCTTTCAGACTGCTTCACAGGTCCAGAGACTGGTCTGACACAGCTTTTAGACTGACCCGTATACTGGTACACTGATCAGGAGACAGCTTTTAGACTGCGACACAGGTCGAGAGACTGGTCTGCTATTGGTTTTAAGATGATCTGTATAGTGCTACACAGGTTCAGAGACAGCTATGATACAGCTTTTGCAGAGGTGTGTACACAGCAATGCCCTAACGGTTACTGGGGCGTACTTGTCTTTTATGGAGATATATAGGTATCGAACTGGCATCGATACCTACCCTTCGTAATATCGTCATCCTTAACAATAACCAGGAATCCGTATCTGTCCTTCCAACACTCTCTACATATTTGCTTGAACTTATCAAAAGACATATCTGTGTTTACATGATCGTCATATACATGTTTCAAGTTCGTATCATCCTGCTTGAAAAGTACCAACATGTTAGCATTATCTCTAACCAATTGTTTCGGGATTTTCGAATACGTCTGGCAAAGATAGAAACAGTCAATAGCGTTATGGCGGCCCATGCAAAAGTAGTTCCTAATCTTGTCCTGTTTCTCGCAGGCTACATCGTCAAAGATAAACACCGAATCTGGCTGAGCTGTTTGCGGCTCTACAACGGTTTCATTATCACTGTATCCGTAAAGTTTTACACCGGCAACCCGTTTTAAAACCGCTTCTAGGAACTTATACTTATCCTGGTTCAATGATTTGGAATAAACATAGACGTTTCTGAATCTAAGACCGTTTTCATCGGTTAAAAGACTAAGCATAACATTTGTTTTCCCCGAACCACTTGTTCCACATATTATTGCTCTAATCGTGTTTGGTAAAAGGTCCCCATGTCTCTTTTCAATCCTTGTCTTTTCTATGTCAAAGTTGTTGATCTCAATTTTAATTTTCTGCTTTTTCATTCTCATCGTATATAAACGATGCTCACTCTAGCTCGGTTTCATTCTTAATGAATACGTCACCGAGTGCAGGTCTTTTAAATAGCGCCATCAACAAACTTCCGTTTGAAGCTCATTTACCTGGATACTCCTACTGTGGTCCTGGAACTAGATTGAAGCAGCGATTAACACGAGGCGATAAGCCGAAAAACAAGTTGGATAGTTACTGTAGAGAACACGATATCGAATACGCCCTAAAGCCGGATCTACAACAGAGACATCGGGCTGATAAAGTGTTGGAGAATAAATCGTGGGAACGAGTCAAGGCTAAAGACGCTAGTTTCGGCGAAAAAAGTGCTGCTTGGTTCATAACTACTGCAATGAAAGCTAAACGTAAACTCGGTATGGGTCGACCGAAAAAATTGAAACCCTTCAGTTCGTACGTGGTTTCTAATGTGAGAAAGCAAATGAAGCATCGTGGGAGAGGAAGCAAAGACTTTATTAAATCGGCTCTTCAGGCAGCTCGTAAGACTATTAGAACGGCTGGTGGACGTCGGAATATCAAAGTTCCGCGAGTTATTCCAGTACCGAAATTAGGCGGTATTATTCCGCTGATTCCTCTCTTTGCCGGGCTCAGTGCCCTCGGGGCATTATCTGGCGGTGCCGCCGGTATTGCGAAAGCTGTCAACGATACCCGTTCTGCCAAGGATAAACTCGCCGAGTCTAAACGTCACAACCAAACGATGGAAGCCATTGCGTTGGGAAAAAAGGGGAATGGATTATATTTAGCCAAACACAAGACCGGATATGGACTCTATTTGAAAAAGATGCCAAAAAACTACCAATAAAGCTACCCAAGCGGCCACTTAGTGATCAGGATATCAAACGATACGTTAAAAAACTTGAAATTTCCAATTTTAGAGGCGTGTTTATGCGAGATAACTTACCATCGCGTCCCAACAAAAACGAATGTGCTGTAGTTAATTTGGACACAAATACGGGGTCGGGAACGCATTGGGTAGCCTATAAAAAAAGTGGCGATAAAGTGATTTACTTTGACAGTTTCGGGAACCTCAATCCTCCGAATGAACTAGTTCGTTATTTTAAAAAATGTAAGATAGTTTTCAATTTCGACCAGTATCAGTCCTATAACTCGTACAATTGCGGCCATCTTGTACTAAGCTTCTTGTTTAATAGTTCGATATAAGTTCGGCATCGTGTTAATGTTAGCTTAGTCATGTCTCAGACATTCACGTTAAAAGGTCGAACCAGTTGCTTGAGCGTTGATTTTACTCCACCTATCGAGCTCGATCCTGGTTATAGCTATTCATTGGCTCTCATCTCGTTCACTACTTGGAATTCCATTCCCAACATTGAACCAGGCCGAAACAAGTTCTACTATAGCGAAGAAGGAAAGGAAAAACAATTGGAAATTCCAACTGGATCGTACGAGGTTGCAGATATTGAAGCCTATTTACTAAACCAATTATCAAATCCAACTGGAATAGAACAGATTTCTCTCAAACCAAACAATAATACATTAAAGTGTATGCTAAAGTGCATATACGATATTAATTTCAAACCCATGGATAGTATTGGAAAACTTTTGGGATTCTCAGAAAAATCTCTGAAAGCCAATTCTTTGCACGAATCCGATCTGCCCGTAGAGATCATATCAGTGGCAACTATAAGGATTGAGTGCAACATCGTTTCAGGCTCCTACTACACTAGTAATCCATCCCATACGATCTACGAGTTTACACCAGCTGTTGATCCTGGATACAGAATTATAGTAGATCCTCGTAACTTGATCTATCTTCCTCTCAATAGAAACAGCATCGATAATTTAACAATCAATATACTCGATCAAGAAGCAAGGCCGGTTAATTTCAGAGGAGAAGAGATTATAGTGAGATTAGAGCTGAAGAAGTATGGTCCTGGTTTTTAATCGTGGCTACTTAAGCAGTAGTTTCAATAACTGTAACTCAGTCTGTACCCAGGCATCGAGGCAAGCGCTCACACACAGAAGTCTGATACGGTTGAATTCTCTGGCCTCTAAATATGGCTATCACATCAGAAAAACTGCGAATATTTCAGTCGGTCAACACCGATGAGTCCATAGCTAGAGAAGAATGGCATACCTACCATCCTTTCACAAACTCTTTCAACTATAACGACGAAATCGAAATTGTTATCAATCAGCAAGACGTGTTCATGGATATCAGCCAAGCCGAAATCTATATCGAAGGAAAGTTTCACGAAGACACTACCGCTGGGAAAACAGGAAAATGTAATCTAACAATTAATGCGGGAGCATTTCTTTGCGAATCCATCACCTACGAATTAAACGGCAAGGAAATTGAAAGAATCCGAGATCCCGGACTCACTAGCACAGTGCGGAATTTCTTATGCCTCAACGATCAAGAGAGCCGGGCACTCGAGCGAGCTGGCTGGAATTGGCCTAATGGTGTAGTGAAATCCTCAGTAGGAGAAAACTTTAATTTCCTGATCCTAAGGGATTCAAAATTATCTGAAAAATCTCTCTAAACTGAGAAAAGATTTGGAGTTTTATGAGCAAAAACAATCGCTGATAAAGAATTTTCAAAATCTCCAAATGGATTCGAAATGGGATGATGTTTTCACATCCGCTTCGAGATTTGTGAATGGACCATCAACGAGCAGTCGGAGCATCCGTCCGAAACCGGTTTATCGAGAATATAACATTGAGAACATTTTTCGAGTTAAATATAATCGAGAGAAAAAGGAGGTTATTGTACATCACAAGAATGATCACCCAATAAAACTCACCAATGATGAATTTGAAGACTTTCTGAATTTTCTGGATACGATCAACGATGGATGGTGTGATACTAATTTTTATATTGGGGAATACATTCACGTTAGCTATTGGCATGAAGAAGAAAGCAAAGGACTGACTGTGACTGATATGCGGACCAATAAAGTGATGGGATGGAACGAAAATCATCTTGAATTAGTTTTAGCCCACAGATTTAACCTGTATGATATATTAATGAAAATGGAATAAAACAAGTAAAAACAAAAAAACAAGTGTTTTATTAAAATAAAAATAAACTTACAAATAAATAACATTATAAGAATAAATAAGTCTAAAATGAATAAATAATACTAAAACTTATAGGTGGAAAAAATCCTAACCTAAATACCTTAAAAACTATAAACCCTTGAAAGCTTCGTGCTTAAAAAGCTATCAGTCTTGACTCTCTGGAATTTCCGATGATTCCTTATACAATTCTATATCTCTATGTCCCCAAGCGAGCGTGTACTCTGTACCGGGTATAACGTAGCGTTTATCGTCCGCGTATGATAAAGCTACCTTATTTTTAAGTTCGATGTACATATCATGTTTATGTGAACGGAAAGTGTTCATTTGACGAAGAATAAGCGTACCTTCTACGTCAACTGCAGTCTTATAATCATCAAGGGTTAATTCTTTCTTGGTGACGTAATCAGGTACGCCTTTGGCTTTTTTAGTGAGTTCACCTTCCACATTAACACAATATGCCTTCGCCGCGGTGCCATAGAACTCCCACAAAATCTTACCTGCATACTCGTCCTTCATTTTACCCAAAATAGACTGGTTTACAGGAAGATTGTGTGGGTTGTTCTGTGGATAATTGGAAGTATCGAATTTATTCAAATTTTCCCTCATATCATCATAAAAATTTTGTGTCTCTACTTTTAAAATAAGGGAGTCAGTGTCTGTGTAGAGTAAGGTCGCTTTATTCCCGTATTTGGGCTTGATATAGCTATACAAAAAATCATACATGATTGTCTTGGATATATCCAAGATGGCGAATCCCACGTAAATAGGCTTATCATATTTAATTTTCTGTTTAGCCATATGAATAGCCACTAAATTCTCACCGAAAATGGTGACGTCTTTAAAGTGAGGTTTTGAAATCCACGATTCCGCTCCCCGTTTCCTACCAATATTTTCCCAATGAGTGATTAGCTTGATGTCTACCCTTTTCTCCACGTTTTCCATAGTTTTCCCAAACACCGCATTATTCATTAATTTGAAAAAGTTTTTCTCAAATTTATTAGACGCAGCATTTCGTTTTGTTGTATTCAGGTCAATATAAGTTTTGAGCCAGGGTGATTGTTTGAAAGTGAGAACGCGATGAATTTTTTCTACTTTCAAACCGTGACTGATCGCTTGCTGCAAATTTTGAATTTGAATAACATATTTGTCTTTACGGTTAAAATTCGGAATAAGTTTTTTGATTCTAGAACCTTCTGGAGCAACGGACTCTGGGCAAAAGGGTAGCTCGTTATGCGTATAATGTAAGTCTTCCGGATACGTTAAATCAACTTCTAAAATGTAACCAGTGTTTGAATTTTTTTCTAATTTTAAATAGTCCAAATTTTGAATTTCTTCCGCGTCAAGCCACTTAACATTACCCGTTGGTAAATATTGTGACATGGCTGCACCATACAAGTTGGTTGCATCCAAGTACATAATGTAGGAATCAGGTTTGGAAGCATCATAATGAGGAATAAATTTATTGTTCGCGACAGCTTTCCTTACGCTACACTGACTTACCCCTCCGCGAATGCCACGTTTCAAAAAGTGTATCATGTCTATATCCGTCAGTAGTTCCAACTCTATGGCTGTCGTTTTGAGAGCTGCATCAAATGATAGCCCTGGAGCTGTATAATACTGACAAGGATCCAGACCATAGTTTGATAAACACACGTCTCTGAAATTTTCAAAAACATCAGCCAGAATAAGCACGTCTGATTTTAAATAAATATCTGAATATTGGTCTAAAGTTTTACATTTGAACAAGTTCCATAATTTTTGTGCACGCTCGTAATCTTTCCGATTGATGGCTTCTTTTCTTAAATCATTGTAGAAACCGTCAATGGATGGAAGCTTGGTGTCATCTAGTTTCGAAAATGAATCCACGTAGGAATACGGGAAAACGCCCTTTTGTCGAATCATTTGAAATTCATCTTCCGCGGGAAATTTTTTTCTAACTTCTCGACATTGTTCCGGCTTTAAATTTTGTGATAATTTATCTAGACTAGATGCCATGAATCGGAAACTATCGAGGAAGCGCAATTTTAAAAATACCTGTTTATATTTTCCATTTTCGTCAAGTGGGATCTTATCCACCAAAATATGTTTGGTGAATGAAATGTACCTTTCTTTATTTTGAGGGATAACATCCAATCTCTCGTTTCCTTGAGCCAACTCCTTGATAAACAGATGGGAATCGAAATTGGACATGCAGTGAAAGAAGATCGGAATGAAGTTCGGAAGTTTAAAATTTAGGTTAAAAATGGAGTGGGCTGCAGCGCGGTATTTACCCGTTATATGACAGTGATCCCTTACTCTTTCCTCTCCATCTTTAAATGGTTTCTTGCAAATATGACAATTTTTCGCATTGCGAAACTCATTTTCTTGTTCTCGACTTAGAGGATGCATGGGCACTATGTCTTTCATAAATCGGTTATAGATTGATTTACAATCAGTCTCTAACCATTCTACGAAAACTTTTTGTGCATCAGGTCCCCTGAAAGTCTTGAAAATCGAATAAGAATCATCAAAATTGCATTTAATGTAGTAGGCGAAAGAATAAGGGACAGCTTTATGTGTTTTAACAGTATAGGATTGTTCGGGATCTAATTGCTTATGTTCTTCAGGAATCGGCTCAATTATAGTCTCGAAATCGGCATAGCATACAAAAGGTACCTTTAATTTCTTTTCGAAGTTTATGAATTTCAAAATATTCTCGGGGGCCTCTTCACCGTATTTATTTTTCTTCGAGTCTATTGTCGGAAGCTTAACGGAAACGTGACCGCAGTCGTGTTCTTGATGAGCTTTTAATTTTTGCTCAGTTGGAAAGTACAACAAGCATCCATCACACAAGTGCTTAGCCTCTTTATGTTTCGATAGTTGACTTGAAATCAAGCGAGACATGTTTCTTATCAAACAGTAATGGGTATTACCAAAGTCATCACTGATTAACAGCAAATTTACATGTCTTGCTTTTCGAGACAGAGTAAAGTATAAGGGACCAACAACTTCAATAATATTTCTACCATTCTCATAAACTTCATCGAGTCCGTAAACGTTGATTGAAATATAATTGAGCTGCTCAAACTTACCGACGTCTTTAAGTTTAATCGGAAATTCCAGACCTGTAAAGTCGAGCTGGTTCTCAAAAGGCAAATAGTTCGAGAGTCTGTTCGCATTTTGAGTTGTAACAACTGGATACAGGTGAGCCAATACTGACCACAAAAAACATTTCTGATCCGAGTTCTGGATGTTTAGGACAGCTTTTTTAGCTTCGATCACTTTCGGCAGGGGCAAATACGAAGAAGCTTTTAAGGGATGAACTTTATTTATAGCTATATTTAAATAGAGGAGTTGTTGCAGTGCCCAGCCTATGAAATATAAATTACCATTTAAAATAAATAAATAAATAAATAAAAATAACTGAAAAAATTACTCACCACTTTCTTTCTCTTGAAATTCAGAACACTTCTTATCCATGATATCTGAAAACTGCTTAAATAACTTTTTCAAATCAAGACCTATGCCCACCAGTTGGAATTATGAATTGAAGGACTTAACTTCCTCAACATCCTTGGCTTGCAAGAGGAAACGTCCGAAAAGCTCCACACCGACTTTGATATGTCCAAATTTCTGGACATTCTTTTCTATCAGCTTGATGAATTTTTTTTCAAGATGTCTTAAAAAATCCTTCACGCTGGTAGGGTCCTGTGTTGAGGCAAGTCGGTAGGTAGCAATTCGGTTCTTGAAAGAGGTTTTAACCAGTTCCACTCCTTCCTCATCCTCCTGCTCCACACATGTGTTGGCCTGGTGTTGGAGACTCCGAAGATGTCCAACCCATCGATTTCTTGAAATCTCCAGATCACATTCTTGACACCAGCGGGTGAATGATGTTGAAGCTAGAACAATGATGATATATAACAATAACCCTTTCTAATAAATGTATAATAATAATAATAATAAATAAATAAAATTACCGGCTTCTGGATTAAGTCCAACTCGTTTATCCATAGAGACTGAGGGATTTTCAGCTTTACGCTTCGGAACCCTCGGCATAGGATGTTTTTCTTTGCGATGTCGTTGAAGGGTTCCCTCTGATTTGAAAATCTCTCCGCATTGATCACAAATTTTAACTGATGCTCTGCAATCCCCGTGACGTACTAAATTATCCCTTCTAGTGAACAATCGAGCACAATAATCACATGTGAACATGTTTCGAACACTTCAAATAATTTCTTTTGGAACTTAATGCTGTCACTACTATTTTACAACTAGTTAAAATAATAAATACGTAGGTTTTTTATACCTTGTTGCAATATAATACGGTTAATGTTTTTCAATGCCGATACAATTCACATTTAATATTACAACTTTCATTTTATTGATAAAAAACCTATATCAATAAAATTAACATGTTTTTTCTTTCAATGCTGATGCAATTCATTTTTTATATTGCAACTATCACTTTATTGATTAAAAAAACCTATATCAATAAAATTAACATTTTTATTCAATAACATTAACATTCTTTCAATGCTGATGCAATTCACAATAAAATTAACGCTGCACTTTTGCTTTTTCAAATCGCACGGTACTCCCTTTTTTCATAAGTCCATGAATAATTTAATTCTTTGTTCCCTTACATCATAATGTATAAATTGTGCTTTGGTTTCAATATAAATACGGCTTGAAATATAGTGACTTCACTCGAGTTAGCTTTTCTAAACTAGATAGTCCTAGCATACATAAAAGTGTAAACTTTTTTTTTGTCTTTTGCTTTTTTTTTTTCTTTTTTTTTGCTAGCGAACCTATAATAACAACCCAAAAAGAATTGCCACATTTGAGACTCCCGATCAGCTTCTAAATTTTTTCGAAAGCCAAGAAAAAGTGATTGATTACCCCGAATTGTACGAAGAGTGTATGAGAAAGGTAGATAGTTTTCAAGATATTTATTATACCTACAACGAAATAATTGAGGAGTATAATACGTGGTTAGATTTCAAAAGTAAATACGCTTTCAACTATTATCATTACTATCTTCGCTTGAAAAACTAAAAACACCAACTTGTGAAATGGCCGGAATTCCGTGTACGATTATTATCACGTTAATGGACCCTAAATTGTTCACTCTTGAAATGGCTATGGTTGTGATGAAGCAGTGTTTCAGGTATGCTTTTTTCATTTTTTTATTTTTTTTATTGAAATCGGTCTCTCTTTCTTGTGCGTATAGGTATGGGAATCCGAAAATCATTATAAAAGAGTCAAAAATACATGTTACCTTAACCTATACACCACGAAAAGATATGTTGGATAGAAAATTTGGAAACCTACCACTAAAATATACCAAACTCAATGCAATTTCAGAAGAGGAGGTGAAATTATTCGAAATGGCAAAACAAACTTTCTCGTTTTCATTAGAAGAACCGAGCAATGATGAGGGTGAACCTTCTGCATCATCCTAAACTACTTATTACCTATAAGTGCGACCATTTTTAGGGAAAGGTTTAACATTTTGAACTAGTTTTCTTATTATAATTATTATTATTATTATTATTATTATTAATATTATTATTATTATTATTATTATTATTATTATTATTATTTCTTAAGTCTTAACGTTCTTTTCCTCACTTTTTCAAAATATTTGTCAATCTTCTAGAATAACAATAAGTTATGCAGGTGGAGAGTAACGATTGTCAGCAGCACTCTGAAGTAGTCATTCGAAAAGTAGCCAACTGTACAAAATGCCTCTTCGAAAAAATTGGGGAGAAAAGATATCCACTGAAGACGTTGAACAACAAACACCCTCAGAATATATCAATATTTCCGGGAATATGCCCGAATTGTTTTTCAGCGATTATGATTACATAACAAATATATCAGAATGGCGGATGGACCACTCTGAAGGAATGGATGCAGGAGACGCCACCAACACCACATTACCCCGACAACGAAGACTACAAGGGCGGTGGAAAAAATGTCGCCAACACCAGCGACAACGACAAAAAAAAAACAACAACGGCAATCAGGAAATATGAATGAACTGTACTGTGAGGAAAAGAATTTTAAATACACTAAATTTTGTAGTACGTCTATGAATATCAAACAATCGAAATTATCAATAACCTGGTGCATATATTGTAATTCGTATACCTTTAATGAAGATTAAAATTGTCTTTATTTTCTATCAACTCTTTGTAATTTTATTTTCTACAATAATATATGATATAGGAAAACGTGGTTTATTTTTTATTGTCTAGAATGTTATACCTAATTATAGGAAAGAGCCAATGTAATTATTTCAAGGTTTAATGAATAAGATCGAAAAAAATGTTTTATTTATCCATTAATAAATAACATTTTATCTGAAATTATGTTTCATTACTCGCGCTATTTCTACCAAACTTTACCAAGTTAGATTAGGCTAGGCTAGGCTAGGCTAGTTCAATATTTTGGAATTCTATAGAATAATCCATTAGGAGAAAATAAACATTTCATCCGAAATTGCGCTCATGACCACTACAGTTGAAATTCAATTCGATTAGGCTAAGCTAACATCACCACTTAAAATCATTTTGCAGGTTAAGAAATTTTGATTCATTCATCCTCACTATTTTACAAAATTTACGCAGCTAGACCAATATAGATTTCTATAAACTAGACCAACTCTGAAAAACTGATAAAAGATGGCGCCAGGTAGGGTTAGAGTAGAGCAGATTGGTTGCACTGGAGTAGATCAGACTAGTTCGGAGTAGTTCGGAGTAGGTTAGACATTGACAGATGACTGATGACATTGACATCGACAGATATTTGAAATTTGATTGACATCTTTGACATTTGACATTGAAATTTGATTGACATGATTGAAAGGTGACTTGATTGACAGATGACGTCATCTCCTCCGGAGGACGGAGGATGGTGAAACCCCATAATACATCTACTAACAGGTTGTGACAATATACAATATATTTCATGTAAACATCATCCAGCGCGCCAGCTACCGTCGCTATAACCCAGCACCTTTCCAAAGCCCACGTCTTCAGTCGATCACACTAGCTTGCACACAGCCTTTGAGGCGGAGTCAATGACCGCAGCATACATACAAACACACTTGCAATCCAGCACCCTCGCGCTTCATCATTCTCATACATAATCATTTGTCTCCAATGCTCCAATAATCAAACTAATCAATAATAATCACAACAAATAAGAGACACAGCATTTCGATTCATAAACCAAAAAAGCAAATTATTGTTTAATTTGAAAAGGTTAGGTAAAGTTATAAGAGGCGTTATCTCTCTGGAGTCTAGACCAACCTTGAAAAAATATTGATTATAATTTTATATCCAAAAAAAGATTCCAATTACTTATGTTATCAAAAAAAGATCCTAGCTATTTTTTCTCCATGGTTTCAATCAAAATAATAACTATTCCATGAAATTTGACAACAGGAAGACCTTGCGGTTTTGCAGCCATCATTTAACTGATAACTGACGAAATAATTTTAAATTATCCCTAAAACATTTTTCATAGAAGTGAAAACGTTCCTGTACCAAAATTTTTTGTAACACAAGACACCAAAACGAAAAATCAAGTTTATTGTTGGATGGTATCATTTAACTTGCACCATTTTTCACTTATGAAATAATTGCATTGATGACTCACCACCCACATCGTATCTTGAACAAAACCGCAAAGCTTTAAACTAAAAAGCATGTATTTAAATGGGAAAATGTGATCAAATTGGGTAAAAACCGATAATTGCTACACTTTTACATTGATTCTTATGGAAAACGTCTTCAAGCACCTGATAGATTGGGGGGCCTTTCTCATCAGTTACACGAAAACCGTTCTGTCCTGACCATTACAGGCCCAAACTGGTATTTCTCAACGAAACGAAACTACAAGCAACAGATATTTTCAAACACAAAAACTACAGGATCTAAAGACAGGACAGACCCAACAGCACAGGAGGGGGCGTTGCCTGCCTAATACACAAAACTATAGACTACAAAAGGCTAACTAGCCGCCGAACAAACATCGAGCATATAACGCTAGAAATAGAGAAAAATCTCTGGATTTCCGGAGGCTACGCTCCACCAGGAGCCCCCAGGTCTTCTTCCCAAGAAATGGGAGGAGCCTACTGATTGGAGACCTTAATGCCAAACACACCTCATGGCTAAACCAAGACAATAATAGGGCAGGCAACGTACTCAACAACTACCTAAACAACAACCCTAACATTACACTACACCACCCCAACAACTACACACACTACCCCTGCGCAGGGCGACACCCATCAACTCTGGATGTAGCCCTGTCAAAGGGACTCACTAACATAGACATTAAAACAAAAGACATACTCGGATCGGACCACCTTCCGATCTTCTTGCAATGGAAAAACCACCCTCCAGCGCACGAACTTCGGAAGGTGTTCTCATACAAAAACTTCAAATGGCAACAATACAAACAAAGACTCAACAACCTCACAACAATACCAACCAGCATAACCACCATCAACGAACTAGAAAAACAAGTCGCAACACTCACGAACAACATACAGACAACCAGAAATCAACTAGCACCCAAAATAACAATAAAAGACAGAACAGACAACTTACCAGGATCCATCATAGACCTTATCAAAGAACGCAACAGGGTAAAAAGAGCGTGGCAAAGGCGCCCAAACCGACTCGACACTGACATACTAAAAACCATGAACAAAGAAATAGAGAGAGACATACGGATTCACAGGAACAGATCCTGGATGAAGTATGTCTCTTCTCTAGAAACGCAGGACAATTCCTTGTGGAAGCTGGCCAAAAGTCTAAGAAGACCCACCGCACAACAAACCGCACTTACAGCAAACGGAATCAGCTTCTACAAGGAAAACGACAAGGCAGAACTACTGGCCGAATACTTTGGCTCAGTATTTGACGAATCACCTAACATAACAAACACACAACAACACATTACAAACATCACGGACGTCTTTGTCGTCAAAAATACCCAATCCCGCCCACCGTTCTACAAAGGATCCTGGTAACGCCCACAGAACTAATTAAGACTATAAAATAACTCAAGAACAACAAAACCCCCGGACCGGACACAATAGGCAACAACCTTATTAAAAACCTACCGAGGAAAACTATTATGCAGCTGCTTCACATAATCAACGCAATCATAACACTACAGCACTTCCCTAAACCGTGGAAGCAAGCTGACATAATAGTTTTCCCCAAACCCGGAAAAGACCTCACCCTACCACAATCCTACCGACCTATATCACTACTGGACTCACTCGGCAAATTAGCCGAAAGACTAATACAGCACAGAATTACAGAAACAATAGACAAACTTCACTGCCTTCCGCAAGAGCAATTCGGATTTCGACGCAACCACAACACTACACTAGCAGTAGCAAAGGTCGCGCAAGACGCTTCAACAGCGTTCAACAATCATGAAAGCACCTTTTTGCTACTGCTAGACATCGAAAAAGCCTTCGACAAGGTATGGCACAAAGGACTAATATACAAATTACTCACAATACACAACTTTCCCTTACACTACATAACCCTGATCGCGTCATACCTACAAGACAGAAACTTCCGAATCAAGACCGAACATACTCACTCAAAACCCAAACCTATCAGAGCCGGTGTCCTACAGGGCACCGTGCTCTCACCGACACTATTTAACCTATACATAGCGGACTTACCTAAGACAAGAAACACCAACATAATGATGTACGCAGACGACACGGCACTATATACCAGCGCCTTCTTTGCAGAAGACGCAAGAAGAGCGCTGGTAGACCACCTCAACTTAATTACACCCTACCTAAACAAGTGGAAAATTAAACTTAACGCAACAAAAACTGAACTACTAACTATAACCAGGAAACGGACAAACAACATCATTGAACCACCACTAACAATAAACAACATTGACATCACAGCAAAGACATCCGTGAAATACCTGGGGGTAGTCCTTGATAAAACACTCAGGGGCCTCCCTCAGGTAGAAAACACACTAAGGAAGGCAAATGGGGCCGGGCGACTCCTCGCACCCATAATGAAACCGAGCTCCTTCCTTAGCCCACAAAACAAACTACACATATACAAAACTATCATCAGGCCGACACTACTATATGCAGCCCCAGCATGGAGCTACATAAGTAACACTCAAAAACTAAAACTACGACGGTACCAGAACAAAATACTAAAAACTGCACTTTCACTGCCCATGGACACACGGACAGTGGAAGTGCACAAACTAGCTAACATCAACACAATCCTGGAATACTTCGAAGAAGTTTCGACGAAGTTTTTCAGGAAGACCCTACATGGACCAACACTCACTAGAGACATCTCGACACAAAAACACGACCCCCAAAACCCAGTAACACACCGCCCAATACACCATAGACTACCACTTTACTTTGAACCGCCCTAATCAGATTGGTGGCGCAACTACGGAACAAATTCCAGACAAACCAGAAAAACTAAATAACCCATCCGTAACCAGCGCTACCAACCTGATAAGGGCACAACGCCACTGACAATATACCAAAGAAACGAGAAGAAGGGTTTTTTAGCGACTTTTCCCTTCACAACGCACGACAATTACGGAATGATTCACTGGACCATGACCATACTTGACTAAATTGAAGGTTGAAACTGAAAAATGACCTATAAGGGGCTAAACAGCCTCAGCAAAGCGTCACAAGCCAGCCCGAACGCCGCTAACGCACCCAGTTTGGTTGAGTGGATCAAAGTTAATTAGAATTGCGCCCGAACACCTGGCCCCGCCCCTCGGGGCGGCAACAATTCCTAGTTGACTTTGCTATACTGATGATAAATCCTAATGATAAAGTGTGCGCACTTACTTGGGATTTCATTAGTGTGTAATTTTTAGGATGTTCTTGTTCTTGTTAATTAGATCTACTTTAGTTAAGAATTGGGTTAAGTTAGCGTTAAGAAAATTATGTAATTTTGAAAATAAACGTTTACTACTACTACTACTACACGAAAACCGTTCTGTCCTCCGTCCGTCCTACATGTTCATTCGAGATTAGTGCGTCATAGAGATAACTAGGTGCTCTAATCATCCCGAATTTTTATCTGTGTTTCGAGGTTTTATTGAAAACTGTGTTTCTTCTAGAAAATATTTTCAAAGGTGAGTTAATTTATTTTTAATAATAAAAGATTTTTTAAGTAAATTTTAACACTTATATATTTCCACAATATTTATTTTTGATAACAATTTATTTTTAGATTTAAGTATAAGGATTTTTTAATTGTGGTTATTATCTCAGATGTAAAACGTAGCCAAAAGTTGTGGTCAACTATTTAGATAGATTATTCTTTAATTTAGCAGATTGTTCTACTAAATTATAAGTTTGAGAGATAACAATTTTTTTGATTTCATAAAATATTACTTTATCACCTTTGATCAAAACTAAATATTTTAATCTTTTACAGATAACATGATGCCAAACTTTGCTGCAATGCTGAGACATATAGCTGCTCTCCTCGGGCTCATTACTCCCGCTAATACGGACCAGGCTGTGAGGGACGGGCTCCTCGAGTGTACTCGAGGAGCCCGCAAGCTCAACAAGGCTCTCAAAGGAGCAAAGACCATGGGTGAAAAGCAGCACTTGGAGGCCTCACTCCGACACCTAAGGACTCTTAGAAATCAATTTAAGACAATGCTGAAGAAGGGTGCGGGAATTACACCATCACGTCCTGAAGGAATTGAGAAGCGGGTGCATTGGGATGACACCATTTCTGCTTTTAGTAGCAGGATAAGGACTGGAGTCATCTCAAATTTAAAACATAAAGAGCCAAAAGCATTCTTGGTTGATTGTGCTGCATTGTTCAAGAGGCGCATTAATAATGCACTCAAAAAAGTTGACGCAATCAAGGTGAATGCTGCTTTCTGTGGGGAATTTACAATTGTCAAGGGTGATAAAGTGCTAAAAGAATTTAAGTATTTTACCACATCCAACTCCCCCATCTACAAAGAAACTGATCTCGGGCAATGGTTTAATGAAAAAGTTGCTGAACCAATTATGATCGAACTAGAAGAGTTCCAAGAACGTGATAGTGGTTGGGCTCTAGAGAAGATAGTGAATTTGGGCATCAACATTAATAAATTTACACCACAACTAGGATCTTCATACATCGAGCTACCGCCTTCGATAAAACATAAAAAGGCCTGTGTAAACGTGCAGAACAATGATGCTAGATGTTTCGCCAGGGCAGTAGTTTCGGCTCTGTATCCTGCCAGATCTGAACTTGCGAAAAGACCGTCAGCGTATCCAGACCCCGCAGATGTGTTGAAGTTGAAAGGCATGCAATTCCCCACGACTTTAAAGCAGATTCCCAATTTCGAGAAACAAAATAGCCTATCTGTGAATGTTTACAAGCTTGAAAAATCAGGAAAAACCTTTAAAGTCCTACCGACATATTTAACCCGTAATAAAAAAACAAACATGTGAATTTATTGATGATAAAAGATAAATATGGCGATGGGGGAGAAGACGCTCCAACCAAATTTCACTTTTGCTGGATAAAGAATCTCTCCAGACTAGTATCCAAACAGCTGAGCAAGGAAAATGGTCGAAAACATATCTGCGACCGCTGCCTGCACTATTTTAGAAGCTTAGATAAGCTTGACAAGCATCAGGAAGACTGTGCAAAGATCAATGACACAAAAATTAAGATGCCAGAAATTGGGAAAAATATATTAAGATTTAAAAATTACAAGAACAAGGAAAGGGCGCCTTTCATAGTATATGCGGACTTGGAAAGCGTCCTAGCACCTACAGCAGATTCTAAAAGAACTCAGCAACATATTCCGGCTGCGGTAGGATATTACCTAAAGTGTTCATATGATGATTCATTATCCTTTTACAAGTCATCCCGAGGTGCAGAATGTATGCAGTGGTTCGCAGATGAGATGTCCCAGTTAGCTGAAAATGTGGCAACTGTGTTCTGGTGTCCATATGATATTGACATGACTCAAACAGAAGAAGCAGCGTTTCAGAAAGCCACAAATTGCCACATCTGCGAGCAGCCTTTCACTTCACCAAGTGACAAAGTTCGAGATCATAACCACTTGATTCCCAACAAGAACTATAGAGGTCCTGCCCATTCGGCGCCCTGCAACCTTAATCACCAAGATTCTCACGTGATATCTGTGGTGTTTCATAACTTGAGCGGCTATGATGCTCATTTTATCATAGCAGACATTGCCAACAGAATGAAGGGATCTATTGATTTATTACCCATAACAAAAGAAAAATATATCTCATTCACCAAACATATTGATGAGTATCCCGTTCAGTTTCGCTTCATAGATAGTTTTCGATTTATGAGCTCATCCTTGGATAAACTAGCATCGTACCTACCTCAATACCCCAACTTAAGGTCCCAGTTCGCAGAGCTAGATGAAGACAAAATTGGTTTACTGACAAGAAAGGGGGTGATGCCATATGATTACATTGATTCGTTCGATCGATTCGAGAAAGCTTGTTTACCACCAATAGAAGCATTTTACAACACACTGAACGATGCACCATGTCCCCGAAAATTATACCAGAGAGCCAAACAGGTGTGGTCCAATTTCAATTGTCAAGACTTGGGTGAATATGTTGATCTGTATATGAAGACAGACATTTTATTGCTGGCAGATGTGTTTGAGCAATTTCGATCCAGCTGTCTCAAAACATATGAATTGGATCCAGCTCACTACTACACGCTCCCAGGCTTCACTTGGGATGCTATGTTAAAGTATACTGGACGAGAAATTGAGCTGATTACCGATCATGTTTCTCTTCGTGGAGCGGGGTATTCGAGGCGGTTTGAGCCAAGTATGTTCCAAAAGACAAGCTCAAGCAAACAACAAATACATGCCCAACTATGATTCAGATAAAAAAGAGTCATACCTGATGTATTTCGATATAAATAATCAGTATGGTTGGGCAATGTCGCAGCATCTTCCCAATGGTGGATTCGAATGGACCGATACCAACATTGATGTTACGACTATAAGTAATGATGCCGAAACTGGCTATATGCTGGAAGTAGACTTGGAATATCCCCGTCATTTACATGATTTACATAAAGATATCCCTTTATGCCCAGAACATATTAATCCGAAAACTGGTAAACCGCCAAAATCTGTACGAGAGCTAACAAAACTAATGGCAACACTGAATGGCAAGGAGAAATATATAATCCATTATCGAGCTTTGAAGCAAGCGTTAGAGCACGGCTTAAAAATTAAAAAAGTGCACAGAGTATTGAAATTCAATCAGTCGACATGGTTAAAATCATACATCGATCTCAATACCAAGCTGCGACAACTGGCTAAAAACGAGTTTGAAAAGAATCTTTTTAAGCTAATGAATAACGCGGTTTTTGGCAAAACGATGGAAAATATTCGGAAAAGAGTAAATGTCAGGCTTCTCACAAAATGGTCAGGCAGATATGGTGCTGAGGCTTATATTTCAAAGCCTGAATTCAAGACCAGCACCATATTCAATGAAAATCTAGTGGCGTAGAGTTGAGAAAGCTTGAGATATACTTAAACAAGCCAATATACGTTGGGCAAGCAATTCTGGATCTTGCAAAAACCACCATTTATGATTTCCACTATGGCTACATGAAGAATGTATTTGAAGATGACTGTTCAGTTTTATATACCGACACCGACAGTCTGATATATGAAATAACTGAAAAAGATCCATATGAAATTATAAGGCGCGATTGTCACAAATATTTCGATACTTCAGACTACGCCCCGAATAATCAATACAATATACCTTTGGTCAATAAAAAAGTTTTGGGAAAGATGAAAGATGAAAATAATGGCATTCCAATGACGGATTATGTTGGTCTCCGATCGAAATTATATGCAACCAAAGTTATGGTAACCGAAGGGGATATCCAAAAAAAGAAGGAAGAGTTACGTGAAGCTGACTATGATGATGATGAAATTGAATTAATTTTATCAAATTATGGGGTTACAAAAAAAGCTAAGGGTGTTAAGTACAATGTAGTCAAAAACAAAATAACGTTTAATGACTATATGGAATGCTTAGCAACCAATAGTGAAAAAAATATTTCCCAAAATTTAATTCAAGCGCAAAAACATAAAGTTTATTCGATTACTCAAGAAAAGATTGCACTAAGCCCATTTGATGATAAGAGATATTTAATCCCAAGATCTGCTGAAACATTACCTTGGGGACATTACTTAATTTAAGAACAACGCCTAGGATTGAATTCCACTCGACATTAATGTGCACGATGATTTTTCCACTTTTGTTATTTTTTAAGTATCAGCATTGAGAAAATGTTAAAATTTCATGTACATAGATATAAATACACTGTTCTTTTTTCGCTTGTAATATTTTTCAAGTTTTAGCTTTAAGCAATTTAGTCATTATTAATATTTTATATACCTAGATATTAACGTAGTGTTACGATATATAGCTATTATTTTTATACATTTATATTAATTTAGTTAAAAAAAAAACCTGATATCCCTCTCTAGAGGACTCCTTATCTATAGATAGTAATTTAGTGATTGTAAAAATCAATTAGTATTAGTTGAAGTTATTATTCCTATTGAATATTTTCATAATAATTTTGGAAAATAAACAACTTAGTAATAATTATTGTGAAAAGCTATCAGTTTTTCAGTTGAAGTTATTAGTTTTAAGCACCTCCACCTACTACTACACCAAAGTGTTTATGCTAATTAAGTTATACAAAAATGTAATTTTGATGAAAAAATTTAATAAAAAAGTATTCATAAAAAATATTGCGTTACTTATTTGCATTCAGCATCAACGAATGTATGCACGCACCTTTGGGGAATACAATAACTAGCATCCATAGTAATTAGCATCTTGCTGAAAGATTCATTATCTAATTAATTCACTTTCAATTATTTTGATAAAAGTTCGTTTTTATGAAATAAATATTCAAAGTAACAACAAAACTATAAGTAGGTACCTAGAGGAACCTTTTTGAATAATGCAAGATACGTTAATGTAGCCAGGTTCAGCGCTATATTAGGAAATAAACTTAAAAAAATTTGAAGGCTTAATTAGTTTGAGTTAGTTAGCGCCATCTGAAGTTATCCGAGTTAGTTATCCGACCACGCTGAATGAGACAAGAACAAAATACGTTTCAGAATGAATGCCTGATAAAATTACAAACATCCAATTCTAAACTGTATCTTCCCCCTATGTCTCTACCGCAAGACAACATCATAATCGATTTTTATATCAATCAAAAAATCAAGCACTTTAATATGAAAACAATTGCTTGATGTAAGTATATAATTCTTTGCCTACGCACATTCAAGTATTTCGAAGATTGATGTCACCTCTAGATTACTCTATGATCAAAAGTTAACTCAAAAAGCCAGTTAGGGAAGATTCGTAACTGACCCAACGACGTGGGGGGTCCTATGCTAACCTATAACTAACCCAAACTAACCCTTGCTTGCCATTGCTGTATACAGACCTGTCTCTAGACCTGTATAGCTGTATACAGACCGGTCTCTAGACCTGTTTAGCTGTTTACAGACCTGTCTCTAGACCTGTTTAGCTGTATACAGACCTGTCTCTAGACCTGTATAGCTGTATACAGACCTGTCTCTAGACCTGTTTAGCTGTATACAGACCTGTCTCTAGACCTGCATAGCTGTATACAGACCTGTCTCTAGACCTGTATAGCTGTATACAGACCTGTCTCTAGACCTGTATAGCTGTATACAGACCTGTCTCTAGACCGGTTTAGCTGTATACATACCTGTCTCTAGACCTGCATAGCTGTCTAAAAGCTGTCTAAAAGCTGTCTCCTGACCTGTATAGATGTATACAGACCTGTCTAGAATCCATTTGGAGATCGGGGGACCTACCGTGCAGGTTAGCGATCTTCCAGACAGTACTTGCACTAAGCTAGCTATAGAAATTATTATAGAACTTCACCTTTTTTAGAATTAACATTTATTTTCAGACATTGTTAAACTTTTCCGGGCTATGAGAGGGCGAAGTGGAAATCGAGTTTGAAAACCTCCATTAATGTCAAATCTGAAACACGCCATAGAGCTGTTTTCTCACGTAAACTTTTTGCAAATTTTCTACTGATAAAAAAATATTCTTGCAACAGCGCAATCGACGTTTCCAACTTTAGATAGCTAATTAATATGGCGAAAAATTCTTATCACAGTAACGGAAGTCATTGCGTCTGGCTGGGCTTGTGGAAAAAAACAACTTCGAAAATCAAACCATTATTCAATTAATTATTATAGTTTATTTTAAAACTTGCTTCGCATACAACAGTGCATAGTGCCGTTTATATTGACTTCTTCGCGCTAGTGGAGTTTTAATGTAAAATCAGCTGCATCCCTGTGTTTAAGTGTCATACCTAGTTATCTGTGATTATTAGAAATGAGTAGTAAGTACTTTTTAAAATTACTGAAGCGGCTTTATAGATTTTAGATTTTCATTTTCATTCATGATTTTTTTGAGAAAGTTTACAGTAAACATTATGATTCATCACTACATATTTTTGTTCTACCTTGAGATTTTTTTTAAAACACTGACGATTTAAAAATAGAATGGTGAATAAGGCTTTTTGAGTTAACTTTTGATCATAGAGTAATCTAGAGGTGACATCAATCTTCGAAATACTTGAATGTGAGTAGGCAAAGAATTATATACTTACATCAAGCAATTGTTTTTATATTAAAGTGCTTGATTTTTTGATTGATATAAAAATCGATTATGATGTTGTCTTGCGGTAGAGACATAGGGGGAAGATACAGTTTAGAATTGGATGTTTGTAATTTTATCAGGCATTCATTCTGAAACGTATTTTGTTCTTGTCTCATTCAGCGTGGTCGGATAACTAACTCGGATAACTTCAGATGGCGCTAACTAACTCAAACTAATTAAGCCTTCAAATTTTTTTAAGTTTATTTTCTAATATAGCGCTGATCCTGGCTACATTAACGTATCTTGCATTATTCAAAAAGGTTCCTCTAGGTACCTACTTATAGTTTTGTTGTTACTTTGAATATTTATTTCATAAAAACGAACTTTTATCAAAATAATTGAAAGTGAATTAATTAGATAATGAATCTTTCAGCAAGATGCTAATTACTATCGATGCTAGTTATTGTATTCCCCAAAGGTGCGTGCATACATTCGTTGATGCTGAATGCAAATAAGTAACGCAATATTTTTTATGAATACTTTTTTATTAAATTTTTTCATCAAAATTACATTTTTGTATAACTTAATTAGCATAAACACTTTGGTGTAGTAGTAGGTGGAGGTGCTTAAAACTAATAACTTCAACTGAAAAACTGATAGCTTTTCACAATAATTATTACTAAGTTGTTTATTTTTCAAAATTATTATGAAAATATTCAATAGGAATAATAACTTCAACTAAAACTAATTGATTTTTACAATCACTAAATTACTATCTATAGATAAGGAGTCCTCTAGAGAGGGATATCAGGTTTTTTTTTTAACTAAATTAATATAAATGTATAAAAATAATAGCTATATATCGTAACACTACGTTAATATATAAAATATTAATAATGACTAAATTGCTTAAAGCTAAAACTTGAAAAATATTACAAGCGAAAAAAGAACAGTGTATTTATATCTATGTACATGAAATTTTAACATTTTCTCAATGCTGATACTTAAAAAATAACAAAAGTGGAAAAATCATCGTGCACATTAATGTCGAGTGGAATTCAATCCTAGGCGTTGCTCTTAAATTAAGTAATGTCCCCAAGGTAATGTTTCAGCAGATCTTGGGATTAAATATCTCTTATCATCAAATGGGCTTAGTGCAATCTTTTCTTGTGTAATCGAATAAACTTTATGTTTTTGCGCTTGAATTAAATTTTGGGAAATATTTTTTTCACTATTGGTTGCTAAGCATTCCATATAGTCATTAAACGTTATTTTGTTTTTGACTACATTGTACTTAACACCCTTAGCTTTTTTTGTAACCCCATAATTTGATAAAATTAATTCAATTTCATCATCATCATAGTCAGCTTCACGTAACTCTTCCTTCTTTTTTTGGATATCCCCTTCGGTTACCATAACTTTGGTTGCATATAATTTCGATCGGAGACGAACATAATCCGTCATTGGAATGCCATTATTTTCATCTTTCATCTTTCCCAAAACTTTTTTATTGATCAAAGGTATATTGTATTGATTATTCGGGGCGTAGTCTGAAGTATCGAAATATTTGTGACAATCGCGCCTTATAATTTCATATGGATCTTTTTCAGTTATTTCATATATCAGACTGTCGGTGTCGGTATATAAAACTGAACAGTCATCTTCAAATACATTCTTCATGTAGCCATAGTGGAAATCATAAATGGTGGTTTTTGCAAGATCCAGAATTGCTTGCCCAACGTATATTGGCTTGTTTAAGTATATCTCAAGCTTTCTCAACTCTACTACCACTAGATTTTCATTGAATATGGTGCTGGTCTTGAATTCAGGCTTTGAAATATAAGCCTCAGCACCATATCTGCCTGACCATTTTGTGAGAAGCCTGACATTTACTGTTTTCCGAATATTTTCCATCGTTTTGCCAAAAACCGCGTTATTCATTAGCTTGAAAAGATTCTTTTCAAACTCGTTTTTAGCCAGTTGTCGCAGCTTGGTATTGAGATCGATGTATGATTTTAACCATGTCGACTGATTGAATTTCAATACTCTGTGCACTTTTTTAATTTTTAAGCCGTGCTCTAACGCTTGCTTCAAAGCTCGATAATGGATTATATATTTCTCCTTGCCATTCAGTGTTGCCATTAGTTTTGTTAGCTCTCGTACAGATTTTGGCGGTTTACCAGTTTTCGGATTAATATGTTCTGGGCATAAAGGGATATCTTTATGTAAATCATGTAAATGACGGGGATATTCCAAGTCTACTTCCAGCATATAGCCAGTTTCGGCATCATCACTTATAGTCGTAACATCAATGTTGGTATCGGTCCATTCGAATCCACCATAGGGGAGATGCTGCGACATTGCCCAACCATACTGATTATTTATATCGAAATACATCAGGTATGACTCTTTTTTATCTGAATCATAGTTGGGCATGTATTTGTTGTTTGCTTGAGCTTGTCTTTTGGAACATACTTGGCTCAAACCGCCTCGAATACCCCGCTCCACGAAGAGAAACATGATCGGTAATCAGCTCAATTTCTCGTCCAGTATACTTTAACATAGCATCCCAAGTGAAGCCTGGGAGCGTGTAGTAGTGAGCTGGATCCAATTCATATGTTTTGAGACAGCTGGATCGAAATTGCTCAAACACATCTGCCAGCAATAAAATGTCTGTCTTCATATACAGATCAACATATTCACCCAAGTCTTGACAATTGAAATTGGACCACACCTGTTTGGCTCTCTGGTATAATTTTCGGGGACATGGTGCATCGTTCAGTGTGTTGTAAAATGCTTCTATTGGTGGTAAACAAGCTTCCTCGAATCGATCGAACGAATCAATGTAATCATATGGCATC
The DNA here is from genome assembly GCA_917834065.1 of Ceutorhynchus assimilis. NCBI lineage: Eukaryota > Metazoa > Arthropoda > Insecta > Coleoptera > Curculionidae > Ceutorhynchus > Ceutorhynchus assimilis. The sequence goes on from OU892283.1 coordinate 44,330,754, forward strand.
ACCCCCTTTCTTGTCAGTAAACCAATTTTGTCTTCATCTAGCTCTGCGAACTGGGACCTTAAGTTGGGGTATTGAGGTAGGTACGATGCTAGTTTATCCAAGGATGAGCTCATAAATCGAAAACTATCTATGAAGCGAAACTGAACGGGATACTCATCAATATGTTTGGTGAATGAGATATATTTTTCTTTTGTTATGGGTAATAAATCAATAGATCCCTTCATTCTGTTGGCAATGTCTGCTATGATAAAATGAGCATCATAGCCGCTCAAGTTATGAAACACCACAGATATCACGTGAGAATCTTGGTGATTAAGGTTGCAGGGCGCCGAATGGGCAGGACCTCTATAGTTCTTGTTGGGAATCAAGTGGTTATGATCTCGAACTTTGTCATTTGGTGAAGTGAAAGGCTGCTCGCAGATGTGGCAATTTGTGGCTTTCTGAAACGCTGCTTCTTCTGTTTGAGTCATGTCAATATCATATGGACACCAGAACACAGTTGCCACATTTTCAGCTAACTGGGACATCTCATCTGCGAACCACTGCATACATTCTGCACCTCGGGATGACTTGTAAAAGGATAATGAATCATCATATGAACACTTTAGGTAATATCCTACCGCAGCCGGAATATGTTGCTGAGTTCTTTTAGAATCTGCTGTAGGTGCTAGGACGCTTTCCAAGTCCGCATATACTATGAAAGGCGCCCTTTCCTTGTTCTTGTAATTTTTAAATCTTAATATATTTTTCCCAATTTCTGGCATCTTAATTTTTGTGTCATTGATCTTTGCACAGTCTTCCTGATGCTTGTCAAGCTTATCTAAGCTTCTAAAATAGTGCAGGCAGCGGTCGCAGATATGTTTTCGACCATTTTCCTTGCTCAGCTGTTTGGATACTAGTCTGGAGAGATTCTTTATCCAGCAAAAGTGAAATTTGGTTGGAGCGTCTTCTCCCCCATCGCCATATTTATCTTTTATCATCAATAAATTCACATGTTTGTTTTTTTATTACGGGTTAAATATGTCGGTAGGACTTTAAAGGTTTTTCCTGATTTTTCAAGCTTGTAAACATTCACAGATAGGCTATTTTGTTTCTCGAAATTGGGAATCTGCTTTAAAGTCGTGGGGAATTGCATGCCTTTCAACTTCAACACATCTGCGGGGTCTGGATACGCTGACGGTCTTTTCGCAAGTTCAGATCTGGCAGGATACAGAGCCGAAACTACTGCCCTGGCGAAACATCTAGCATCATTGTTCTGCACGTTTACACAGGCCTTTTTATGTTTTATCGAAGGCGGTAGCTCGATGTATGAAGATCCTAGTTGTGGTGTAAATTTATTAATGTTGATGCCCAAATTCACTATCTTCTCTAGAGCCCAACCACTATCACGTTCTTGGAACTCTTCTAGTTCGATCATAATTGGTTCAGCAACTTTTTCATTAAACCATTGCCCGAGATCAGTTTCTTTGTAGATGGGGGAGTTGGATGTGGTAAAATACTTAAATTCTTTTAGCACTTTATCACCCTTGACAATTGTAAATTCCCCACAGAAAGCAGCATTCACCTTGATTGCGTCAACTTTTTTGAGTGCATTATTAATGCGCCTCTTGAACAATGCAGCACAATCAACCAAGAATGATTTTGGCTCTTTATGTTTTAAATTTGAGATGACTCCAGTCCTTATCCTGCTACTAAAAGCAGAAATGGTGTCATCCCAATGCACCCGCTTCTCAATTCCTTCAGGACGTGATGGTGTAATTCCCGCACCCTTCTTCAGCATTGTCTTAAATTGATTTCTAAGAGTCCTTAGGTGTCGGAGTGAGGCCTCCAAGTGCTGCTTTTCACCCATGGTCTTTGCTCCTTTGAGAGCCTTGTTGAGCTTGCGGGCTCCTCGAGTACACTCGAGGAGCCCGTCCCTCACAGCCTGGTCCGTATTAGCGGGAGTAATGAGCCCGAGGAGAGCAGCTATATGTCTCAGCATTGCAGCAAAGTTTGGCATCATGTTATCTGTAAAAGATTAAAATATTTAGTTTTGATCAAAGGTGATAAAGTAATATTTTATGAAATCAAAAAAATTGTTATCTCTCAAACTTATAATTTAGTAGAACAATCTGCTAAATTAAAGAATAATCTATCTAAATAGTTGACCACACCTTTTGGCTACGTTTTACATCTGAGATAATAACCACAATTAAAAAATCCTTATACTTAAATCTAAAAATAAATTGTTATCAAAAATAAATTAACTCACCTTTGAAAATATTTTCTAGAAGAAACACAGTTTTCAATAAAACCTCGAAACACAGATAAAAATTCGGGATGATTAGAGCACCTAGTTATCTCTATGACGCACTAATCTCGAATGAACATCCCGATTAAGCGTAGCCCTTTTAACCTGTAGGACGGACGGAGGACAGAACGGTTTTCGTGTAACTGATGAGAAAGGCCCCCTAATCTATCAGGTGCTTGAAGACGTTTTCCATAAGAATCAATGTAAAAGTGTAGCAATTATCGGTTTTTACCCAATTTGATCACATTTTCCCATTTAAATACATGCATTTTTAGTTTAAAGCTTTGCGGTTTTGTTCAAGATACGATGTGGGTGGTGAGTCATCAATGCAATTATTTCATAAGTGAAAAATGGTGCAAGTTAAATGATACCATCCAACAATAAACTTGATTTTTCGTTTTGGTGTCTTGTGTTACAAAAAATTTTGGTACAGGAACGTTTTCACTTCTATGAAAAATGTTTTAGGGATAATTTAAAATTATTTCGTCAGTTATCAGTTAAATGATGGCTGCAAAACCGCAAGGTCTTCCTGTTGTCAAATTTCATGGAATAGTTATTATTTTGTTTGAAACCATGGAGAAAAAATAGCTAGGATCTTTTTTTGATAACATAAGTAATTGGAATCTTTTTTTGGATATAAAATTATAATCAATATTTTTTCAAGGTTGGTCTAGACTCCAGAGAGATAACGCCTCTTATAACTTTACCTAACCTTTTCAAATTAAACAATAATTTCCTTTTTTGGTTTATGAATCGAAATGCTGTGTCTCTTATTTGTTGTGATTATTATTGATAAGTTTGATTATTGGAGCATTGGAGACAAATGATTATGTATGAGAATGATGAAGCGCGAGGGTGCTGGATTGCAAGTGTGTTTGTATGTATGCTGCGGTCATTGACTCCGCCTCAAAGGCTGTGTGCAAGCTAGTGTGATCGACTGAAGACGTGGGCTTTGAAAAGGTGCTGGGTTATAGCGACGGTAGCTGGCGCGCTGGATGATGTTTACATGAAATATATTGTATATTATAAAGTAAAATTATTTTGCCAGTTATCGGTGTAATGATGGCGGCAAAACCGCAAGACTCGATTGGTATAGTGTTCATTTTCAAATTAAACTTTTAAACTAATCTATGTTTCTTAGATATTTTATAATTACATCGCTAGTTATTTCAAATTGTTCTTGCGAACGTGTAAAAAAATTTGGTCTTGTTGTCTGCTGAATTTCTTGGAATAATTGATTGGTACCTTTTGTTGATATCACACAAGTAAGTGAAATTATTTTGAAATAATTGGCTATCTGTGTTATCAGTAAAAAAACCGCAACTCTTGTTTAGACTCGCCAACTAGTTTTGAATTAAACTTTTAAAGTAATCTGTGTTTTTCAGATATTTTATAATTACGGCACTTATTGTGAGGTGCTCATGTTAATGTTAGGTACTGAATTTCTTGGAATAATTGATTGAAACCTCTGATAAAAATACCTAGGATCTTTTTCGATACTTAAAACAATCTCTTTTTATATTATAATCAATTTTTTTCCAAGGTGATGTCTATTAGATGTATGCACTGAGCTGATAATAAAACCTGGTTTCCTACAAGACCATAACAAAAATAATTTGTGTTTGTTGTGCGAGAGAGAGAGGGACAGGTATGTGGTATGAAAGAGAGGTACATCATCATCAGCACCTTGTATGAAGCACCAAGGTATGCACGGTCTATGTCTACGGCCTCTCAATGGATTCACTGAATATTTTACAATTTTTATTTCCTCGACAATTATTTCCCCCATCAATTTTAATTAGTAACGTCATTATCAGTATGAGGTATGAGACACCCGAAATTTGAATTAGTTACGCCATTATCAGTATGAGGTATGAGACACCCGAAATTTGAATTAGTTACCCCATTATCAGTATGAGGTATGAGTCATCCGAAGTGCCTGTATGCCTGAGGTACCTGACCGCTCCTCATGATTGCATGTTACCTCCTCCTTTTCACCATTTATTATCAACTGCTAGGATAGCCTAGTGGTTGCTGCAGCGGGCTTTCAAGCTGGGGACGGGAGATCGGTTCTCAGTGGTTACCGACTTATTTTTAATTACTATTTCGTGATGCAGTAGCTGCGTGGGTCGATTATATATGAGAGCGGGAGAGAGAGAGAGGTATGAGGTACGAGGTTGAGGTATGAGAGCAAGAGAGCGAGAGTTACGGCATCATCAGTATCAGGTAGCAAGTATGTGTGGCTGTCTCGGCGGTTGCTGAGGTAGTGCGAACGGACGATGCAGACCCGGGCGCTGGAAAGGGGGCGGGGCCTAATTCTAGGAAATTTTACCCCCACTCCAAAACGGTCCGAAAAGTGTAATTTTGGACCTTAGATTTTCTTATGGAGATTTACATGGGAAAATGACCGATTTTGCTGTAGTTCTCTTGCAGCACCTTTACTAATATTTCATATGAAGAAAATGGCCACAATAATATTGATAATCTTGAAGATGGATCTAGTAATGGTGAGAACATAGTTCGAATTCAGATGAAGAACCCTCGGAAGAACCCTATGGCATAGATGTTACGGCCGATGTTCGAAATAATATTCATGCTAATCGCAACACATCGAATGAGAATAGAAAGAGAAGAGGAAGAAAAAAGGTGCAAGACGGTGAAGACTCTAGAAAAAGAAATCGCGAACCTAAATATTGGGAAAAGAATAAACGAAAATCTCTGAAAACTCAAGGCAAGTCACATGTCACAATAAAAGGAAAACATATTCCCGAGAAGTCCTTGCAAGATCCTTGTCGCTGTAAAAAGAAGTGCTATGAAAAATTTTCAAATGAAAAAAGACAAGACATCTTTTCGGATTTTTATAAATTATTACAGGAAGCACAAAATCAGTTTATTGCAAATCATGTTGTAGAAATTCTCAAGAAAACAGAGAGGCTGAGTGGAAATAACAGAGAAAGCAGAAGAACCTACAGTAGAATTTATTACTTGGATACAAAAAATTTTGAGAAAATTGAAGTTTGTCAAATTATGTTTTTGTCAACACTTGATTTGACCTTAAAGAAAGTTCGGATTATCGAAGAAAAAAAAACGCACTTCAAATTCAAGCATCTGTTTTGATGATGCGAGAGGGAAACATGCAAATCACCCAAAGATAAGTGAAGAAGAAAAAAATATTATAAGACGACACATTGAGATGTTTCCCTCGTGTGAAAGTCATTATTCAAGAGAACAAACTGCAAAAAAATACTTAGCTTCTGATCTTTCAATATCAAAAATGTATAAACTGTATGTTGAATACTGCCAAGAAAACACTATAGTACCAAGAAATGAATTCATGTATAGGAAAATTTTTGTAGAAGAGTTCAACATAGCTTTTAAAAAGCCTTATAACGACACTTGTGGTATCTGTGATAAATATGAATGTTTATTGAAGTCTGTCCGAGACGAAGAGGAAAAGATCAGAATTGAAAATGAAAAAGCTGAACACTTGAATTTAGCAGATGCTGCATATAAAGAAAAGAAGAAAGACAAGCTTGCGTGCAAAACTAATCCTAATCTTTTAGTTATAAGCTTTGACCTACAAAAGTGTTTGCCGACACCCTATTTGAAGAGCAGCATATCATTCTATAAACGAAAACTATGGACGCTAAATCTCACTATCTATGAATCACACGGAAGTACTTATTCAGCAAAATGTTATCTTTGGGACGAGACCATCGCTCAAAGGGGTGGACAAGAAGTTGCATCGTGTTTGTATACATACATTATTAATAATATTCCTCCCCATATCAATGAAATCAATATGTACAGTGATTGTTGCCCTGGACAAAATAAGAACATCTTGGTATCCATAATGCTTCTTATCCTCATGGAAAAATTCAACAGAGAACAGAAACACATGAAAATTTGTCATAAATTTCTAGTCCCAGGGCACACTCACATGGAAGCAGACCAAATCCACGCAGCGATTGAGAAAACTAAAAAATCAACAACAGCTAGAATAGATATTCCTCGGGATTGGGCTAACTTGATCCGTTTAGTACCAAGAAGACCACCTATTCTCGTTCATGAGATGCGTCAAGAAGAATTTCTTAATTTCAAATCACTTCTTTCTGGAAAGTTCCAACATAAAAAAGTAAATACGTTAGGGGAACCAGTAGTTTGGTCTACAATAAGAGTAATTCAGTATTCCAGTGAAAACCTCGGTTTGATACAATACAAGACGTCTTTCGACGATGAACCTTGCAAAAGCTTGGATTTGTCAAGAAAAAAAACTAGACATTCGGAAACCACAAACCTCCTACCAATCTCAAAGAAACCTCTTGGTATACCCGCGAATAAGTTGCAACATTTAGGAGACATGTTACCGTACATCCACGAGAACAGTCGACCTTACTATTTGCAATTTATCAATGGCATCAATACACCACAAACAGCAAACGATACAATGAGCGAAAATGAAGACGAAAATCAAGATATTGACGACCTTCATTAGTTTCATAATATTATTTTTTCTGGTTATATACGTTTCATGTGTTAAAAATAAAAATTCGTTTAAAATTCTTTGCATTTTCATTTCCAGGCGTTAGGCCAAAGTGTATTTTTTTACTTTTATTTTAAATCCAAAAACGGCCAATGTCTATTTTGTTTTTGAAAAGAGTTTCAAAAAATCTCAAACCATTTCAAAAGTATGAGAACGATCCGCCTCAAAATACCATTTTATAAGAAAATTTCTGGAGCTAACATTATGTTTTTAAAAATGCTTTGAAACATAAAGCTTTTTTTTTTTAAAGTCGATTTGTCAAAATCTACATTTCATGATTTTGGCCCTTTTAGAACCAAGCCCCTCATATAATGAAGGTATCGAGCTATTAACTGCAGTGAAACATAGTATAAGTATAGTTAGCAGATTATGAATCTACGTCCGATATTGTTTGTATTTATTTTAATTTCAATAAACATATAATGAGTAAGTAATTTAATCCCTTTTCTTTTAATCTCTATCCTACAGCACTACAGTTCGGCACAGAGAAGCTGATATAGTTATTAACGTTATAGCGCCGATACAAATAAAGCCATAATCAGCCAAGGCTGTTATTTGCAGTTATTGGCATTGTTTCGTTCTAAATTTTTCGTCATACTGCATATATCTTTCAATCAGCCAAAAAAAAACACTTTCCCATTGGTGGTATGTTTGAAAATAACGGCCGGCGGCTGTTAATTAATAGCCGTTATCTATATTCTAACCAGTCGTCGGATAAATGCCGGCTGGCGGCCGTTTGTTTAATATACCTTTTCGATTTCAATTTCACTCATGATATAATAAGATAACAGTACTAGGTCTATGGTATAACGAAAAAATATTGTATGCGACACTGCATGCATAAAGTGCCTTTTTTCACTCATGTGAATGCGGCACTACGCAAAGCCTTCCCAATCCTGAAAAAGATTTATTCTATGCATTACTATTAACAAATGAACTAAGTAGGGAACTAAAAGATATCCGAGGTAAAAAAAAACTTTATATATAATATTATTTTTGAAATAAAATAAGAAAAATTATAACTATGAATTATAACATATTTTATAAATTCAATAAAAAACAATTTCCATAAAAACAAACAAAACTATAATTTGAAAATTATAAAAAAATGCTATATCCTAGTATATTGTCATTTTAGCCCACTGCGTAGTTTATCTTATAAGGGATTCTACTACGTGTTTATTCTGTTCCAACGCAGCGACATCTTGAAAAGGGCGGCTGAACTAGCATTTGGCAATCGATAGTGCTACCAGAGACAGAAACTGCCCGATTTTTATTAAAATGGCGGTTCTCGCAACAAATTCTTCTAAAATATAATTATTTGCCTTTATTACAGCATAGTATGACCTAAAATGCTACAAATAAATTGTTGCTGTGTGTCCTCTAGGAGTTTATCATAATTTCATGTAAATCCGTGAGCAAAATCTTCCCATTGTTGTCTGGGAATTTGTTATTAATTTTACTCTTTTCAATGATTTTTTGTCAATAAAAACATGGTAACCTCCTAGGCTGATACTTTATTTTTACGAAACCAATTTTTATTTACTGAAAAGTTGTCTAGTTTTTGAATGTAATAGATTTCTTGAAGGCCTGCAAGAAACAGTTCATTTCCACGCCCCTCTTAACTGGAAACTTAGACCAACAAGACGCTCTAAGATATGATGCTGAAATTGATATCCTTAAAAAGAATCAAAATAATGTAAAATCAGCCATAGACAAACAATTGACACTTCTTCACACGACAAAAGACCTATCTATTTTTACCTGTTATGCGCGCGCAACACGAGGCAATTTCTTTTTATTGGCTAGCCAATACAGGTGTGAGGTGATCGTTTTGCACGCTGGACATCTCTTTATCCTTGTTCATTGCACGTGGTCTGACAAGAATAAATCTAAAGTTGATATTCAACTTGGCAAATGTCATTCAAAAGTTGTTTGACATTTTCATTGACAAATACGTTGCACAACACGCGGTTTTTCTTCTTCCCTTTTTATCCCGTGCAAATAAGAAGGACGGATTTCTATACGTAAGTCTAACATAATTTGGTACATTTTGCCTCGTCTTGCGCAATGAACGTTCTGTGTCTTTTTTTATTTAATGAAGTTTTCGTAGTATTACCTCTTTGTCTGGTAAAATAGATAGGTCTATTGACAATTTCCAAGAAATCACACAAAATATATCTCATAATCAAGAAATCTTGGAAGTTCGAATTAACAATGATATTGAAACAATTAACTGCTTACAAATCGAAATGGCAACGGCTCGTGAATATTTTAAAATTCAAATGGTTTTAACGCAAATTTCTATGATGTATCAAAATATCTATGATATATTAGAACAAATCGAAGTTGCAATATCATTTGCTAAACTAAATAATTTCCACAATTCCATCATAAAGCCTTCTGAACTTTTAAATGAGTTATTGTTAATAAATAACCAACTTTTATCAGAAAAGTTACCTTTTGAAGCCATACCTGAAAATATCTTGAATTTTGAGACTATTCTGGATATAAAAAGCTACTCAAAAGATAGTGAAATAATATTTATTATCGAAGTACCTCTGGTAGAAAAAGAAAACTACAATTTTGTTCAATTGTTTCCTTTACCAACGCCAACCAATAAATACTTTAAAATTTTGATTCCTAATTTCCAATATGTCATAATTAATGAACATAATTTTGGTTATTCGAACACACCTTGTAAGAAAATACTCGATAATGAATATTTGTGTAAACACATACACACAGAAATATTGTATAAGAATTTACCATGTGAATTGCAATTGTTAACTTATCAGCATAATATCACAAATTGTAATCCAATTCTTGTGAAAATCGAAAGTGTTCAAGTGCAAAATATCGATGAAGGAAAGTGGATAGTGATTACTGATAAAGACATTACAGCATTACAACAGTGCGGAAGTGAAAAAGAAAATGTGTTTTTTGAATGGAACTCATTTAGTAGAAATCAATTTCCCATGTAGTTTGAAAATTGCTGACATCAAGCCTTATAAAAATATTAATCACAAATTTTATGTTTTTCCTTTACCTAATATTAAGGTCAATGTTTCACACAAAATACAACATAAGGACCTTAAGTTAGTGACTTTAAAAAATGTTAATTTTAATAAATCGGATTCTTTGCAAAATGAAATACAAAATCAAAGAAAATCAAATTTGGAAATGCTAAAAGATCCAGTTTATTATTATACACCCAGTATATGGACTATTTTACTTTATATTATAATTTTATTGATTTTATTATTTTTCTTGTACTGCTCCCTTTGCTCTATGTCAAAAAGAAATTGGATTCAAACAATAATGAAATCATTATTTGAACTTCAAATATTTTGGATCCTAAAAACTTAAAAGTTTATATGCCCAATTAAAAGGGGAGGAGTTACGTGCCCAGAATTGCTTAGCTTATTATATTAATCTGCTGCATTTTCTTAATTACTGTATAAAATAATCTGATTGTTCTCTTCAAGCCAGTTTCATCTGTATAACCATACGTGTATGTTCGGTTCGGAAAACAAAAGTTTTTTTTTTTTTAGAAAATAAAGTTTGTTTTTTAAAAAGTCGTTTTTGTGGTTCCACAACGTAATTCAGGTCTGTCTACACAGGTAGCTTCTTTTAGGACAGGCCTGACTTCACAGACAGCTTTTTGGGACAGGTCTATCTATGGAGACAGCTTTTCGAGACAGGTCTGTCTACACAGACAGCTTTTCGAGACAGCTTTTCGAGACAGGTCTGTCTATGGAGACAGCTTTTCGAGACAGGTCTGTCTATGGAGACAGCTTTTCGAGACAGGTCTGTCTATGGAGACAGCTTTTCGAGACAGGTCTGTCTATGGAGACAGATTTTCGAGACAGCTCTGTCTACACAGACAGCATTTCGAGACAGGTCTGTCTACGGAGACAGCTTTTCGAGACAGGTCTGTCTATGGAGACAGCTTTTCGAGACAGGTCTGTCTATAGAGACAGCTTTTCGAGACAGGTCTGTCTATAGAGACAGCTTTTCGAGACAGGTCTGTCTACGGAGACAGCTTTTCGATGCAGGTCTGTCTATGGAGACAGCTTTTCGAGACAGGTCTGTCTATAGAGACAGCTTTTCGAGACAGGTCTGTCTATAGAGACAGCTTTTCGAGACAGGTCTGTCTACACAGACAGCTTCTTTAAGGACAGGTCTGTCTTCACAGACAGCTTTTCGAGACAGGTCCGTCTATAGAGACAGCTTTTCGAGATAGGTCTGTCTACACAGACAGCTTTTCGAGACAGGTCTGCCTACACAGACAGTTTTTCGAGACAGGTCTGTCTACACAGACAGCTTTTCGAGACAGGTTAGTAGTATCGGGGGCACCTGAGCCTGAGAAATTTTTCGATACCGTGGGAAAAATCTCTAAATCGGCGGCGCCTTTGATCTGAAACAGCTATACAGGTCTAGAGATAGGTTTTTATACACCTATACAGGGCTAGAGGCCTGTATACAGCAATGGTGAGCAAGTGTTGGTTTGGGATAGTTATAGGTTAGCATAGGACCCCCCACGTCAGCTATCAGTCAGCTGTCAATGTCATCTGTCAATGTCACTCATCTGTCAATGTCACTCATCTGTCAATGTCAGTGGTCTGTCAATGTCAGTCAGCTGTCAATGTCAGTCAGCTGTCAATGTTAGCTAACCCAATCTACCTGAACTACTCCGACTCAACTATTTCAAAAAGCGATATTCAGAAAAACACTGTTTTATCGTCAAGTTCAATGAGGATGCTCGGTCCGAAAAGCTGTCTCGAAAAGCTGTCTCTATAGACAGACCTGTCTCGAAAAGCTGTCTGTGAAGACAGACCTGTCCTTAAAGAAGCTGTCTGTGTAGACAGACCTGTCTCGAAAAGCTGTCTCCATAGACAGACCTGTCTCGAAAAGCTGTCTTACACAGACCTATCTCGAAAAGCTGTCTGTGTAGACAGACCTGTCTTGAAAAGCTGTCTACATAGACAGACCTGTCTCGAAAAGCTGTCTCTATAGACAGACCTGTCTCGAAAAGCTGTCTCTATGGACAGACCTGTCTCGAAAAGCTGTCTCCATAGACAGACCTGTATCGAAAAGCTGTCTCCGTAGACAGACCTGTCTCGAAAAGCTGTCTGTGTAGACAGACCTGTCTCGAAAAGCTGTCTCCATAGACAGAGCTGTCTCGAAAAGCTGTCTCCATAGACAGACCTGTCTCGAAAAGCTGTCTCCATAGACAGACCTGTCTCGAAAAGCTGTCTGTGAAGACAGACCTGTCTCGAAAAGCTGTCTCCATAGACAGACCAAGCTGTCTGTGTAAACAGACCTGTCTTGAAAAGCTGTCTCCATAGACAGACCTGTCTCGAAAAGCTGTCTCCATAGATAGACCTGTCCCAAAAAGCTGTCTGTGAAGTCAGGCCTGTCCTAAAAGAAGCTACCTGTGTAGACAGACCTGAATTACGTTGTGGAACCACAAAAACGACTTTTTAAAAAACAAACTTTATTTTCTAAAAAAAAAAACTTTTGTTTTCCGAACCGAACATACACGTATGGTTATACAGATGAAACTGGCTTGAAGAGAACAATCAGATTATTTTATACAGTAATTAAGAAAATGCAGCAGATTAATATAATAAGCTAAGTAATTCTGGGCACGTAACTCCTCCCCTTTTAATTGGGCATATAAACTTTTAAGTTTTTAAGATCCAAAATATTTGAAGTTCAAATAATGATTTCATTATTGTTTGAATCCAATTTCTTTTTGACATAGAGCAAAGGGAGCAGTACAAGAAAAATAATAAAATCAATAAAATTATAATATAAAGTAAAATAGTCCATATACTGGGTGTATAATAATAAACTGGATCTTTTAGCATTTCCAAATTTGATTTTCTTTGATTTTGTATTTCATTTTGCAAAGAGTCCGATTTATTAAAATTAACATTGTTTAAAGTCACTAACTTAAGGTCCTTATGTTCTATTTTGTGTGAAACATTGACCTTAATATTAGGTAAAGGAAAAACATAAAATTTGTGATTAATATTTTTATAAGGCTTGATGTCAGCAATTTTCAAACTACATGGGAAATTGATTTCTACTAAATGAGTTCCATTCAAAAAACACATTTTCTTTTTCACTTCCGCACTGTTGTAATGCTGTAATGTCTTTATCAGTAATCACTATCCACTTTCCTTCATCGATATTTTGCACTTGAACACTTTCGATTTTCACAAGAATTGGATTACAATTTGTGATATGCTGATAAGTTAACAATTGCAATTCACATGGTAAATTCTTATACAATATTTCTGTGTGTATGTGTTTACACAAATATTCATTATCGAGTATTTTCTTACAAGGTGTGTTCGAATAACCAAAATTATGTTCATTAATTATGACATATTGGAAATTAGGAATCAACATTTTAAAGTATTTATTGGTTGGCGTTGGTAAAGGAAACAATTGAACAAAATTGTAGTTTTCTTTTTCTACCAGAGGTACTTCGATAATAAATATTATTTCTCTATCTTTTGAGTAGCTTTTTATATCCAGAATAGTCTCAAAATTCAAGATATGTGAGTATTTTTGAGTTTGACAGATAACACAATCGTTGATATATTTTGTAACCTTCTCTTTCATTTTTGGCCAGTAATAATTGGATTTTATTCGATCAAGTGTTTCTGTTATTCCTCGATGATTTGTCTTTGATTCGTGCTGATATTTGATCAATAACAATTGTTCTTCGATTTCTTTCACATTATTAACTAGTTTCGTGCATCTTATGATTTTAGGCTTTGTAAAGTGGTTGGTGTATATATTAGCAAATAATGTTAGTAGATTCTCATCTAGGAAATATACATAAACTGGTTTATCATCATGTGGTAAATAGTCTCTCATAAATTCAAATATCAATTTAGGATCTTGTGGTATTTCACAATGACTGATATTATGATTTTCGAAACGATCGACGGATACTTTGATCTGTAAATGTGGATTTTTCTTGATAATAAATTGAACTGATTTATTATTAATTAATTCCTCTAATATTGGAGGATCGGATTCATTTTCATCATTATTACTATGTACAGTGTTGTCTGATGTTGTTGGGTTTCTAATTATTTCAGAAATTACATTAATTTTCTTTTGTTTTTCTTGAGTTTCGTTTGGCTTTTCATTTGGAAGTACTTGGAATTGGATTTTCGACCAAGTTTTTTAAATATTCTAGTATGTCTTGGTTTACGTCACCGGGATTATTGATTATCGATTCCTGTTCGTAGACATTTAATTGTATGCGAGATAAAGCATCTGCGACTTTATTTCGGGATCCACTTCGATAACGTATTTCATAGTCATATTCTTCTAGACGTAGTCGCCATCTAATTAGCTTAGAATCTTGGGTTTTTACATTGAATAACCAGACTAGTGGACGATGATCTGTGTATAGAGTGAATTTTCGTCCATAAATATAGGGTCGGAATGTCTTACAAGCATAAATCATTACAAGTGCTTCTTTTTCGATAGTACAGTATCGAGTTTGTGATTGGTTCAGTGTTCGACTTATAAATGCAACAGGTTTATCATTTGGAATAGTTCCTTGACTAAGAACAGCGCCAATTGCATAATTGCTGGCGTCAGTAGTGACGATAAAAGGTTGGGAAAAATCTGGGTAAGATAAAATTGGGGCATTAATTGAAAGGTTTTTCAAATGTTCAAAGGATTTTATGAATTCTGAAGTACTGGACTTTTGCATCTTTCTTTAAGCAAGAGGTCATTGGCTTTGTTACTTTGGCAAAGTCTTGAATAAAACGTCTTTAATAACCAACTAAACCGAGAATAGATTTTATGTCTTTAACAGCGGCGATTTTATTTGGGTTTGGTTTAATCCCGTGTTTGGTTACAATATGTCCAGAACTTCTGGTCTCAAAAATTCAGATTTGTCTAGATGTACTTTGAATTTAGCATCACGTAATCTGTCGAAAATTTTCCGTAAGTATGTGTTCTTGTAAGCTGCTACTACAAATTATTATATCGTCCAAGTAAACAAAACAAATTTGATTCTGCAATCCACGCAAGATATTATTCACTGCTTTCTGGAATGTTGCTGTGTTCTTTAGACCGAAGGGCATTCTGGTAAACTGTCCTAAATCAGTACTAAATGCTGTTTTATGAACGTCTTCTGCATCCATTTCAATTTGATAGTATCCATTTGCTAAGTCTAAAGTCGAAAAAATATTTGGCTTTTCCCAATTTATCTAGAATGTCGTTGATGGTAATGGAAATTTAACATCAGCAGTTTTTCGTTCAACTTCCTATAATCGACACATAATCTAAATTTTGGTTTTCCAGATGCATCAAGTTTCTTTGGTACTATTAATATAGGAGCTGAAAATGGTGAATTTGACTCTCTAATCATATTTTGTTCCAATAATTTATTGATTTGAGTCTTAACTTCTTGTCGGTGTATTTCGAGGTATCTGTACATTTTGTCAAAAATTGGTGTTTCGTCAGTTAATTTAATTTGATGTTTAATAACATTCGTAAAACTCAATGGTAGGTCTTCACAATAGAAGATGTCTCTATATTCTAGACATAGTTGACGAATGGCTTGTTTTTCTTCCAAATTACAGTGTTCCAGTCTTAAATATTTCAAGTTAGCCTTCAATTTATTGTCTAATTCTTTTGGCATTTTATAATTATTATTTTCTGCACTGATAAAATTCAATTGATTTACTTCGAATGGTTCAACTGGTAAAGGTTCTGAAAAATTAATTGGGGTTTGAACTTGAATTCAATGCTGTCGTATAAGCGAAATAATTTTCTTATTAAAGACTCGGGGATCTCGATGCTTCCTTCTTGTGCATAATATACCATATCCATTTTCAAGATTTACTGGTACCTTAATCTGCGATATCATACGCAGCGGTATGACAAAAGTTCGTTTCAATGTTTTCAAGACAAGAGGTTTTAATTACGTCGTAAAATTCTTTGAAAAAAAAAATGGTCCGCGGTCGGATACATTAACTAAGTGTATTACCGAGTTTGTTTATCGTTATTCATTTTCCAGTACTAATAATGTCGCGCCCGTAGACTAAACAATGACATCATATGCTATAAGTAAGTCTACACAAATCGATTCAGTCTTTTCCGAGCTCCTCAACAGCGAACATTATAATTATTATAAAATTATTGCACATTTTTTTTTAACAAGTAAGTAAATCTTTTATATACTAATATCAATACCTACAGAATATTTTTTAGATATGGATTTGAAATCAATCAACGAGACGTGCCTCTTCAAGGATCAAAAAACACTTGTGAAATTACAAGACATATGGAGCCTGACAGAAAGTACCCAATATTTTCTGCTAAAAAAACCCAAAGTAAATTTGGACCGAGTATCCTCATTGAACTTGATGATAAGACAGTATTTCTTCCAAAACGTACCACCAAATCATTGGAAGATCATATTGAGCAGTTTATGGATGGAAAATATTCAATAATATACAGAGGCCAGAAGGATGTAGGACGACCAAACCAAATATCGATTTTTGAAATAGTTGAGTCTTAAAAAATGTATGTTTTTAAATAAAAAATTGTTTGAGGTTAGTTTTTTTTTTCTTAAGCCCATCTGTCTATTTTCTTTATATTTCTTCATGTATTTATGCATGTTCACGTATTTTCTCATCTGTATAAATACATGTAGAAAAATATAAAAAATACACACAGGTGTAATGTCATACGGGGTTTACAGATGGCGCATCAGAGAGCGGGTAAGTTGGAGTAGTTCAGGTAAATTGGGTTAGATGACATTGACAGCTGACATTGACAGCTGACTGACAGTCCACTGACATTGACAGATGACTGACAGGTGACTGACATTGACAGGTGACATTGACAGATGACTGATGACGCCACGGCGTCGCGACGCCCTGGTTGGCGCATGCGCAGACGTCACGGAGGCGTCGGAGGGCGCAGAACCGGCCATCTTACACTACTTAAGTTGATGATTCCCAAAACCCTCGATTGCTAGAACAACGCTAGAACCTAGAAAAAGACGAATTTTATTTACCTGCCTGCTGCCCAGCTCCTCTCATCTTAAGCATCGTTTCTCAAAAAAACTTATTGTAAGGGATTAATTGATCGCGGTAGGATCGCATCAACGTACTTTTGGCGAAATACTTTGACGAAGCTTTTTAGACAAACTATTTTTTCTATATTTTTTATTTTTTGACTGTATGTCTAAATTCATTATCCCTTTCACGTGATTAGGCCCAAATTTAAAAATTTGCATTTCTTCAAGCAAATAAAAACTAAAATTTGGAATTTGAAAATTCTCAATTAAAATCAAGTAAAATAAGTAATTTCCTATGACTTTTACATAAAGCATTTTTTTTTATTATGCATATTAACGGAGAAAAGTTTAACCAAAAAAATCACTGCTGATGATACCCCTTAAGGTGAAAATTTTTATTTGTTTCAACCGGCGGGCGGAATTTCGACGAGAAGTACCTGAGAATTGGCAAAGGTCATTAAATCTATCATGAAATTTCTACGGAAGACAGAAAATAAATGAATATTAATTAGGCCGCTTCCAGGTACCTGATTTGCAATAACCACCCTATGTCTTGTTACCCTTTTGCAGAACGTTGTGTTTAATTTGTTATAATAATTTTTCCTGGCATTAACACTTTGCATGTCGTAGAGGTGATACGTTTTAAAATGGCACTTATAGGTATTAACCAAAAGTTCGCGTAGTGGTGATATACTTATTTTTGAAAATCATTCGTTTTCTAAAGACAGTCAATTGAAAAGTGGTGAAATTTATTGGCGATGTATCAAAAGGAATTTGAAATGTTCTGCGAAAATTTATACCATCGGTTGTGATTTGACAGTGACTAGGAGTGAGGCAGTGCACAACCACGAAGCAGATAAACGAAGTGTCGGAAAAAAAATTCTTACAAATATGGCCAAGCGAAACGCAGAAGAAGATATATCAGAAAAACCTTCAAAAATAATACGAAATGTTTTATCATCAAATATGCCTGAAGAATTGAGAATCTCAGACGTGAACACTATAGCAAGAAATATCTGCAACTGCCGTCGAAGAGTACTACCAGGGCCACTACCAAAAAACACTGATGAAGTACATCAGATAGTTGAAGAATATTTTCCTAAAACTAGCAAAGGTGAAAATTTTTTGTTTATAAATATTCCAGCGCACAATATTATAGTTTTTTCATGTGACACTAACATCCGTCTGTTGTCAAAGATAAATACTTTATATATGGATGGTACCTTCTCGTACTGTACAAAATATTTTTATCAGTTTTTCACTATTCATGGGATACAAAATGGACACTATATGCCACTATTATACTGTCTTTTACCAAACAAGACTACCATCACGTATGCAAATCAATTTTTTTCAATAAAATCAAAACTTTTTCAAATGGGTTTGCCACTAGAACCTTTTCAGGTGTTTGTTGATTTCGAGAAAGCTATTCATTCAGCTCTACTTATTATCTGGCCTAATGTAAAAATTAATGGTTGTCGCTTCCATTTACATCAAGCTTGATTTCGAAAAATTCAATCTTTTGGTTTGACAAGCGAATTTAAAGATGAAAAATCCGAAGTTGGCAAATGGCTCAAATATACATTTGGTTTGACATATTTGGACCCGCAAGAAGTTGAAGATTGTTTCATTTTTGACTTGATGTCGTTCAAGCCAAACGGTCAACATCAGTTAGATAAATATGCCGATTATTTGTTGGAAGTTTACATTCAACAATCTGCCCAATTTCCTCCCCATATATGGGCCAACGAAAGTCCGTCCATCACTCGTACGACAAACGCTTGTGAATCATTTTATGCCAGATTTAATCAATTTACATTTTTATAGAGAAGGTGAAGGAATTTCAAACAGAAGCTTACATCGGGATTCAAAGTTTAACTATACCAGCAAAAATAAAGGATAGAGCAGTAAAATCGAAGTTAGCTTTTTCAGAAGATGCAATAAAAACATTCAAATCTAGCCAAATTTCCAGGCTACAGTATGTGAAAACTGTCGCGTACCATTCTTACGAAAGCTTATAGAGTTACACTTATTATTTGATCTGTTTTTTACATGTATGCAGTGTCTGTAAAAAGTCTTATTATTTGAATTTTGTAATAAAATTATTATATGATATCCACATAGGCTTTTTATTTAAATCTTTCCTAATATCCTTTTTTCCTATAAGAAGAATACCTCCGTCGAAATTTCAGGTAATTAAGATTTTATTGCTTTCATAGGCCGTCGAATTTTCAGGTGAGGTTGGGGACATTTAACTGCTTTCTGTCGAGATTTCATCCGCCCGTTTCAATTCTACCGTCTAGTGTTGTGCTGTGAGTTTTTATTTTACATTTTCAATTTCGGCACTGAAATATTTGGCATTAGAAGGAAATCATAAATTCCGAAAGCAGTTCCATGCTCACCTCTAACCAATTTCCGGAATCGGCTTTTACAAAACCTTACTCCATCACATACAAAATAAACAATAATAAGTATTATTATTGTTATTTTTCTTTTAAGTGGTTTATGGGAAATAAAACAAGAGTATAATTTTTACGTGTCTGTATTCGATACCAGTTTCTCTAAGACTAACATTTTACATTTTCACAGGAAAAAACATAATTTTTCTTCAAGCTGCTCTCAGGGTGACTCGTGCCTGTTCAGTTTAGAAAGACCCTTCCAGGTATCTAACGACAGTGAGTCATGAAATCAAGACCCTTTACTTTTAACAAATTTCTACGGTACTGGTTATACATTTTATTCAAATCAAATCAAATAATATTTATTAACAGTTCCCTAGTTGAATACAGCATACTTTCTTAATATCTATCTCTTAAAGGACTGCAAATAAACATTCTCATGCATTATAAAGCCTTAGAGGCTTGTTTGCCAAAAAAGAATATTATGTTACGTTCCTCAAAATAGAGTATAAACATGTATAAAATACTGACTTCCTTATTCTATAAATCCTTATAAATACTTAACAAATATTTTTTTTTCTCTATAAACTATATGAAATAAATCTTGAAATAAATGTTATAATCCTACCAACTAAAGAAAATGGATAATTATTTGTTAAACAAATTTTTGAATTATTCACTATAGCATAATAAGTTCTATTTAAATTAAATCTGATATGTCTAAATCGGGAAGAAAAGGTCGCAATTTGGCTGAGAATGTCTATATCGGGTAAAAGGTCATTATCGTGAAAGCCTCTAAATCAATATGTGTGTAATGTCATTTGGTTTTGCTCGTATTTTTATTTTATTTTTATTTTTCAAATTTTTTATTTTAGTCTATTATTTCAGTTTACAATTTTATATATGTTATTGTATTATGTGTTTTTTAGGTCTATCCAGCTATGTACTACCAGTCTGGGGACGTTTTTTAGCCATAATTTTATTTGGTTTCTAAATATTTTTGGTCTTTGTAGCTGTCTTATATTTTCCCGAAAGTAGCTGTAAATTTTTGGTGCTAGTAAATAATAACTTCTTTGGGTTTGAGTTTTTTCTGCTCTGGAAATTCTAAATAATACATTGTTTCTCCTAGTGTTATATCTATGTTCCAATGTTTCCAGACTAGCTTTATTTTTATATTGTCTAATAATAAGATGAAGGCAAAATAATGTTCTCGTATCAAAGACATTAGATTCTTCATATAAGGCTTCAGTATGATATAAAAATGGTTTCTTGTGAATTATTTTCAAACACCACTTTTGAACTTCCTCCAAACAAGCCAGATAATTGTTCGTTACGCCACCCCATCCTATGATACCATAAGTAATGTGTGGTTCAATTAATGCTGAGTATATAATTTTGAGTTGAGATTGTGGGGCGTCCCATCGTAAATGACAATCAATAAAAAGTCCGAGATATTTAATTTTTAAGATTTTCTTAATTTTGATTTTTTTGCACTTACATAGGTTTTGATCGAAGATAGTTAGCTTTCAAAATTTGGCAAATTTGTTGAGTATGACGAAAATGGCATAAAATAAGTTTTACTGTAGTTTACAGTTAAACTCATGTTTTGAAAATAATGAAACATTTTTTGTAGTTCTTTCTCGGATTTTTGTTTAACTTCGTCCCAGTCATCTCCTTCAAACCTAACCACCGTGTCATCACAGAAGGTTGTAATCTCCCCATCAATATTTTGTTTAAAGAGATTGTGTACATATTTATTGAATAATATTGGGCCTAGTACTGTTCCTTGTGGTACCCCGCATGTTATTGTTTCTTTGTTACTTTTTGTGTTCTCCATTTCTACAAATTGACTTCTGTTAGATAAATAATCCTTAAATAACCTGTGGGCTGGTTCGTTTGCCCCAATGTCTCGAATCTGTTCTAGGAGTATATCATATTCTACTGTATCAAATGCTTTAGAAAGGTCGATGAAAACTGCCAGAGAAGGCTTTCTTCGATCCAAAGCTCTATAAATATGAGTTGTTACATTCTCTATTGCGTCTTCTGTCGATCTTCCTTGCCTAAAGCCATACTGTTGTTCAGCCAATATAGTAGATATAAATGGCCGGTTCTGCAACCTCCGTCCTCCGGAGGAGCTTATAGCATGCCTGCATGCGCCATCTATAGGTTCAGTTGCCTATAATACCCCCGGGGGCTATTGTACACTCACTACCTGCCGTATGAGGCGCCATCTAGGTCCGGATACCTGTATAGGTTCAGTTGCCAAAGTTCCCAGGCTCAGGTGATGAAGTTCAATGAAACAACAATTTTTCGGTAAAATTTTATTTAAACGCAAAGAAAATAAAACACAGTAATTCTATGGTGACTCGAACATTTGTTCATGACAGAGTAGATTATGTTCGTTTCTTCTAATGTAGGTATGCTTTTTAATTGAATTTTCGCAAAAGCAAAAACATTTTTGACAAGTATAACAAAAATGTGTATGATCTGGAAAGGCTGTGTATAGATCCGTTGGATAAATTTCATGACTGGTTCTAAAAATCAAAAAAGTGGTAAGTATAATTTTTTCGCAGTTAGGTTAAATTTACTTACATAAAAAACACTCACATAGTCCATTCTGCAAATTCGAAAACTGCAGCTGGTAAAGGTTTCCCAACATTTTTTTCACCTCTGTAAATTAGGGCGGAGCAACCATTAGTCAATTTTTTAATTTCCTCTTGAGTAAAATCATATCTCTTGGGTAGAAAAATGGACTTTCCATCTTCCAATGCAACCAAAATTGAAGGCCCAAATTTTGTATCCATTTTACTAATATTAATGATTTTGTACGGTTTGCCAATTTCTAACTCTTCTTTCTTATTACATTCTTTGAAACTATATTTATCATTAATTTCCGCAATCGACATAGCTAATCTGAAAAAGAATACATGAAAAAGAATAATGTGAAAAAAAAAAAAAAAAAAAAAAAAAAAAAAAAAAAAAAAAAAAAAAAATAAGAATAATAATAATAAAAAATGTCTACCTGTCTATTTTTTTTTTCCACAAACGCACCGCTGCTCGCAGAAAACAGAACTTGTGTTTTTAACTCAAAGAAACCCTATTTATACAAACTCATACCTACTACACGCACTGAAACAATACCGTCAATTTGCATTGATTAACAAAATCGTGATCTTGTGTCACGTTTCGTAATTACAAATTACAAAGTACTTAATTATATATTTTTTTAAATTTTTCTAACCAGGATCTCTATGTATCGTTTAATAGCATTTTCGTGTATCATTTATCATCAATTGAAAATAATTAATTGAAAAGTGAATCACGTTTCCTCGTTATTCAAAATGTGAAGCGACTTTGCTTTCTTATAAATACGAATAAGAGATTCAAAAATTATTCAAGTTTCCAACTTACCTTACCGGCTTTGTAATACACCGTCTGAATAATTTTCGTGAAATTTAAAAATGGATAAAAGTACTCAAACAGATTTTGACCAGGTAAATTCAATTGTATTTCATTTTTCAACCAATAAATAGTAGGAAGGTTGAAAATATTTTTTCGTTTTAGTGTTATTGTGCAGTAACTAGATTTTCTCAACCTCCTTCTACTTCTCCTAACCAACAGGAACCACCGAACTCAGGAGGAGTGGTTCGACTGAGATACAAACGTACAGTTTCAAAAAAAGTTTAGAGGGGAAGAGAAGAGACGGTTTGGGAAATTTAGTGATAGTGATAACTGATTTTGAACAATAAATGGTTGGAGAGGTGGAAAATATTTTTTTCGTTTTAGTGTTTTTGTAAATTGAATAGTGTTTCTCAACCTCCTTCTACTTCTCCTAAACTTCAGCAGTCGCCAAAAGTAGTAGAATTACCTCTTCCACTTCCTAAGGAAGATTGGCTCGACTGGGATACAAACGAACCGACTTATGATCCAACGGAGTATGTATTAGCCAATCCAATTTTAAGGAGTATTCCACCCAAAAAATCCAAAAGTTTCAAAAAAAAGTTTAGAGAGGAAGAGAGGAGACGGTTTGAGAAATTTAGTGCTAGTGATAGTGATAAATGATTTTAATAACTATCTAAAATGTTCTATAATAAGGTACCATTTTTTTAATAATTTATTTTCAATAATTTATTTTTTCATTTTTAAGGTACAATGCCGTTTGAAAAATTTCATAAAAATATTTATCACGACTTACGAAAATTATTTTCCTGAACAATGTTCAAATATCGAAGTGGGTGGAGTGTTCTATGAAGAAGAATATCTAGAAGGTTTAGTAAGGCTTTGCTTAGAATGTGGAAGAACAGTGTATCCCTTGGATCGTCTTGCGACAGTGTCTAAACATGAAAAACTGAAGAGTAAACAGACGCTTAATACTGATTTTTCTTGTATGAAGTGTAAAAAAAATTTACAGGAGATTTTAAAAACGGAAAGTTGTACATTTTGTAGAAATAAATCAACTTGAATTAAACTAGAAACTTATTTATTATTTAAATGGAGTCACTTTCATTATAACATCATGTATTCACATAAGCATTCGAATGGCGATGGTGGTGGTGGTGGTCGTGAAAACATATTGAAAGGAAGCTTAGGTTGGAGCATACCAGTTAATCTTTCTATTTCTTCTCGGTTTGAATTACCTCTAGAACCGTAAGTTTAATTTTATTTTATTTTTATTTTTTCATGAAAGTTAACAATTATTATTTATTGTGTTTGATTTGCTTTTTTAGAAAAATGTTTATCTGTGAATACTGCTCTAGATCGTTTACCAGAAAGGATAATTTAGTGCGTCATGGGGATTGTAGAGCCGCGGTTGAAATTTGCAGTCAATGCGGGGGAATTTTCAAATCAGAGGGAGCCTTCCAACGTCATTTCAAAGAAAAACACAGAAGGGCCCCAAAGCGTAAAGCAGAAAATTTTTGTGTTCCCATGGTTGAACGAGCTAGAGTTGACCAAAATAATGGTAAGGTTTTTTCGTGTTTGTATAGTATTTGCTAACTCTTCTCTTTTTTTTTCTTTATTTTCAAAGCGTCAACGTCATCCACACGTCACTGTCTGGAATGTGCTCTTGAGATTTCGACCAATCGATGGGCCGAGCATCTGCGGAGTCTACAACACCTGGCCAACACCTGTGTCCAGCAGGAAGAAGGCGTACAGCTCGTAAAAACATCTTTTAGGGCCCGAATTGCGACATACCGGCTTTCTTCAAAACAGGACCCTACCAGCGTCAAGGAATTTTTAGGACATCTTCTTGAAAAATTTATCAAGCTGATAGGTGATAATGTGTTGAAATTTGGTCATATTAAAGTCGGTGTGGAGCTTTTCGGCGGCTTCCTCCTGCAGGCGAAAGAGTTGGAAGAGGTTAAGTCCTTCAACACCAAATTCCGCCTGTTAAGCGATGGTGCAGATCTGAAGGAGCTGTTCGAGCAGTTTTCAGCCATCCTGGATAAAAAGTGTTCGGAATTCCAGGAAAAAGAAAGTGGTATGTAGAACTTTATTTGTATGTCCTTTTTACTAGACAATGTTTATTACAGGCTGGGCGCTGCAGCAACTCCTACACTTAGATGTAGCGATAAATAAGGTCAACCCCTTGAGAGCGTCTTCGTATCTCGCGCTACCAAAAGCGATAGAAGCTAAGAAAGCTGTCCTAAATATACAAAATCGTGACCAAAAATGCTTCATGTGGTCAGTCTTGGCTCACCTACATCCAGTTGATCGAACTAAACCAGCAAATAGAGTCGCGAACTATCTGTCTTTTGAGAACGAGCTAGACTTTACAGGTATGGAATTTCCAATTAAACTTAAAGACATTAGTAAGTTTGAGCAACTCAATAATATCTCCATCAATGTTTATGGATTAGATAACGCCTATGAAAATGGTAGAGATATTATTGAAATTGTTGGTCCCTTATACTTTACTCAGTCTCGAAAAGCGAAACATGTGAATTTATTATTAATCAGTAATGATTTTGGTGATAGTCACTATTGTTTAATAAGAAACATGTCTCGCTTGATTTCAAGTCAATTATCTAAACATGAAAAAGCTAAATACTTGTGTGATGGATGTTTGGTGTATTTCTCAACTGAGCAAAAATTGAAAGCTCATCAAGAATACGACTGTGGTCACGTTTCAGTGCAATTACCGACAACAGATTTAAAGAAAAATAAATACGGTGAAGAGGTTCCTGAGAATATCCTGAAATTCACAAATTTCGATAAAAAATTGAAGGTACCTTTTGTTGTTTACGCCGATTTCGAGACAATCATTGAACCTGTCGAGGCAGAGGAAACCGAGCTGGACCCCGAAAATTCCTATACTATCAAAACTCACAAGGCTGTTCCTTATTCTTTCGCCTATTACATTAAATGTGACTTTGACGATTCTCATTCGATTTTCAAGACTTTCAGAGGACCTGATGCACACAAAGTTTTCGTAGACTGGTTAGAGAATGATTGTAAATCAATCTATAATCGATTTATGAAAGACATAGTGCCCATGCACCCTCTAAGTCAAGAACAAGAGGATGAGTTTCGCAATGCGGAAAATTGCCATCTTTGCGAGAAACCATTTAAAGCAGAACACGAAAGAGTGAGGGATCACTGTCATCTCACTGGGAATTTCCGAGCTGCAGCCCACTCTCAATGTAACCTTAATTTTAAAATTCCAAATTTCATCCCTATCTTCTTTCATTGTATGTCCAATTTTGATTCCCATCTCTTTGTCAAGGAATTGGCTCAAGAAAACGAAAGAGTGGATGTTATCCCCCAAAATAAGGAGCGGTACATTTCATTTACCAAACATATTTTGGTGGATAAAATCCCACTCGATGAAGCAGGTAAATACAAACAGGTATTTTTGAAATTGCGCTTCCTCGACAGTTTTCGATTCATGGCATCAAGCTTAGATAAATTATCACAAAACTTAAAACCAGAACAATGTCGAGAAGTTAGAAAATATTTTCCCGCGGAAGACGAATTTCAGGTCATTCGACAAAAGGGTGTCTTCCCGTATTCTTACGTGGATTCTTTTTCGAAATTAGACGACACCAAGCTTCCATCCATTGATGACTTCTACAATCATTTGAGAAAAGAAGCCATCAAGCGAAAAGATTACGAGCGTGCACAGAAAGCTTGGAATTTGTTTAAATGTAAAACTTTAGGTGAATATTCAGATATTTATTTAAAATCCGACGTATTAATTCTGGCTGATGTTTTTGAAAATTTTAGAGACGTGTGTCTATCAACCTATAGTCTAGATCCGTGTCAGTATTACACGGCTCCAGGGCTATCTTTTGATGCTGCTCTTAAAACAACAGCTATGGAGTTGGAATTACTGACAGATATTGACATGATACACTTCCTGAAGCGCGGCATTCGCGGAGGGGTCAGTCAGTGTAGTATAAGGAAAGCTGTCGCAAATAATAAGTTCGTTCCTCACTACGATGCTTCCAAACCTACTTCTTACTTAATGTACCTGGATGCTACCAACTTATATGGTGCAGCCATGAGCCAATTTTTACCGACGGGTAACTTCAAATGGCTTGACGCGGAAGAAATTCAAAACTTAGACTATTTGAAATTAGATAAAAACTCAAGCACTGGCTACATATTCGAAGTTGATTTAGTATACCCGGAAGACCTGCATTATACGCATAATGAGCTACCCTTTTGCCCAGAATCCGTTGCTCCAGAAGGTTCTAAAATTAAAAAACTTATTCCAAATTTCAATCGAAAAGAAAAATACGTTATTCATCTTCAAAATTTGCAGCAGGCTATAAGTCATGGCATAAAATTGGAAAAAATTCATCGCGTTCTCACTTTCAATCAATCTCCTTGGCTCAAAATTTACATTGACCTAAACACAGCAAAACGGAATGCTGCTTCCAATAAATTTGAAAAAGATTTTTTCAAACTTATGAATAATGCCGTGTTTGGTAAAACTATGGAAAACGTGGAGAAAAGGGTAGATATCAAGCTAATTACCCATTGGGAAAATATTGGAAGAAAACGGGGAGCAGAAGCGTGGATCTCAAAGCCTCATTTTAAAGACGTTACCATTTTTGGTGAGAATTTAGTAGCTATCCATATGGCTAAACAGAGAGTTAAATATGATAAGCCTATTTACGTGGGATTCGCCATTTTGGATATATCCAAGACAATCATGTATGATTTTCTGTATAGCTATATCAAGCCTAAATACGGGAATAAAGCGTCCCTACTCTATACTGATACTGACTCCCTTATTTTAAATATAGAAACTGAGAATTTTTATGATGATATTAGAGAAAATTTAGACAAATTCGATACTTCTAATTACTCACAGAATAACCCACATAATTTACCTGTAAACCAATCTATTCTGGGTAAAATGAAAGATGAATATGCAGGGAAAATCGTGTGGGAGTTTCTAGGTACTGGGGCGAAGGCGTATTGTGTTAATGTGGAAGGAGAGTTGACTAAAAAAGCGAAAGGCGTACCTGATTACGTCACCAAGAAAGAATTAACCCTTGATGATTATAAGACTGCGGTTGACGTAGAAGGTACGCTCATTCATCGTCAGATGAACACTTTCCGTTCACATAAACATGATATGTACATCGAACTTAAAAATAAAGTAGCTTTGTCTTACGCGGACGACAAACGCTACGTTATACCCGGTACTGAATACACGCTCGCTTGGGGTCATAGAGATATAGAGTTGTATAAGGAATCATCGGAAATTCCAGAGAGTCAAGACTGACAGCAGGGACAGCTTTCTCAGCATGCTTTCAAGGGGTTGTAGTTTTAAGGTTTTTAGGTTAGGATTTTTTTCACCTATAAGTTGTGGTATTATTCATTTAAACTTATTTATAATTATAATGATATTTGTTTGTGTTTTGTAAATTTAATAAACTACCTTGTTTTGTTTTTTTTTTTTACTCAGTTGTTTTATTCCATTTTAATAAACATATCGTACAGGTTAAATTTGTGGGCTAAAACTATCTCAAGATGATTTTCGTTCCAAGCCATCACTTCATTGGTCCGCATATCAACCACAGTTAGTCCTTTGCTTTCTTCTTCATGCCAGTAGCTAACGTAAATGTATTCTCCAATGTAAAAATTTGTATCGCACCATCCATCGTTGATCGTAT